>CM023481.1:158175172-158674552 GCA_013339685.2 Hyalomma asiaticum
CTTCTTTTCAACAAAGGCCCTACCGCCAGTATGTATCCTCCAGGTTGCGAATGACAGCAAAACCCTGCTCGCAGTCTCAGGGTTCATGTTTAAATATATAATAGATCCTAAGGCGGGTGAACTATTGCCAACATTATTTTACAACTTGTTCGGAATTTTCCATGACGTCCGTCACCAGAACTACCAGACAGACCGGCCACTCCTGCGACGCGAGTCCCCAACGCAAAATGGCATTGACAGGGCTGGCGGAAAAGTGCAGCAATGGCGAAAAAATCTGTAAATGTTCCTGTATTTCGATCATCTTATAATTAGTGGCATACTTTATATAGTGTGTGGTATAATAATGATCCAAAAACCTCTCGCTTCCATCTCAATGCATTTCTACAAAAGCATCAAAGCACTTTAAGATACGTATATTATTAAATGCAGTCATTAATAGCTTGCGTAAGGACTGTGCAACTGATGATGCGGGAAGTGACAGCGAGCGCACTTTGCCCACAAGCATGCGATAAAAACTGGCTAAGCCGCATCGCGGCCATTTGTTCAGCCTTTTTCCGCGGTCTTCAGTTGTGAGACGCTTATCACTTATACAGGGGTTGGAAATTCTTGTCGCATTGTGCCAACTGTACTACAGCGCAGCGCCCGCCTGCTTCTGCAACTCCAGAAATATAGCGAGCTCTCAAAGAATCTGCTTACTGATTAGACTCTACCTTTCCTTCGAACTCCACATAGCGAACGGGGAATACGCACCTAAGCGCAGGCTTTATTGTTGGCGTCGGCCAAACACCACCATTTATACCCGCGCGGGAAGGCCTTGTAGCCCGCGTCCCAATGCGAGCGAAATCCAAGAGCATCCGTGTACTTAGATTTAGGTGCGGATTAAGGAACCCCGGATGGTCAAAATTAAACCGGAGTCTCCCACTATGGCATTGCCTCGTAATCACACCGTCTTTTTAGCACGTGAAACCCGAACACTCAAATAACTTTTTTATACTGGGGACCACTAAGACCTCACTTGCGATATTTCCGTCACGGAAATGACGATGTAAAATGTACTGGATGAATAATAAAGAAAAACTACCAGAAAAAAATGGCAGATCCCATATGCAGTGGGAATCAAGGAAATGCTAAGCACGCATCAGAAACGTAAAATGGATCTGCATTGCTGTCTCGCTATACCGATTTCGGTACATACGAAGTTAACGAAACGGCCGCAAGAGCGCAGCAAGACTGTGGCATGTAAACCATGCTGCCCATGTCATGACTGTAATGTTATGACCTGTCATTTACCTTCGTCATGCAGTCGTGTTGTGCCATAGCAATTTTGGTATACAACCCATTAACGAAACGCGTGGCATGTAAATTATGCCGCTCCTGACATGCATGTGATGATTTTCATGTTATGACCTGTCATTTATGTTCGTCATGCAGTCATGTTGCGCTATACGAATTTTCGTATACATCCCATTAACGAAACGGCAAGGAGAGCACCGAGACCGTGGCATGTAAATCATGTCGCTTATGACATGCATGTCATGTTGTTCATGTCATGACCTGTCATTTATGTTCATCATGCAGTCATGTTGTGCCATACCAATTTTCGTGTACATCCAATTAACGAAACGGCCAGGAGAGCACCGAGACCGTGGCATGTAAATCATGTCGCTCATGACATGCACCTCAAGGTGGTCATACTATGACCTCTCATTTATGTTCGTCATGCAGTCGTATTGTGCCATACCAATTTTCGTGTACATCCAATTAACGAAACGGCCAGGAGAGCACCGAGACCGTGGCATGTAAATCATGTCGCTCATGACATGCACCTCAAGGTGGTCATACTATGACCTCTCATTTATGTTCGTCATGCAGTCGTATTGTGCCATACCAATTTTCGTATAAATCCCTTTAAAGAAACGGCCAGGAGAGCACCAAGACCATGGCATGTAAATCATGCCGCTCATGACATTCATTTCATGATTTTCGTGTTATGTCCTGTCATTTATGTTCGTCGTGCAGTCATGTTGCGGCATACCAATTTTCGCATACATTCCATTAGCGAAACGGCCAGGAGAGCACCGAGACCGTGGCATGTAAATGATGTCGCTCATGACATGCATGTCATGATGTTCATGTTATGACCTGTCATTTACCTTCGTCATGCAGTCATGTTGTGCCATACCAATTTTCGTATACATCCCATTAACGAAACGGCCGCAAGAGCACCAAGACCGTGGCATGTAAATCATGCCGCTCATGACATTCATTTCATGATTTTCGTGTTATGTCCTGTCATTTATGTTCGTCGTGCAGTCATGTTGCGGCATACCAATTTTCGTATACATCCCATTAACGAAACGGCCAGGAGAGCACAAAGTCGTAGGCGGCTAGATAGATAGATAGATAGATAGATAGATAGATAGATAGATAGATAGATAGATAGATAGATAGATAGATAGATAGATAGATAGATAGATAGATACGCTCAAAGTCACCGAAGTTCGCTAAGAAATGCTTCGCATTTGAAAATATCTTCGGCCGTTCGTGCTTGGCATTGAACCCGCGGTAGAGAGATACGAGCCTTAAATTCTTTCTTATCAGCCTCTCGCCCTCTCCTTGAATGCGCTCGTTTACATCCGAGCGCGCATCGAGTGGTCCGTCGCAGTGGTCTAATGGTTATGGCGCAAAAATGCGCAAACAAAGGACGTGGGTTGAAACCCGGTCGCGGCGGTCGCCTTTTCGATGGAAGCGAAAGAGCTAGAGGCCCGGGTACTCTGCGATGTCAGTGCACCTTAAAGAACCTCAGATGGTCAAAATTACCTGTGGCCTCCACTGCGGCTTTTCTCTCCTTTCTACTCTTTCATTCCATTTTCTCTACTCCCATGGATGCTGAGCCGTGCTCCCGATACGAGCTGCAGACAACAGCGCCCTTTCCTCACCAAAATCACAATTATTATCGAGAGAGAGGGGGGAGCACTTCGCCTCTGCGCATCACCGTATGATGCAATCACGCGGCGCTCGCAGTGACTGCATTCGGTGACAATGCAGCTACGCGCTTTGTCCTTCGCTATATATAAAGGTGCTACGCTTCATCACGAGCCTAGTGGAGCTCCCACGTGCACCAACACTGTTTCTCTGCCGGCTGTTGCTTCGAGAGTGATGGCACCGACAAAGAACCTTGATGCAGTAAGCTCCGCAGAAAGGCAACGCGTTGATGAGTCAATGTCGTGCAAGTGGGCATGTATTTATACCATCTTCACAGGGAATTTACCATCCGCTCGGTCAAAATGTTACGTAAACTACCTCAGTTGCCGCAAGGGGTTGGTCATGGTCATGGACGTGAGTCGTCAGGATGGGGGTTGTGGTCTCGCCGGCTCTCGTCGCTTATACTTACCTTCTACGCACGTGGGCACATAAGCGCTAACATCCACCGCATACGACACTAGTGCCTACAAGGCTCGAGGAATTTGAGAGGCGAGCAAAGAGCAAGAGCATTCGTTTAAGCTAGGTGCAAGATGTAGCGAAGGCCGTTGGCAACCGACACACCAAAGTGATTTGTAGGTAAAAGGGCTAAATACAATCAAGGCGTTCGCAAGAACCCGACAGGATCAGGTGTTGAGATAAAATTTCTCCGTCGGGCTCGTATAACGCTATAAGTCGAAACGAGCAAGCGTCGGGGTGTGCTGTGTCATTCTGGCGGCAAGACAATGCAGAATAGGCAAGATGGATGCAAACGCTGCCGGGTCAGGCTCGCAGTGCGCAGGAACCCCCTGCTCGCCCACGGCTGGTCTGCAGAAGAGTGTGGTTTCTGTATTGTAAAGGTCCTCGTAAAAAGACGGAAATTACGGTAGTCCGAGATGATCGAGTATGCGCGGGAGAAGGCGCACAGCCACGTGGTGGACATGCGGGGCAGGAGGTGACCATTGTTGGAATTCGTTGTACAGGTGGCAACAGGCTAGCTGGTAACGGGGAACCGGTTTGGCAGCCCCAGGGAAACGAGTAGTTTAGGCAGCATGTCGAGGAATGTCTGCAGTCACCAGCTCGTTAGGCTGGGCTTTGTGCCATCGCACCCCATGGAGTGTCTTTGTTAAAAGCACATGTGAGTAAGGGGCTGAGTGGAGGCCAAGTTTATTGTTCACGGGTTGTCTTTTGTTGTCAGTGTGGATGGTCGTGCCTGGTGTGTTTCCATGTTCCTTTCGGTGTGCTGGTTGCTATGCGGGGTTCTGTTTGTCTGACGCCCGTATGTTGCTAGTGGTTTGGCACTGTTAGAGTGTACTAGAAGCACTGTCTCGCTGTTAGGCATGCGGTGTTAGACATGCGGGGTTTGTGCGAAAGATTGTGATTGGCTGTGAGGGATTCAGGGGCGGAGCAACCGGTGTATATAAGGTGGCCCCTCTTCCCTGGAAGGGTGGTTGGAAGCGGAGGTTGGAAGGCTGAAGGTGAACAGAAGGTTGGAAAGTAGCCAGAAGGTTGGTGAGGACGGAGTGGATAGTGCTAGAGAGGACATCTAGCACGATTCCGGGTGGTGGTTACGGTCGCAGGAGCAGTGCTATGCACTGGGGTCGGCTCTGCCGAATGGAAGCGATCGTTCCACCAAGGTCCTTCCAACCGGGGCTGGGGCGCGGATAGTGCTAGAGAGGACATCTAGTACGAGTCCGGGTTGTGGTTGAGGTCGCAGGAGAGGTGCTATGCACTGGTCGGCTCTGCCGAATTGGAGCGACGGTCCCACCGAATCCCTAACAACCGATGGTTCCACTATAGGTCCTACCAACCGAGGCTACTGTCTGTCAATGTGTATGTACAGTCTTGTGTATATAAAGTCTAGTTGTGTTTGTGTGTGGAAAAGGCTCGTCTCCATCCTTCAAGTTGAGACAACACAACCAACGACGGACAGGCAGTAGGGGGAAGACTTCCACCCATCCTTCTTCACAGCAGCAACGTCAGCTGGGGGAGCTCGGCTCCACGAAGAAGTGAAGAAGTGGTGAGGAAGGAGAAGGTGTGAACTGAGTACAAGTTCACCACATCAGATCACCTTTTACGTTTCTTCCGAAATTTTCCTTGTACCTTAACACTAGTCGGCAAATCACTAGCAAGGCTAGTCAGCAAATCGCGTTTTTTAGAAGGCTTCCAAATATTTTGCAGACATACTAATTTCGCGGGTTCGCGAATATGACTTATTTGTTCCTTATTCGGTCTTCATTTCCTTCATTTTTTTCTTACCCTCATGCTTTTACACTCTTTTATGTGCTATAGAAACGTAACATCGAAAACCACTTTCCTCTACTTCCGCGTCCTGTACGCGAGCGCCTTTTTAAAAAGGACCTGCCCGCCTGCGCGCATTGTCTGTTCCCGCTTCATTCTGGAAAAAAATAAATATCTACGTGGACACGAGGCCCGCAGCCTACGTAGCCGAGAAGTTCTCGAGTAGCGACTTAGTAGCCACAAAGGCCAGGCACTAAAGAGCGCTCGAAAGTTTTGAAGCAAGCCTTCTTTATTCGCTTCCCTCCCACGTGATCTTGAAACTCGATACACGCAACACTGCTTTCTCGTTTCCAGGCCTTCCGGTGCGCAGTGTGTGACGACTGGCGTCATTAGGCCGCAGTGTGCGCGGACAATAAAGGAAGACCGGTGCGCGAAGAACGGCCAAATACAGTATAATAAGGAAGCTATGACGGGGGAGTCGAATTTCAATGGCCTCTAATTGTGCCGACGGCGATATATGCGGAACAAGATTGTCGACAGGACAAAAGCTCCGCGTACACAACTCTGCTGCGAGCGCGTAGGAGGGCAGGAATGGCACTCAGCGAGCCTCGTACATGCAGCAAGCTTTAGATTCAAAGGAAAAGCGAGTGCGACTAAAAAGGCAGGTGCTTTCATCGTTATAAAGGAATGACAGTGAATAGGCGGGCGCGGCACAAAGTGAAAGTCGAATAGTTGTTTCAGCAAAGTTGGTTTCAGCTAAATTTTCCTAGTCAGCATACGCTGAAGTGCAGAGTATGCGTCAGTTTTTTTGTGAGCGATAATATTAACCTTATACAGGGATAAGCCGCGCGCTTCATCGAATCATCGTGCGTGTGCACGTTAACGTAAGTGCTGTACTTCAAAATATTTAAACCGACTTTAAACGCACCGTGACCAGTTTGCAGAGCAACACTTACGAATCATGCCAATTTTGGCAAACAAAAGATTAATCATCCAGATAGTTTTTTTTTATTGCAGAACCAAATAACTAAGGTTGCATGAAAGAGGAACGTTGACATCCGCGTATTTCAGAAGGGATGCTTCGCAGTTGAGGGAAAATCGTGCGCAATTTCCAAGATAAATGGCACTGCTTCTAAGCCTTGCAATAAGCGTCAACATTATTGCACAGACACACGAAACTCTGATGGAAAACACTGCGAAAGGTTTGTACCTTACATTAACGAAACAGTTCGTTGCGTTCCTTTGTCCGCCTCCCCCCCGGGAAAGAATATTTTTGACATATTCCCTCAATGACTGCAAATGCTAACGTACTAAGGATGTTGACAGGCTGGCAGCGACTGGTCACCTATATTGCCGGTGTTGCGCGTTCTGTGGCTGAAGTTTAGTCTTATTGAGTCAGAGAAAATGCGGATAAGGAAGAAGTAGGGACACATTTAGGGGCATCATTGCGGCATTCGAGATAAATTCAAGCACTGGTTGTGTCACTCGCCCATACGTGGTACAGTCTTGGAAAACGAAAAAAAAAAGAAAGAAAATATAAAGGGGAAAGGTAATCGAAATCCATCACTATACATTACGTGCTGTGTAGCGAGGAAATTCCCGCTCTGGTGGTGTACCCGCACTCCATGCTTTTCTCTCTCTCTCTCTCTCCTTGAATCTCTTAACTGCGAAAACAGAAATCTTACTCCTATCGCAATTGCAGCCTCTGACGTATATGATTAGGCTGAAAAGTAATCAATGCGGTGAAAGTGGTTTTGCGTTTCCGTGCTCTACTGTTGCATATGATGGCATGTGTATAGCTTAGCCGCACTTTGAACAATCAGTTGTTAGCAGCGCCGTTCATTTCGTCCCTACTCTGTCCTCCTGCCTGTTCGTTCTCGCGATGCCGCAAGGTACTGTCTTTGTTATTTTTATTCGTTTTACCACCTTTGGTATGCTATCATTCAGGAAACACGCAGAATCGACCAAAATACGATTATAATCGTAAAAAAGACGTTTCTGCTCTTGCACGGGAGACTTGCTCACAATTACACATCATCATCATCATCAGCCTGTTTAGGTCCACTGCAGGACGAAGGCCTCTCCCAACGATTTCCAATCCACCCTATCCTGAGCGAGTTGGTTCCACTTTATGCCCGCAAACTTTTTAATTTCATCGCTCCATCTAACCTTCTGCCTGCCTCTGTTACGTTTTCCCTCTCTTGGTATCCATTCCGTCGCTCTTACAGTCCATCTGTTATCTTTCCTCCTCATGACATGCCCTGCCCAGGTCCACTTCTTTCTTTTAATTGATATAATAATATCGGCTACTCCTGTCTGTTCTCTGATCCATTCTGCTCGTTTTTTATCTCTTAGTGTTACCCCTATGATTTTTCTTTCCATTGCACGTTGCGCGCTCCTTAGTTTCACCTCTAGTTTTTTTCGTTATCCTCCACGTTTCTGCACCGTACGTTAGTACTGGGAGAATGCAGTGATTGAATACTTTTACACAGCACCGTCCAAAGTATGAGTATATTCGTAAAAAAAAAAAAATGACGTTTGTGAACAAGGCTCCCGTGCGGGAGCGAAAACGATTTTTTTTACGAATAAATTAATACTTTGGTTGGCGCTGCGTGTTTTTTTCCATGTTATCCCCCAACCAGACGGAGTTCCGTCCAACTCTAGACTTCATGATTCTGGGCGTTCACGTCAACGCAGCTCGAGCCATCACGCAAACATAGCGCCGAAAATTAGCGGTCAGTTTCTCATGCGAGTCTAAATGATGCTGCTCATATATTCTTGGCGCGAAAATGGAGCCGCGACGCAGGAAAACCCTCAAAGAGGACTTTAAAGTACAAGCGTGCGCCGTGCAACGGGGCAAAGCACGCGTGGGAAACCGCACACCTGCAGACGCCCGTCACTTCGCAGCCTTGTTTACGCTGTAAACCCAGAAGTGCAAAAAACAGAGATGCGCAGAAAACGCGACGCGCACACCGACCTGCCGTTCGAGTGCGGTGAACCCGCCCACGGCTGGTGTACCGTTAGAGAGTCATTCTTCACTCACTGCGCTGACTCTTAGGAAGAGATGGGGATGACAAGCGTTCCTCCTCTCAGGTGGCACTAAGCGCTATTTTTCCAGCCGCACTGTGGGGTACTTTTGGGGCATACCTAAAGCAAGTAACAAATGCTGAATTAGCTAACTCGAGGGTTCTTCGTTGTTCCTAACCATTGCCTTTGCAAATGCGGCGCAACCGTTCAACCTGAAAATCTCACAGTAATCCGTTCGAAACGAGTCACTAATCACTGGCTTCTCGAGGCAGTCGTGGGAGTGGAAACTGAATGTAAAATAGCAAAAGCGTAAAAGAAGAGGACTCCATCTTGGCCGGTGCAGCGTTTATTCCACCGTTGCATATAATATGCCGCAACGGTGGTGCGGCAGTCAATGTGCTCAGCCTCGTAACTATAACACCGAAAAAACGCGACAAGCTGGCCTCCCACCAATCGTTACGGTGTTCAGCTGGTGACCCGGAAGACGTGGGCTCGATCCTGGTCGAGGCTGTAGCATTTTTATGGAGGTAGAAAGTTAGAGGCCCGAGTACTGTGCGGTACCAGCGCACGTTAAAGGACCCCAGATGATCAAAATGTCTGGAGCACTCCATTATGGCTTGACAATGAGTTGTGCTCCCTTCAAGCGTTGCAGAAGTGGCCCCTTTTTTCCTTTCCGCGTTAACCTCCTGTACCCAGAGTACATATAACACGGGAAAGTCTCGAAGGTTCGTTTTCTTGCACTTGACAACATTACCTGAGAAGACGACGGGACAAGGACAGACACTTGTTAGAAAAAAGTAAAGCTCGTGAGCCTGTCTTTACAAAAGGTCTTACGGAATACCATCGTCCATAAGACAAATTATTGCAACAATTTACGATGTTGGACCTGTAACGAAGAAACGAAGGTGGAGAACCAGTGGTAAGGATCAGTTACGAACGAAGAGGTTCGATCAAGACAAGCCCTTGTACGCGCATATCCAAAGAAAGAGAATATAAAAAAAATGATAAAGGAAAATTATGGGGGGGACTAAACAAACATTAGTATAGTTGACAGCCTTAGGTTAAAGACAGAACGGGTAAGCGATAAGTTGTGTAAAGTGGTTTAAGCGTAACTGGTGGGGCAGAACACTCAAGAACTTGGTAGAAGGTCTCATGTACAGACTGCCCCTGAAGTCAATATTGCACGTTGAACACACTGTGTGAGTGGACAAAAAAACTTCACTTGCGGAATAAATTACGCCACTAGTGGCTTTGCAAACGGCCAGTAGAGACGAAAAAAGAATGTGTCGTCCACCTAAGCCAAGCGTTTCCTTGTGCAAATCACACCGGACACTAATTTTTGACTTCACACAGGAAGGAAAAGCGATCAAAGCTGAAATATTACAAATGAGTTAGGAGAGCATATATATGTGGGCACACAAATGTTGTCGAGTAGGAAAACTCGCTCAAGCACGCGAACGCGCTTATATATGCATTCACGCCAAACCAAGTGCCCAAGTTGCTACTCGAATATACTAAACACGAGAGGCCCAAAGACCTTGAGGGGAGGTTAGCGACAGGCTTCAAAACACCAATGCTAGGCACTAATCTGAGGCACCTTGCACTGTCAATGAATGAGAAATTTTCATCTCTCTATTTCTCTCTCGTTTCAGCTCCATATGTAACTGCAGTTACATCGCATGCCGTTCGATTCAGTGCATAAACGGAAGGTTCCGGATGCCCCGTCAAGAAAGAGAATGTATAAGCAAAATGTAAAGAAGTATATAGGATGTAAAAATAGATGCGTGCCCACGCTCTTTTTATTCATAAGCAACAATTAATTTTCTAGTGGATGTAGAACTGCTGCGCAAACGAAGACTCATCGCCGACGCCGAGGCAACAAGACGTGCGAGAAAATATTAAGTGCACACTGGGACAAACTGCACTCTGGTTAACTGAATGACACGTCGAAAGTAATCCGCAGCCTTCTGCGTCACAGCATCCCCCTGAATGCGAGGGAACTGTTATCCACGTTAGATTGCGCGTAACGGAAGAAATATTGTTCAGTCCTCTTTAATAAGTACAAATTAATGGCACGCTAGTTAAGTGGAGATAAATCTGCGCACTAAAGAAAGAACCGGCGTGTCGCCTTCTCTTTTGTTTCCTTATGCGCGCACCGCCACACGTGCGTGCGTGCGTGCGTGCGTGTGTGTGTGTGTGTGTGTGTGTGTGTGTGTGTGTGTGTGTTTGAAATCAAATAACAATAGCTGCAAATGATCATGCTTACACGTTCGTCCTGCGAGCCAGCGTCCAAGCGGGAAAACATTGTCTAGTGACGTGTGGAAATTGTCCGTGCTACGACAAGAAGCTGCGATTGATAACTGCTTGAATCAAAACCCGTATTCACAAGCAGTACTTACGCAACAATTGTTCTCAAAAGAAAACTTCAGCCAATTCTGATGCTGGACATATTAGCGAAGCCTACTGACCAATGGCGAGAGGACGTACGAAAAAGAAACGTATTTGTGAATTATACCCCAGATCTTCGGATGAAAACGGAACGATCCAGAATAATGCCCTGGGGCACGCCAAGGAACTAAACATACATGTACTCATCGGCTCATTATTGACCGCTATTATTTTTATCAAGTTAAGCAAGGCCTACGCGTTATTCACTGCAGGCGTGTGTACACAGAGTATACTCAATTGCTAACCAGACGTACCATTCTAAAGAATCTGTATTTGTCGGCTCTTCCAATTTCATTGAATTAATTTTCACATAGTGTCTTCATATACTAGCTCTTATTATCGCGACTTCAATGTGTGGCCGCGGAAACTCCTACTCTTTCAGATCGTTTTCGTGACTCTATTTTCTTGGCATCTTTGGCACAAGTGTGCGTCAGCGCAGTGCGCGCGTTTCAAGTTTACTGTTGCTACGCCAACACTGTTCTTAAGGTAAATCATTAATTCCCAGCGCATGGCAAATCTTGATGACTTCTTGTTCTTTTAACATGAACGCGCTTTATGCTGGGGTCCCCCAAGAACTCACCAAGTCATTTATGTAACGGTAATTATGCAGCAGAATATACACGTATGAATGACAAAAGATTGGAAGAAACATTTTGGGTGACGTGGTCGCGTTGGCTATTGAACCAACGAACTCTTGCTCCGCCACGAAAGGTGTCCGACGCTCTGTCAAGTGCGCTATTCAAGGACATGCTCGAAATCATATGACCTCGTTTTATATCCTCTCTTATAAGCCTTTCCCCCTCCCTCTTTTGTCATTGGTTGGCTTAAGGTTCGAGTATGTTAGGCTGACTGGGGCGGTGCCGTCATCTAGAAGCGCTGAAGTGAAATACTGCATCATGGCACTAAAGAGCACACAGTGGTCGCTTCGGTAGTCTCAACCCAGCGGAAGCTGTTGGCGCAACGCGATGCTCTCAGTGTTTGCATTTGGTGACACCGCAGCTACGTGCTTTTTCTTTCCTGTATATGAGCGTGCGACGCCTCATTGCCAGGGAAGTGCAGCTCCAACAGGCACATACGGTGGTTTTCCGCCAGCTACTGCTTCGAGTGTGATGGAACCCCCCCCCCCCCCCGCCCCTCATTTTTCCTTTTTCCAAAGAAAACTGCTCCACCAAGCGCCGCAGAAAGGCGACGACGGCGGGTCAATGTTGCGCAAGTGGGCATGTACTGAGATACCGTTCTCGCGCGGAGTTTACCCTCCTATGTGTTCAGGTGTTACGTAAACTGCTTCAGTTAACACAAGGGGTTGGTCATGGCCGTGGACGTTAGTCGTCGGGCTGGAGGAGATGCCTCACCGGGCGTCAACGTGGGGTGAATCCACGTAAGACGGTGCCATACGATAGGAGCGCCGATAGTAATGTGCAAATTGATCTCGATGTGAAATAAACATACGAGTGCTTCTGCGAAGACACATTTCTCTTTCGTGTTGTAATGATTTATACGACAGAGGGTTCTGTTGTTATTATTGTTGTTGTTGTCGCCGTCGTCGTCGTCGTTGTTGTTGTTGTTGTTGTTGATGATGATGATGATGATGATGTTGTTGTTGTTGTTGTTGTTGTTGTTGTTGTTGTTGTTGTTGTTGTTGTTGTTGTTGTTGTTGTTGTTGTTGTTGTCGTCTTCGTTCGCATTCAACAGTGGCCAAGCACTGATTGCCGAATACCGCTACCTTACCGCAATGCATGAGCTGGCTAAATCAGGAAATATGCGCGTACTCTCTTGTCCAAGTTTCGTGCTGCGTGAAAAGGCGCACAGAGAGGCGGTGCACGCCACCTGCCAGCCGTCTTCGATGAAAGTCAATATGTTTCTGGAGTGGAAAAAACGTCCTTGCTCTCAGGTGGCACTTTTTCGCGGTTAGGCAACAAGGAGGCGAGAATAAATAAAGAAGGGAGTGCCAATTCAAGATGGACTTGCAAACAGGAAAACGGTGTTCCGGTGGCACGGCACCCTTTTTATTATTGTTATTATTGTTATTTAGGTTCGGCACGGCTGCGGTAAGACCGCGTGCTCTTGGGAACCCGTGCGAGCTGTGTACTTGCGTTCGTGGACGTTGCAACTGCTCGTCCGGCATTACAATATACGAGAAGAGTGATTCTAGAAGCACGTGCGCAGTGAAAAGAGAGAACGCACTGAAAAACCATAGATTTTATATACAACAGCATATCTTAGCCTACGCTTTGTCGCCCCCTTTTCATTTGTTTTGGGTGTGCACAATGTGGTATGCTCGAGGAATGTTATGCGTTGCGGTTATTAGGACGCAACTCTATGAGGCAATCGATTTTCATGTGCCTCGTTCGACATACTATTGGAGGCAATAACTAACTAACTAACTAACTAACTAACTAACTAACTAACTAACTAACTAACTAACTAACTAACTAACTAACTAACTAATAGAAATACTTGCGTTTCGTCATTCACTATTCAGTGTACCTTGATAACTTTCGCTGCTTGTCAGAAAATGTCTTAGGATAAGGATGTCTTATGCAGGCTATGTGTACACACGCTACGTCGTATAACTGCACCGCTAAGCTCACCTAATGCGGAAACGAATAGGAGCCCCCGCGTCACTGAACAATAGACCAATGCGATTCCTGCCATCACTTCGTTGACACCGCGAACTTTTATATGCACGTTCTGCCCACTAGCGTCTGAGGGTGTAGCAACTACGACCTGTCCGTAAAATAAACAACAGATTGCACATTTAAGTCCTTTTTTTTTCAATTCGAGCTTATTTCCAACATCAAAAGACGACGATGTTGTGAACGCTGGTAAACGAAGTGCCTCAAAATTCGATTTCGAAGCGTCCGCTGGCCATTAAATCTGACAGATAGCGGTACAGCAGAGCAAAAGAAAATACGGAATTAGCAATGTACATGTAGCTACGGGCATACGTCAGCTAACACGTTCTAGAGCCTGCAAGCGCGTTCATCATGGTGCATTTTGTGGCTCGAATTCTACACAGTTAACCGAAATGTGCGCACTACTCTAACTGCCGTGAATCGTACACCTAAATACCCATCAGTTATTTTTCTTTATCCTCAATTCAACGTAACGCTTTCACCGTAGAACGTTCATCTATTGCCAAAGAAAGAAGCATGCATCGAGCATCCTTTTCGATTGCCCCTGATTTTCCCGCCTCTTCAATGCTACGGAAACGGACTGTGAATGCTTAGACAGCCAGCTCGCTTCGGATGTCGTGGTTCAATACCGCTCCGCTTCACTGCCATGGCACCTGAGTAATGAACTGCAAAGCAAATGACTGAAACCGTGAGCAGCCATATTAAAGACGTCCTGCTCTATTTGTCGAATAACAGCTCATCTTTCAAACTAATCATTTTTTTATATTAGTAACGGCATACAGTTCACAAGCCATCAACCGTGTTCATTCAGCTGCAATGCCGAGTCCCCTTGCAATCACGGAAAGGTGCACAAAACAAGCACTTCAGAACAATCGCTCATCAGGTTTATGCTAGACGTCCTTAAGGTAGCCACTTCTACACCCTACGTATGCAAGGTTTCTTTTTTCCGTGCTCTTTTATTACCCAGCACGAGGAACGTGTGCCTTTTTTTTAAGCAGCGGGAAAACGAACGAACGAAAAGAACAAAGGAAAAAGAGACGAAGAAGAGACCAGGACAATGAGGCAGGACCACAATGGTGTATATTATTGCGGCGCACACGTTCTAATTCTTTAGCTGAGCCAGCCCGGTTTTGAGGGGGCCATATATAGTTAGCGCGCACACCACGCGCCGACAAAATCAACGCTAGAGCACAAGAAGCGCCAGCTGCGTGCACGACAAATCGGGCCCCCTGATAAAAACGCACGCTCCCGCCGTTTTTGTGGAACACAATGACAAGCGAATTCATCAGAAGGGCGCGTCCACAATGAGGGATATTTCTTTCGGCTTCCGCGATGAGTATATAGTATAGTAGTATAGTTAAGTTAGGCATACCTTCGCTATAGGTGGGCTATTAAAGGACATTGTGAAGCTGAATTCCTGAAATAACGACGTATCACATAACACGTTTGCTGAATCGCGACTGTTTTGTTTTTCAGTGCTTCACCGACCGCGGTGGTTCAGAGGCTGCGCAAGCGTTCAGCTGCTCAGACTGATGTGCTGTCGGCTCCTGTCTGGCCGTGGTGACCACATGCCGACGGAGGCGGCACAATAATATAAAAGAAAGAAGAGACATAGGCACGTTTATGAGCCAAGCTTGGCATCTACTATATCTATATATATATATATATATATATATATATATATATATATATATATATATATATAAAAGCCACGGTCGAAATCCATTCAGAGCCAGTACCACTTTCTTCTAAACCTTATATATATATATATATATATATATATATATATATATATATATATATATATATATATATATATATATATTGCACCAGTCAGAGCAACTGCACAGCACAGCTATTTACAATTTGATTCGTGCTCGGTGTGAAGCCAGCCCGTGCCTCCATCAAATCATTTTGGGCAACCACGTCATTGCGAGCTCTATTGAAAGAAAGATACGAAAAAAAAAAAGGATGCTGTCACAAGTTAAGAACAAGCGTCACCGCATCTCGACCGCATGCAGAGATACGTGGGAACCCATAACGAGCGGGCTTGAAAGGAGAAATATATAGCGGCGTGTCACTATCAGAAAACGTCATTTATTTGACACGAGAAGCGTCTGCTCGTAACATTCCTGAGAGCAACGCAGAAATAAAGAAGGTTTAATAGGGAACGATCGCGGGACAAAAGAAAAGCGCGCCAGAAGAAGGAACGCCTCCAGTCATTTACTCGTTTTCACCACCCACTGCTTCGCTCTTACTTTCTATTTAATCTTTTCTTTTTAATTCGCCTGATAAATGACGCTGTAATAAAGCGCGCTTTGTCAATCTTCCTCCTGCGCGCATTTCCCTCATTTGCCGCCAGCCTCCATTTTTAGAACGTAGCGCAGAGCTTGCGCGTTTAATGCTCGTAACATAATCCTACGAAAAGTTTAAATCTGACGCGCAAAACCACTCCGTCTTTACGTCTGAGTTCTCGAAGTCGACGTCATGAAACATGCCTTGTTTACTTCTCTCACAAACGCCGCTCTTTGCAAAGACCTTGTGCCTCATTTGCATTCTCTGCGATGAACAATTTTCGCCACTGTTCTCTTTTTTTTCTTTTTGAGGGGTCGTTGATATAGCTTTCGCGATCTCTGCCACTACAACCTCCGTCTAAAATTAGTGGTGGCCACGTCTAAACTGAATTTTAAACAACCAGCAATGTGGAAAGACGATCGACGGAGCAATATTCACTGTGTGAAAGAAGAGTAAAGTACTTACAAGCGCCTATTAGACTGCGTTACGGGTGATCAAGTACAAAGACATTACATTTAGCTGCCATAAAAAAGCCTGCGTGGACGGGCTGCTCAGTTAATAATGTTAAGGAGAAGCTGAATGCAACACACACACACACACACGTTATACATACATACATACATACATACATACATACATACATACATACATACATACATACATACATACATACATACATACATACATACATACATACATACATACATACATACATACATACATACATACACGTACCCCTAGCTACCAAGCAAACATTTAACAGCTTAAAAACAGAAAGTAAACGGCTAAGAGCTTAATGATACAATAAGAGCGCAAAAAGGACGCAGAATTATTTAGTGTATGGTTCACGGCAGATTTCCCATATCTCCCACGCTCTCTGGGAGGGAGTGGAAGGGCGGAAAAATGAAAATATTTTTTTTTGTCTGGGTGCTTCATTTCGTGGAGATATCTATATACTGTGGCTGAGCTGGTGTTGCCAAGGCCGATAGCTTGCTAACTGGCGGCTCCCGACAGATAGCGTAAGAGCCAGCTGCAGTAAATGGTACGAGGCCAGACCCCCTGCCATGGTCGGGCCTCATCACTTTAGTATCCTCGTCGCCGCCCGCCAGAACATCTTCGAAAACTTCTTTGCCCTCAATAATGACGCCGACGGCATCGTTAGTCATGGGCGTGAGCACGTAAGGATGCCGTCATCACCGTAAAATGTATACTCGTCGTCTGCTATACCAGAAGATTTTCCTGATTTTGCGCTGTACATACAGGAGCCCCAATCCCACGAGCTTGGTTGAAGCTGAAGTTTATGTTCATCACAGTGCGCGCGTGCCCAGGCAGCACGAAAGTCTTAACCAACGTCATACGCATGGAGGCTGCCCGTACATACAGTTGTGGGGAAATGGTACCGCAACAAGAATGAAAGAAAATTATTAAGGTGTAAAAATTTAACTTTTCCGGTATTTGTAGGGTGCCAAAGCCGCGACTATGGAAAAATGTAAGGAAGCATTCGTTCTTAAGGAACAGTATATTATTCAGGCGACGGGTCGACTATTTCGCCAAGGTGGGTGATCATTGGCTGCCAATTCCTCGTTATGCAGACGTTCGGAATAAATCTGAGAGATCATAGTCTTTTTAATGCATGGTAAAAGTGTTCGTTGTAAAAACGTCGTAAAATTTGGACTCCCGTAAAAAATGCTTAGACTTCAAAGCGTTGCGAAAAGAAAACCGTACATTTTTGCTGACACATTGCTCGTCGCAAGGCACATAGCTCACTTTGTGCAAATTGTTCTTTTGTTATAGTTCATTTGTTCGTTCGTTTTGCAGTGTATATATGCATTGTTACCATTCTTCTACAGTTCCTCGCTTAGTCATGCACTGCTGGCGTGTTGCCATCACAGGAGAGCTCGCTAGCTTTATATTATTGCTGATATACAGCAGCGGCGCCGAAATTTCCGAATTACTTCAACAGAATCAAATCTAATCCGGTATTCTTGTTACTCCGTTGTTCCGACGAAGATAATCTATAAGCCTACAAAATTCGAAAGAACTTAGGTCATGTGACCACTACCTTAGTTTAGGTTTTTAGTTTAGTTTGAAGTTTATTTCTTTCATTGTTACAGAAGGAGGAGCAAGAGCTGAACGACATGTTGCCTCACAAAATCTCCAGCTCCTATGTGAAATTGGCAATACACGATGTACAATGAACAAATGAAAAGCAAGTACAGAAGAAAACAAGTGAATAAGGCGCACAATATTCAAATGAGCATGATGATACCCTACACAATCACTTCACGAACATACATTCCATGCTTGAGAATTTACTAGCGTCTACCTTTTTTTTTTTTTTTTTTGCTCAGCAGTGTCTCGTAAACTAGGTAGTTTATAGTATAGATCCTGAGGTTCGTAGATTTTACGCGTAAATGGGGATGATTTGATTTGATTGCGTTATGGGTATCGGGGAGGACAAGTGGGTGGATTGATAACGTGAAGTCTGTGTTTTTTTTTATACGTAAAAGTATTTTATATGTAACAGTATATTTAATAAGGGTGTCCTATATGTAAGAGTAATACGAGTATGTAAGAGTTGTATGTAAGAGCATATGTAATAGTAATAAAACATTTGGTTGGCTCGGATTAATGACTGTTCGCCAAAAAAAAAAAAAGAATCGCGAGTGAGTAGGCGCTCGGTCTACCGTAGTAGTTTTCAAAAATTCGCACTACTCGTTTTTGCAGGTTTAATAACTTCTCCTAGTTTATTACTGTCGTTGTTCCCCAAATCAACGTACAATAACCTAGCTTCAAGTGAAGAGAAAGGGCACAGTACATTGGTTTCTTTAGCCATAATAGTATCAGACTACGAATTTTATATATAAAACCTATTACTTTACTCAGGCCATTGATCAGCTTGTGGACATTTCTCAGCTTGTTATCTCAGGCGAAGTCCTTTTGAAACGACACTCATAAAACGTTTTGCGTCGTTACTTGTTCCAGCGTCCTCGCTTGAAACAGAACATTTATAATAATAGACAACGACTGTTTACCGGTTTAAACACTATATATTTAGTTTTGTTGACATTCCGATTAAGTTTGTTTATGTACAGCCATTGCGATAATAATTTCAAGTGATCATTTATTTCTTTTTCTATGCATTGCAGGAAAGAATTTGCAAAGAAAATATTCGTATCATCCAAGTACATAATGATACTGGGCGAGGAATAAATGCCTGGACGGTCAACTAATATAAAGTGTAAATAATGTAGGGCCAAGTATGCATCCCTATGGTACGCCAGTCCATATTTTGAAAAGCGTAGAAGTCTCCACATTAGGTCCCCTCATGAGACCTAATGTGGAAACCTATACACCGTATTCATAAAATTTGGACAACAGTATAGCATTGATTTATTGATTCCTGGGGTTTTACGTCCCAAAACCAGCACATTATAGCATGATTTACACTTTCAAACGTCTTCCGCAAGTGTAGAAATAAACCTACCGTGCACGAGCGTTTTTCAGTGTTTTTTCAGTATTTTACGTTTTATATATAGAAGTGTATCCTCCCGTGATTCAGTTTGTTTGTTTTTTAATCCGTATCACGCCGCACAAATAATGCTATAATTTCTTAAGAATCCTTGCAGCCGCAACATTAAAACACTTTCAAAAAGTTTCGAAAGAAGAGGTAGAACTGATACAGGTCGGAAGTAGTTCTTACAGTATGGTCAGGGCCACCTCAGTGAATCAGGCAAACTCTGGTTATTCGAAGTTTGCTTGGGGAAATTCCGGGTTCGAACATTTTGCTGATAATGTGCGCTAAAACATTATAGATGACCTCAGACACATACTTTATAGGAGAGGCCATGATATCGTCGAATCATGCAGCACTGCCGTGTTGCACTAATAGTTATAGCGATCACGCCTTCTACATCGCTTGTTGTCGTCGGAAATATTACTAAAGAATCACAGTACAGTCTGCTTCGTAACAGTACGTCCTATCTGCATTTTCTATAGAATTATTGCTGCAGACAAGAACCAAGTGAGTAGGGTATTTTTTAGTCAAAATAAGTGTAACCTTGAAAAAAAATTATTACTCAAGCGGCGACACGAAACTGTCATTTTCGTTAAAGTTAAATATAGGGGATCATTACAATGGCGTGAAATTACATAGCACAGTAACTCATCCTTGCTGTCTATTGACTCTGCAAAATTTAATGCGCTTATGTTAAAAAGAGTTTGATTTGAAGGCCGAACTCGTACTCAACATGGCCAATGAATGTTACGATAAAGGTGCCTGCACGGTCGTTTGCGCATAGGTATTTTACCTCAGCCTGCTTGGACCCCCGATACAATACATTATTCTTTGACTAAAACATTCACATAGTCATGCCTTATCTGCATATACTAACCTCGGACTTCCTGTCATGCGGAAAGCCGACACATCTTCCCAGAATTTTGGCTGTGAACGTACCCAGCCGGCCGCTATAAAGTAAGAGAGCAAAACACCTCCAGTTGACCGGCTCGGTACCAGACCAAACTGAGACGCCCAAACGTTTCTACAGAAAATTCTAGCTCCATCGGCGCGCTTCGAAACAACAAAAACGTATAGGCAGCGACATCACAGTTCAAGGTACATAGTTAAAGGTACATCGCCGTTCAAGGTACAATGGGCCCACGACTCTGCGGCTCACACTTCGGCGTCTATTCTGCCGCGGGCTGGGATTTTCTGTCCTATCCAGTCACAAAACCAACCTGTCGCTTTCACTGCATCAGAGCAAGAGCGCACTAAACACAGGTATTTTAGAATGTACTTCACGTGTTATAATACCGTGCTTGCACTGCACTTGACGAGCGCTGTTGCATTCAGGAAGATCTCAAAATTCTTATTTATTTGAACTACCCCATTATAGCTGCACAACACGCACTAGGGTATGGCTAACCTTTTGACACTAACATTGAGCTGCAGTGAATAGCTGTCACCGCCAGATTCTAAGAGGCATTTATAACACAGAGCGATAGAGAAGATTTTTCGCGGAGGCAATCGGCAATCGCAGTATTTATGCCAGAGTGTTCGCACAACCCACGTACCTTACTCGACTTCTATCACCCTCGACGATTATTAGTTTAAGCGCAATCCCCGCATTAGCGTAGCACGCAGTCTGTTTTCGAATTCCATTACAGCAGATTGAGCTGAGCGTGATGGCACGTCCGTATGCTAAATGAATGTTCTCTCTATTACCATGCTGAAGGAAAAAGGCGAAAGGGTAAGTGCAGTATGTGAACGCGCGGTTCCTTTTGCCCATATCAACAGTCGCATCTGCGCAGCGCTATATTAATGAATCATAACAAGATAGGTGCAAAACTTAACGAAATAGCAGGTCCTACATGTATACTCTCTTTTCTTCAGGCTACTTTACATGCTTCAGTGAGAAAATGCGTAGGGAAATGTTCTTAAAAGAAACATTGAGTGGCCCAGACATGTGTACTCTTATCTACCGGCCTATACCAGCGAGGCGATTCTTCAGAGGAACGCATTTACTGCAGTAAAATAAAACATAATTGAGTTAATCCAAACAGCGTACAAACCTACACCTTGCAGCTCAATCATTTCTAAACATGGAAGCCCCATTACGTTCACGCCAATGTACATGTGTCGGGCGGACTCTCATAATCGCTTACTCTAAAATCTAAAAGTCCAACTGACCCGGATGATGCAAATATTGTTGCGGTCGTCAAAACTGATTATGTAATTCGCTCGATGACTTCACAAAATAGTAATGAAATCATTTATGTTTACGGGAAAGCAAGGGGAATACCTCTGTCTCGAGCTAGTTCGTTGCTCCAATTTTAGGTGCGAAACAAATTAAATGTTGCCTATGCAAGAATAGGTACGTTTCTCACTTTTCAATGACTACAAAGAATAGATGACAATCTGTGCGCTTTATGCTGTCGCTGCATCTATATTATTGTACCTTCATCTGGTCTCGTTAGCAACGTCTCATCATTGCCTTAGCGTGAAAAGAGTCATTCGTTCACCAGCTCCACCAAGCTGCTTGCTGTAAACAAAGCAGTCGCCAGCAGTTTAAACAGCGACTATATGACGATGGCCATGAATCATGGCTTAGCATTTTGTAACAGGCGGGAAGCTCTAAGGCACTCACCTGTTTTGCAGTTAACCTGGCGTCCTCCCAAATGGAATACTACACATGTCCCACGCAACGTTTCTGCTTGTGTAGCTGCCATGCACGCATGACTCTATGATCAGTCGAGGGCAGTTGCCAATGCTATCATTGCCGATCGTAATAAGACATTGTGGCACAGCTCCTTGTGCTGTGCCACAATTCGATAGCTTTAGTACGTGAGCACACTGTGCAGTTGATCTGGTGCAGCTCCTATTCCACGACTACACAACAGCAGTGTGCGTGAATCCTCACGAGACAGAAGGGTACCGTTCGCGCTGCTACAGTTTTTGTTTCTTGTGACTTGTCTCAGAGACCTTTGTAGCAGATGGACAGCTTTAAAAGTCCCACCCATTGGACAATTCACGTTGTGCGACAGCTGGAGTTGTAATACGAAATTAGAACGCTCCAGCTACTCGTACGAAGCTGCACACGTTGCTGATGTCGTGGGTGATGATGACGAAAACTCAAGGCTGGACATTTCGTAATGAGTGGCGTGCGTTAAAGGTGCTTCCCCCGTTTTGCAAGTCGCACGATGTGACACCTAGTGCAGCGCTACGCGCCCGGCAGGAAACGTTTTCATTGCTGCCCACGCGGCTCCTCGCCCGAAAATACGCCTTTCTACTATACATAATGGTATAGAGGATTTCTTTCTGAAGCTGTGTCGAGTAATAGTATCATTCATTGTCAATAAAGGAACAAAGGTCGGCTGGGATGGCGCAGTGGTAGAACACTGGACTCTCTCGAAGACTTCCTGGATTCGACTTCGGTGGAAAATGGTATTGTTTTCTCTCATTACGGACAGCCTCAGTGGGGGCGGGCAACACCACTAGAATGACCTGTTGGAACGAGGCCATAACAGCATATGCCGTCAAAATACAACAGTGAACTACTTTCCGCTCCTTAATGCTGACATTCTCACATGGTTTGGCGGCGCAAAGCAAAGGGTAAAGGCAACCTGCATTTGTACTAGACGTTTAACTACGCTTTTCTTCAAAACAAACTCGTACGAGGCGTTAGGTGTTAAAAAGCCTCCTCATCATTTCCTCTTCCTATCGGCGTATTTCATCACAACAGCCACGAGGTTTTACAGCTCTCCTTCCTCACCGAGACCATTTTCGCAATTTGCCGAAGCGACTAATAGTGTCTCGTGCCTTTCATTTTACCTTTACATTGTAGAGCGTGGTGGTCAAGTGCGCTTCGTTTCCAAGAGTAGCAAGCCCTATAGACGCTTGCCTGCGCCTGCCACCGCTATACCTTCGCTCAGTTGCATTACACAGCAGCGCGGTGCTTTCGTCACCTTACAGCCTTACTGAGTCATACGATAAGATACGCTGGTGCCACGCGTGCAAGAAATGTCTCTTATCGTTCCTGTATTGGAACCAAAACGCGATATTGGAACCGAAAGGAAAAGAAAGCGAAGTTCTGCAAACACGCCGAGCGCATGCGCCCTGCCCACACCCATGCTCGCATACGCACACGTAATAAAATAATAGTATTAATAAAGGGAGACAGAGAACGGGACGATTTGTAATGGAACACGTGTATTAGGAAAATAAATGACATATATACCCCACCTCGTCTAGAACTTCCCATTTTACGAATAAAATGTGCCCTGTTCTTGAGGGACAGAGAAATGGGGTTGGGGTGGGGGAAGCTAAAGAGGGAGGGGGGGGGGGGGTTGAGGCGTGGAATAGCACTTACACATTCCAACGTGGAAAAAAATTTCATGGCGGTATTCGCGCTCTTTTAGAAGGTCCATCTTGCCGGTTTCATGGCTTACGTCTTCGTTTCTTTTTTTCTTCTTTTACTGCAATTTATTTTTCGCATGGGAATGTTTTTCGAAGCGAATGGTAAACTACTTATAGCAGCGCAATATAAAGCCCGACATTTGTCGTCACGAAAATGGCGTGCTACGAGGAGGTCTGCTCGCGCACCCTGCAATCATCCCTGCAGGATGCTGTATACGAGCGCATTCCGAAATGCTGGAATTCTCGTGAAGGGGTAACGCAGATCCTGAAGTATTAAAAAATAAAAGACCGCTCCATAGATTGAAGAGTGAGCCTGAAAATCTCCGGGTGTACAATAAAAAATCACACGAAATGTTCTTCAGTTTCCTCTACAGTAATAAATCTTCCTCTCTCTCCCTCCCTCTCCCTCCCTCCCTCCTATATGCCAAAGCGCCACACGCGTTGTCTCTTGTTCCGTTTGTGTGTATATGCATGTGTGATTTCTGAGAAATTACCTACGTGACGGAACAGCCCAAAGTTTCTTGCAGTAAGTTGCGTATGCATTCATTCAAAGGTGCCCCTAATGCGCACATATAAGGTGATACAGTGTGCGCACGTTACGGATTTCGGCGAACGTAGAAGCCAGACCTCTAGTGGCATGGGTGGCTAGACCTGCTGCTCTACCACGTCGCGTGCACGTTGAAGCCCGTTAGTGTGTGTCAGCAGTAAGGAAGGCGCAAGGCATCCTTTTGCTGTCTCAAGTTCACTTTCACTCGTACGAAGTTATGGCTATGTACTGGCACTCGCAGGGACGGTTGACATACAAATACAAACTAAATAGAAGTACAAGGGCCCAGCTATTCGTATTTTCGGGCACAAATACTGCGAGAATGGTTTTACAGTCGCGGGATTTCGACGAATCGGTTTGACGCGCGGGGTAACTTGAAAATTACGGGATCCTTAAGCTTCGCCTTAAGAGTTTAATGCGATAGCGATGCCTGGCCCCATTCTCGTCGCGCTCTCTTCCGCTTGCCATGCTCTTCAGTCGCCTAGCCACGTAATTGACAGCTCTGGTATCTGCCTTCCCTGCCTAAACCTTGCGTAGCCTCTCTCGTCGTCTATCGCCATTGGACACAGATGCGCCATCAGATCTCGCCCATTAAGAAATGCATCATTAGAATTGAGACTTGACCTTATTGGTAACGGTTCATGTTGATGTGGTGGCAGTGCTACGGGCAAAGAAGGCGCTCGTGTCCTGTGCATCCTGTTTGTCTGTGTGTCGTGTAGCGCTGCATCCACCTCAATATAAAGAAGGCCTACGAACAAAGAAGAAGTACAGGACTAGCGTGTCTTCTTTTTCCGCGTTTCTTGTAGCGCTGCATCCACCTCAAGATGAAGAAGCCAGAAGGCCACATGCGGGATGGCCGCGCACGTAGCGCATCGCGCTTCCGAGCGAGGGGTCCCTGGTTCGATTCTCCGGCCGCCCAAGGGTCTTTCTTATTACGTCTACCTTGAATTTTCGCTCACGGACAACGCTGATTTTTCACTCGCAACTGACGACGCCGACACCGGAATTTCTGCGAAACGACGCTATCGCGTTATTTCAATAAAACTAAGTGCTGCTCTAAATATGCCAGTTCTAGACGTGAAAAGGCAAAATGTAAGCATCGAAACAATAGATAGGGACTAAAGCATCATTTGTGAAGTCCGCCACTATACCGTGAGATATGGTCTACTAAATGCTTCGTTCTATCTCGAGTCGCGCAATAATACTAATCGCAGACATTTGCCGCTATAGTCTCATGTGTCTGTAGAAACAAAGCGCATTTTATTGATGGCCAGACATCCGGCAGAAAAAGAAAACGATCTCCCGCAGGTCGAATAAATTGTTTCTAAATTAGACTAACGCCCTTTAGTGGTGCCGCGACTCCCATGACGTGCTGCGCAGAACCTCTGAGGCATGAAACACCGCATTCGAATTAGTGAGCTGATTGCGAGTTGAGAAGTGGCTCTCAGTTACTCCTGGCGATAGACGGGCGCGTGGCCGGATTGGTGACCTCCGCCCCGCTCCAAAATATCGTGCGCAAAGAGGGAGGAGGGGGAGGTATATGCGTCGCTTGCTGCCGCCAGAGCACGCGGGCGTCGTGCCGAATCACGCGGAGAGTGGCAGTGTGCGCGACTGCTTGACGCTCCGCCCGAGCGCCGATCCAATTAAGGAGTCCCTGGCATTCTATACGGCTCGACTGACAGCAAACGAGTTGCTTCCCAGCAATGGGCGACTGCATACTGCAATTCCGGCGGCTGCACCCGGTGCGACGTCGCTCGGTATATATTTGGAGATTCAACTTCAGTATCGCCTGAAGGCGGGAAAACACTGCTTGCCATCACCTATGAGCACCTCTGCTTTGTCCCGGCATTAGCGCTTTTTTGTTGCCTTTGCACCGCCGAACTCGCCAACTTTCGTGTAACGCTTCAGCGGAAAGAACTTTGTGGAAAATACAGTCTTTGCCCTGAATTTTCATAATAGTCACTTATGACACCTTCAAAAGGCAGGCATTCCACTTGAACAACGCCACCAATTAACACTTTTGCGATGCTCGGTGGAATGGCAGAAGAAAATAAAACACACCTTTTACTCGCTTCCCCGTACGAAACGAACACTTTACTTCTCGTTTTATACGCACAAAAAAACCCGTGCAGTGACGGAAATATGCCAGGAGGCTTAACACTGAACGCCTTGTCGCATACCGTTGATTCTCTTCTCTGTACTCTTAAAGAGAAACCGAGGGGACGGGGGGGTCAGCACATTGCTCGAAGGGTCACACTACGCCTGCGGCTCCAAGCGTACCGCAAAGGCAGTCATCCAGGTTTTCTAAGCGGCACTGCTGGATCAATTACCATAATACGGCTGGCTTAGCTTCAAGTAACACGCAATCCGTATTCTGCCTATATTCACGTATAGTTCAGACCTCAAATCGAATATTCTGTTCAAATGTATATAATCATAAGTAATTAACTTAATATCATGTCGGCCTCCTCGCTTTTTTAAAACCTTGTTTACTCATCTACCTCACATTCCTTTATCTTTTCTGTGTGTAGCCTCGTGTACTAATTTTTGAGCGCAACAGGCTTCATACATGTTGCTGAACGCTATATACAACAAACGCTACATTGGTAGTTTCAGCTTCACTTTAGTAGGCATTCTTCACATAAGTGCTAAAAATCATCGTCACCACCACCACCACCATCATCATCATCATCATCATCATCATCATCATCATATTTTAGGTTCACTGCAGGACGAAGGCCTCTCCCAATGCTTTCTAATCCACCCTATCCTGAGCGAGCTGGTTAACACTGAACCAGCTCGCTCAGTCTAAAATACCATAGTACAATAAAGTACAGTGGTTCAATATGTTTACACAATGGTAGTCGTCACACAATGAAATTGCGAACGTGTACTAGTTTCTTCTCTTGCTACCTAATTCAACAATTCTCGTCATACCAGCATTAATTGCTTGCACTACTTGTGATTGTGTGAATGAGGTCTTACCTGCTGATTTCGTCGAGAAAATCTTTCTTTTTTCAAATATGCTTTTAAAGAGCCACACTGAATATGCGTGTCAGGAAAATAATCGGTAGCATGTAAAGCGTTCTGCCGTGAATACGCAGTTAAACAGTGCTCACGGGCGGGTAACGAAAGTTTATGTCCGCCTCAAACAATATTTACTGGAATTGAAATTTCTGTATCACAACCTAAATTATTTGTGCGTAAAGTCGGTTATTATAAGTATAATTATCTAAGGATCCTCGATGGCTTTCATCTTGTATTTTCTGTCAGTTTGAAAGTAAGCTTCTCGATGAGTTCGAGAAGTGAATTACATCAAAGTTTTAAAATTCTGCAGATCCCACGCATTGTGTGTATCGTCGTCATGCGAAGCCCTCAGCGAGGAAAGTGCCTATGACGAATTGTTTGGCATTCAGCTAAGTCTTATGAGTAGGATTAAGGTCTCTGGTGCAAAGTGCATGAGTTGGTGTATGCTCAACTTGGGCTAACCAGGAACGTCGGCAGCACAGTACAAACGTTCCTGGCACGCGCGTTGGCACTCACGTCAGCGCACAGCGCAGACCTTTTTTTCGTGGAAGCGAATTCACGCTGCGGTACTCTGATGTGCGTATCATAAGCGTCGTTTGTTGAATTATTCCTGCGGGATCGAACAAAGGTGGCCGAAATCATGCCGAGTGATAGTAGAACGTATGTATGTATTCTATTTTATTTATTTATTTGTTTATTTATTTATTTTCAATACTGTAAGCCCTAGCGGGCTGTTACAGGGGTGGGAAAACACAATACACAATATTAATAAAATATTATGTTAAAATCAATTCCAAACGATGCTGAAAAATTTCAGCTGACTCGCAATCAACAAATACACTGGAATCAAGCTTGCTCCAGTCAATAATTGTACGAGGCAAGAAAGAAAACTTGAACAAATCAATTCTTGTGGCATAAGGTGAAATAGCATACGGATGATCCATACGCGGTGACACTCGGGCTGGAGGGTACTAGTACAAAGTTGGATCTATGTTTAATGTCTTGTTATACAGTTGGTATAGAAACTTCAAGCGTGCGATTTGTCTGCGCGTAGACAGCTTCTGAAGGTTAGCCCTGTTAAATAACACGGTCGCTGATTGTTTCTTCTGATAGCTCCAATAAATAAACCTGGCTGCCATTCGCTGGATCCTTTCTAGCTCATCAACAAGCTTTTGACTGTGCGGATCCCAGATAATACTGGCATATTCGAGGGTTGGACGTACTACTGTTTTGTAAGCCACCAGCTTTGTTTCGGGCAGAGCATCTCTTAACTTTCGCCGCAGAAGACCCAGCTTACGTTCAGCCGAGCCACAAATATTTTCAATATGCTTGTTCCAGGTTAGATTCGAGGTGATTGTTACACCGAGATATTTTACCTGACTAGATCGCTTAACCTCCTTATTTTTTATCTTATACATAAACGTCAATGGCGTTTTTTTTTATTTGATACCGTCATGCATGTAGTCTTGTCGAAATTAATTTTCATATTCCATTTCGTAGACCACTCGTCAACAGCACACAAAGCGTCATTGAGCGAGATTTGGTCAGCAGTGCTTTTTGCACAAGTAAATAACACACAGTCATCTGCGAACAGTCTCACTTCCACGGAAGAATCAACAGCTTTTGCAGTGTCATTGATATACAACAGGAATAAAATGGGACCCAAGACCGATCCCTGTGGCATTCCGGACGTGACAGGCAATGTGTGTGACCGCGCTCCAGAAATTTCTACAAACTGCTCTCTGTTATGCAAATAGGCAGTGACCCATTTCATATTCTCCACAGCAACACCAAGCTCACGCATTTTTCTGATAAGTTTTGCATCACAAACGGTGTCCAATGCCTTTGACAAATCTATCGCGATCATATCTATTTGCTCTCTAGAGTTGAGCGCAGTTGCGAAGGTGTGTATTGTTTCGAAAAGCTGGGTGACAGTTGACAGGCGTTTGCGAAAGCCACGTTGATTCCTGTAGAAGAGTTTGTTATCTTCAACATACTGCACTAATTGTTTAGAAATGATATGCTCGAATAATTTACACGTGGTGCATGTGATAGAGATCGGGCGGTAATTAGCTACTCTGAGTTTGTCTCCAGATTTAAACACAGGCACAACTCTGGCCATCAGCCAGTCCCTTGGCACCCTTCCTTCTCGCAGTGATACACTAAAGATTTTGAACAAACTTTCGAGACCCATTCACAGTATCGCCTTAGGAACTATTCGGCAACATATCGGGACCAGCTGACTTAGCGTCTAACTTCAGCAACAATGACAAGATACCCTCCTGAGAAATAATTATACGCTCGTCATTACTATGTTTGTCGCACGTAATGAAAGGAGGGGAATTACTTGGATTTCAGGTAAATACTGAGCTAAAATAGTTATTAAATTCTTGAGCAACCAAGACTTAATCATTACTTGTGGCTCCATTTACAGTGACACCGCTTATAGTTGATTTAGAGCCTGACAAATATCTCCAAAACTTCTGGGGTGAGCTTTTCATATACTCTGTCAATGTTCGAGACAGGAAATGCTTTTTAGATGCCCTTAATTCCACTCGAACATCTGTACTAAGATTGGCAATCAGCTCCGGATTTCTTGCTATCTTTCGCCTGGCACGCCGTAGTCGTCGTTTCAAATGGATAATATTGCGAGTTATCCAGGGATCAGATTTCTGAAAGCGCTTCAGCTTCGTCGGCACAAAAAGTGACAAACATTCTTTTACGACTGCCCTGAAATAGTTCCATAGCGTATCTACGTCGTTTATGTCAGGCAGGGCATCAAAGGCCAACTCCAAGCGGTCGAGAATGGCTGCGTCATCCGCATTATTGAAATCACGAATTTGAATTTTTTGGATTTCTTGTAAGCATGATCCCTTAATTCTCAGTGCAGCTACGACCAGCCTGTGATCTGAAATTCCGTCTTTTACATCAATTTTGTAACGAAAAGTATCTTGTGATAAGAATAACAGACCTAGTATCGCCCGGGATTGGCCTTGTATTCTTGTTGGTTCACTGACCACCTGAGTCAAGTCATACTTAATCATTATTTCCAGCATATATTTAGCGGCATGCCTATCGGTAATTCCGACAGTGCGAGAATCCCAATCAACACCAGGCAAATTAAAGTCCCCAGTGATAATAAGTCGACACCTAGCGTTAGCAACTTGACATAGGTAATCATCAAGTTTTTCGAAGAAATCCCTAGAGCTTCCTGGGGCTCTATAAATAGCACCAACAATAACTTGCACCACACGTTTTCTGTCCCATCGATACAGGGTAGCTGCACACGTTTCAATGGTTCCTTAATCAATAATGCAACGCCTCCACCTCTTGTTGTTCAATCATGTCGAAGCAGACTGTATGACCTAGGAAACACATCTGCATCATTAATGTCACTCTGCAGCCAGGTCTCTGTTAACGCAACCAGATCAGGCTCATATATTAGAGTCAAACTTTCTACTTCAGTAATTTTGTTCAGGACACTTTGTGCATTCACATTCAACAATGTGAAATCTGACCCCGTACGTCGGTTAGTTTAGAATGGGACACTGTTTGCACGCTTGTTGATTCTGAATCGAGCATTTGACGGCATGTCCCATGTGTAGACCACGCCATCGATGTGCAGTTTATCACGAACAAGTTTTATCTTCACGCCATCGCGCTTATCGCTCTTAGCAGACTGCCAAAGCAGCTTCCTTTTCTGAAGCGTTTCCTGTGAGAAATCGTCGGACACACTTATCGCGGTTCCTTTCAATTTTCTACAGTTTTAAAGATAGCTACCTTCTCTTTGTAATCGTATAGTCTTATGATTACTGGTCTTGGGTGACCAGCCTTCTTGTGGCCGATTCTGTGAATTCTTTCCACAGATGAAAACGTTAAACCTAGACGCCCAGCAAATATATCTGTTATAACTTTGTTACTAAGGTCCCGTTGAGCTTCAGGGGTGCTCTCCGGGACGCCAAAAACAACCAGATTGTTTCTTCGTGCCCTATCTTCCAGCTCAATTACTCGCTGTTGCTGTTGTTGGACTACGCATTAGATTCCCTGAACGGCAGTCTCGAGCTTTTCCACTTTCACCAACTGCTCAGAGAAACTTTCAAGTTTACCCTCATTGTGAGTAAGCCGAGTTTCAATCTGCTTAATTGTTTATTAAGTTGCTGTGGTAGCTCTTAAAACACATTAGAAGCGCAAATAACGTTACACAAGCACCATAATCAAAACTGCCGGTATCACAGGTTTACTTACTATATATACCATGTGGGAGGAGCCGCCGTAGCCTAGTGGTTACGTGCTTGCGTGGCACCTGGGGGCCTGGATTCGATGCCCCCTACAGCTTGGTAGGTTGCGTGTGTGTCTGTGGGCTTGTTTTGCTAATACTTCAATTCTAAGCCACGACACACGGTTTTAAGTTTGTTCTAATGAAATATTAGACGTATACTTCAAATGACCCTTGATTGACACGTAGCCTGTATAAAATTCAAACTGTAGCGGATACCCGTATACCGCAGGCTGAGCATTACGGGTATGAGCTACACGTGACTGCAGTATCGTTAATCATGACGTCCATGACGAGTATATCACATTAGCGATGTAAAATCGCTCATTCGTGTTCGTCATACATTTGTACACTCCCATCCAAATACTGGGGTGTATCAGTTGAATGAGACGACTAGGAAAGCACCGAGACGTAGGTGATAGATAAATACGGTCAAAGTTGCTGAAGTTCGCCAAAAAAGCATTTAAAATTAGCTTTGGTGTAAATAAATATGAAAGTGTCAAAAGCTTTATGCTGGCCTAAACATTAATAATATTTATAAACTGACAGTAGCGATTGCTGAGGCAGCAGAGATAAAAAGAGGTGACATTTCTTGTGTGAGCGCACCGTCTACCTCACTGGCGCAGAAGGAACTTCGCTTTCTAGCTAACGTGTTGGACGGAAATGGATGAGTAATGACTGGCTTGATACCTGGGCTTTTTAGTAGGGCAGTTTTTATCTGTTTTGTTTATTCTATCGCTCCTATACATATGTATGCCTTCGCTTTAGGAATAAACGTTGAGTTGAAGTTAAGCGCCATTGTCTCGTCTTTCACGTGCCTGTTGGTCGTTAAGTTTTGCACTTAAGATGGATCCTTGCCAACTAACCCGATTTAATTGTTTATTATGATAATACCGCTTCGGAAAAGGCATAGTTTTTTTTTTTTTTGCTCAGCCAAGTACATCTCCAGACTTTTGAATAAAGTTGTTTCTCTGTCTGTCTCTCAGCCAAGTAAACGCGCGAACTGGTATACTTGAAAAGAACTCATGGGGAAAAAATGGAGGCGTACTTCGCTTAGGTGAATTATTGTTATCGTCTAAGAGCTCTCCTTCTTAACTGAGTTGGAATCTCATACCGATAGGGTTGTGCTTTCGTAGGCAGTGACACACTACGGCACACAGGAAAGCAATTTGAAAAGCTCCAGTTTCTTTGTCCTTTGGGCCGTATTTTTTCCCCATCTTCCAAAGAACAAACCTGAACTACGATTGACGTATGAGACACGCCTATAACACGGAAACTGTGTGACTGATTGACTTAAAACTTACAATAAAGTATAATTAAAACTTTAGTTACTTAAAACCTGTTTTTGCGCAGCTCTGCTCCCGTTAGAACACACGCGATACACACGCCGGCCTGACACATGTTGCTGTAGGTGTGTCATGCCCTCCCAATGGCGGCGCTCTGAAGGGAGCTCCGGTGACGTCAGCTGTAGGACTTCGCTTCGTCGTCTGCTATGATTTCGCTAAAATAGATTGATTTTCACGCGTTTTTTCGCCCGCTCATTGCGTACTCGCTTAGCAAGGCGCTCTAACGCATTTTTTGATCGGGTTAAATTTATAATAATAATAATAATAATAATAATAATAATAATAATAATAATAATAATAATAATAATAATAATAATAATAATTCCGGGGGTCTTACATTCAAACACCACGATATGAATATGAGAGACGACGCGGTGGAGGGCTCCGAAAATTTCCACCAGCTCAGGTTTTTATAACATGAACTGACATCTCACAGCAGAAGGGCCTCCACATTCCGTCTCGATCTAAATGCAGCCGCTGCGTTCGTGATTCGATACCGCGACCTTCGCGATCAGCAGCGGAGTGCCATAGCCCCTAGACCACCGTTACGGGGCTGTGCTAGATTTATAAACGCCAGCATTAGGAAGTTAACAAAAGTAACATATTTAATTTAATATATATTTTTGTCTAACCCGCCGACGCGTTTGCTTGTTCACCATGACATTGTGCTGCCTAGATCGAGGTCGCTGACTCGACATCCGTCGCATTTACAAGTAAAATGTGAAAATACTCGTGCATTGTCATTATTAGACGCGCGTTAAGGAAACCCGAGTGATCGAAACTGATCCACAGTCCTCCACACCACGGCATGCCAAATAAGTATATGACCTTTTCATCACTTGAAATATCAAATTTGATTTTTTTACTGAACAAAATTTCTTTTGGAGTAATCACACTCTTAGTCGACAGGGGCATCCATGGAACTCGCGACGCAGCTATAAATCATCGCATTGAGCGAGTAAATTAGAGTCCGCGCACATTTGAGGATGAAGCCCGATTGCGGGGCTCATTCGCGAAATTTCAATTCGTTCAACAGGCACAGTATCTGAATAAAAAATTTTAGATTTTGCAAACAATTTAGTCACTTAACGTTGCATATGCTAAACTTCACCTGACAGAAAAATATAAATGTCAGTGACTAGGGCTTTATTTTAAACGTCAGTCGCATCGTTATCTACCATGTTAAGGAATCGGAAGCATGCTTCTCCCTATTTTGTGAGAATAAATTTTGTTACCACAATTTAGCACTGAAATTTCAATTTTTAGGCTAATATGAGACTACTTTTGTTCAGCGCACTTTCGGAAATGACTCTCATAGTATCTCTTTAATGTAGTTATAAAAATGTTACGTTATAAAAAGTACAAAAACAAGGGAGAAATTTCGAACGTTTCGTTGCGCGTTTGTAGGTGTGTTTAGCGTGTGTTAGTGCGATTGTGTTAATTTAGCGCTTCAACTACCTGTTCATTCAACGACCAGATAAAACGAAAGCTTCGCCATGTTGTGTTCTCTTCTTGCGTTAGTATTTCTTATATATGACGTGTTTGCAGAAGGAAATATCTTGAAAGCTGTGGTATAAGAAGGGGCTGCGTGTGGATTTTGTTACGGAGCCGCCGAAATGCTCATCCATTGGCGAGCCCCAAACGTTCTCCATTGGCATAAGCAAGTAAAAGAAAGGATTTTACGCCGAACCAACTAAAGCGCAGAGGCGAGCTCCGTCACGGTGAAGGTAACCATACTTATAAAGGGACACCAAAAAGAAACTTCGTCCGTTTATACCGATAGATCACTGTTTGAGAACTCTATTGACGCCGATTTCGCCACTATAGGTTCAGTATGAGAAGAGAAAACGAAGGATACAGTTTTAACTTTGAATTTCGCGCCGAAATCTGTGCACCTAAACGTAAGCGTCACGTCACGAATTTCAAAGTATTTCCTTTGTATTTCAGCCTCATTGGTTTAATGAAATTCGATGAAACTTGCAGCGTTAAGTCTATGTCCCCTGTACAGCGCAATTTGATTTATTTTCAGCGGAACATAATATTGTGCGCCACAGCAGGCGCCCTCCAAACCTAGGACGCCAGAGCGAGTTGGTGCAAGAACATGAAGGCGGCCACGCCACGTGTATTTTCTTTTCGTGCGTTTTCTCGCTAATTAAGCATTCTCTCGTGGTATAAGTAGCGCTGTTAGTATCGTGAAAAGGCAGTTTAGTAATGCGATAATATTATTTTCTTCTTTAGTGTTCCTTTAAACAAAGCTATCTCTCGATATGAGCTCTGCACCACAAAAGAACACAACTTTGTTCTGCTCTCACCAATTTTGTCCGAAACCATATATAAGATGTTCCATACCGCAGTTGTCTTTTTTGTTTCAATGCCGCTAAAGTAGCTCACCCATTAACGTGCTACAATGACCCTATAGGTTAGAAGAACTTGTTTATGGGCGAGATGGTGCATCTTAGCAAAAAAAAAAAAAAAAGGAACTGCGCGGAAAAGTCAACGACCACATCAACCAGACACAGACACGGGCGCAGGACCCTGTAGGTTCTCGGAGTACGGGAATCCGTCGGGCCAACGGACGGAGCAGGCAATAAGACACAAAATGCACTGCATAGCCAAACATAGAATTACAGCGTGCACAGAGTAGCCGAAAATCCACATGTTGCATTTGATTGTGAAGAAACGTCCGACAAATCATTAAGAGAGCTCCACAACGAAACGGCAATTAGGAAAAACCATCGTCGTTCGTACGCGCACGTGCACGGATGACCAGAGGCAATCCTTCACATCCTGATGTCCACACTGACTCCGCTCGATACTGCACGTAATATTTTCATTGATCATTCCGTATATTATGTACTGTTCTAAGATGCTTTTTATTTCGTCTTGCAAGTACTTGAGCAGAGCAGGTCGACAGACAAGTCAACTTGCATTCATGAAGCAAGCACGTGCGCGACGCGGCAGCGGAGTCCCCCACGTCAGAGGGCGCCGCTCAAAGATCTCCAATATAGGGTGCCTCTATGCGCTCGTTCGCCTCCGCTCTAAACTCGATGCCGATAAGCTATGAAGACAAGGATCAATTTAGGGACTTGGTGAGCTTAAATATCCTTGACGTCAAGACTTCTGAGGGGTTATTACCTGGTTTATCAGCTTCACTCTTTTTATGGACAAAATTTCACATTGTTCTTTATATTTGCAGTGACATTTCTAGCCCATAATGATTTCTCAGTTGACAGTGAGCAATAACCTTGCTTCGTTAGCCAAAGTAATGCATCGGCTTTAAAATGGGCGGTCCATTAAGCAACGGAATTGCTTGGAGATAAACAGCAAATATTGTCACGAAGACTACTACGGAACTAACTCGTCATGCCCCATGGTCAACTCTACGCGAATGCTACGGTAAACTATCTTTCCAAATTAATGTCTGATCCTTATCACTGGAACTGGAAAGAGACGTTGCAATTAAAAATAGAGAAACATGGCAAAAATTGATTGGCTCATGGCAAGTTTGGCCAGGGAAGCGATCGATCATAATGACAAATGGTGTCAAAAACTGAACTCTCCGTCTAGGCGGCGTTCCTACTTGCCCTGGACTTCTTGCGCCCGAACCGCTGGAGTCTCCCTGCCTTGGGGCATACCCCGCGCCAAGCTCGCAGAACGAGAGTCATACGCATGCTTTTTCTGTCGGTGCGGCAGCTCTGTACCCGCTTGTGTTGTGAAAAGGATGGTGGCTGCGCAAGCGTATGGCTGTGTAGACTACTTATGTGCGTATTTACACTAAGAAATTATCCGTTCTCACTTTCCCCACTCGTACACGTCTGCAATCATCTCTTTTCCTCTTGTGTGTGTCTTGTACCTCTTTCTCGCGTTTCCTCTGGTACGTGTCTGCTCCCACTATACCGACTACAGATGCGGGTTCTAAAGTATAAGATGTAATTATTCGTCGTTACCGCGCCATACCTGCCAGCCTCTGTCAAGCGCGAACACAATGGGCTGAAGCTACTGTTGTACCATCGTACTAGGAAAGCAATCAATGCTCAGCAGTGGGCCCACCTGGTATTGCACTACGGGAAGCCTCCTTTACCTCTGCCGGAAATCCGCTCGGTATTGTAATATCTGCGAGACCACGCCGCAATTTCTGCTGATGGACTAGAACAGAACAAAGATAATTCCGACTGACGCGTCACCAATGGGCTTGCCGTACAAAACTGCACTTCATCTTTACTGGTGGTCATGTTCTCGGAGCATATCTAGAGGCGGAAACTTTTGGCGATGCTCACTTATGTCGTGTGCTTGCGTCCCAAACACACGGCAACCTGCTAGAATGCTCGAAGCATTTCACGGTCGTTTCGTGTCAGCTCAACATCATCAGCGACGAGGATCCCTCGCGGCATACAACGGCCGCCAAAGGCGAACAAATACGGGCAAGAGTCGTGGTTGGTCTCGGTGCATGTCATTAATCAGCGATGTGTTCGTCGCCACCCTCCCCCCTCAAGCCCCCGTCAGCTTACCCTTCGTTGCGGTCATGGGCAGCAGTACAGCGGGCTTCGCCAAAGCCGGCTTTCGCCACTGCGAGGTCCCGGACGCTTGCCGAGTGTGGCCGCCGATCGAATCCCGTGGCAATCCAATTACGCAGGAAGAGTGCACGCACACAGCTATGTGCCCCGTTGTGCACTCAAATGCTAAATGAACTTCGACTGCGGCGGCGGCCCCCTTCGTGTGTAAACGGGCGCAACAGGGCACAACTCGGCATATCCGGATAGCGTTCTCTCGGAGCGTGCCTGATAGAGTTCCCTGTGCGGTTACCGAGAGCTGCACGCAGACGGGCCGGGAAAACGTTGCGCACTCGGGCGCTTATAATTGGTATTCGGTGGTACAAGATGAGAGGGGAGAGGGCATCTTTTTTTTGAGCACCCTCTCTCTTTCCGTTGTTGTTATATTAGTTGATTTCGTTATTAACGGGATGGACTCACTGTATACACGTGCGTGCGCGTCTGCGTGTGGCGGCGACGCTAATGAGCGTACGAGACGTGCAGCATAGGCACGCGCGGCCTTGGTGGTTATAGACTTATCAATTATTTATCGCCGTATTATAGCTTCGCCAATACCATTTCTGCTTCAGCGTCATGAGTAACTTGGAACGAAAGTTACGGCGCGATTGAGTTATTTATATCCGGAAACAGAACAAAAAAGCCGAATACATAGAGAGCAGTCTTGCGGTAGTGTGTAGGTGGTCTTCAATTCCACCATTACCGGCCACGCCACAGTTCATGGGAAGGCAACTAATAATAATAATTTATGGCGTCTTACGTTCCATAACCACGTTATGATTGTGAGAGACGACGTAGTGAAGGGCTTAGGAAATTTTCACCACATCGGGTTCCCTGAACACGCACTAACATCGCACTATACATGGGCCTCTAGCATTTTACCTCCATCGAAATGCATCCGCCGCGGACGGGATTCGATGCCGGGACCTTCGGGTAAACAGTCGCCGTAGGTGTTACCAAGTGCCACAACCACTAGGCCACCTCGGCGGGTTGGCATCGCAACCAAACTGAACCACTCTGCTGTTGCTCTGACTACAGCATGCCTTAGTGTGTAGGTAAATGGTGTGTATCCCAAGTCAATCTGGTGACTTCAAGGAGAGAAATGCCGCCCGAGAAACCATAAAGCGCACTCATCTGTTTTCTTGGTGCTATAAAGCAAGTTCAATGCAGCGCGAATCGACATCACATAATGATTCGGTCCTGTCTTCTGCACACTAGGAAGTCATTGCTGCTGATGGATCCAATTACTTATTATGTTTAATATCCCAAAGCACCCACTGGAGAATATTTGCTCATATTTGCTAATTGCTTTGCCTTGGTAGGTAACTCATGAGACGAATGGCAAAGCATGATTACCGAACTGGCCAGGCAGAGTAGATGGCGGGCCTGAAAATTAATGTGCAGAAAACTAAGGTAACGCTCAATAGCCTTGGGAGAGCACAGCGGTTTGAGATAGATGGCGAGGCAGTGGAAGTGGTAAGCGAATATATCCGCTTAAGCCAAGTAGTGACCCTTGATCCCAACCATGAGGCTGTGATAACTAGAAGGATAAGAATGGAGTGGTGTATATTCGGCAGACATTATCAGATAATGAATAGCAGCTTCTATTGTTCCTGAAGAGGAAAGTGTATAGCAGCTGCATCTCGCCAGTACTCACCTACAGGGCAGAAACTTGGAGGCTCACTAAAATGGTTCAACTTAAATTGAGGACGGCTCAGCGAGCAATGGAACGGAAAATGATGGGTGTAACGTTAAGGGACAAGAAGAGAGCGTTTTAAAAACGCGTGTTAAACGCGAGTTAAAAATATATTAGCAGAAATAAAGACGACGACATGGTCAGGGCATGTAATGCGAAGACTATATAACCGTCGGTCATTGAGGGTAACAGAATGTATCGCTATAGAGAAGGCACGCGTGGCAGGGGGCAGCGGACGGTTAGGTGGGCATATGTGATGAGAAGTTTGCGTGGATAAAGTAGGTCACAGTTAGTATATGACCGGGATAGTTGGAGATCGATAAGAGAGGCCGTTGCCCTGCAGTGAGCGTAGACATGATGATGATGATCCCAAAGAAACACTGAAGCTGTGAGAGATGCAATATATACAGTGGAGGGCTACGAAATAACTTCAATGATATCGAGAGTGCTCTTCAACTCCGTCTCCATCAGAAGGCGACTACTGCGGCCCGAAATGGACACCGTGGCGCCATGATCACCGAAAGGACGTGGAGCGGAATGGCCAGAAATGATACTGTGCTGACTTCTCGGCGTTCAGTCAACAAAAACTGGGAAAGGAAATGACAGCTGAACTGAACATATACCATGACTGATGAAGGTTAGGAGAAAGTCCCCAGCCAAAAAAATTTGGTTCAAATACATTTGACAGTTACTGATGATTAACTTACCAGTATTGAAAAGAGGCCACCGCGTAGTCATTGAAATTCTGTTTGCCAATTACTGTATGGAGATTGCGTGTAATGTCAAGGGTTTAAGTATTGATTTCGGTAGAATGAAATATAATATAAAGATGCGTACGCCTTTAAAACGCAGCGGTCTTTACTACTTTAAGAAAGAAACGGGAGTGTACCTTTGTCAGAGGAGGTGAGCGTTCCTCCCGAAAATATGATCGATAAACATGAAGTTTTCGGATCAACGGGCGCCCCTTTATCGCCAGACAATGAACGAGGGCTATTGTTTGTGAGAATTCACCTTTGGGGCAGCCCAAAGTTGATCTTCAATGGCAGAGATGAGCAACACAGCTTCCCAGCGCGCACGGAGGTGATCGCTAGAGGCTGCATCCCGATTATAGTTTGTAGTCCCTCGACACTCCCATAATATGTGTTCCAGAGTAGCTCTCGAACCACATTTCTGGCATTCATCTGTCTCCCATAGGTCTGGGTAAATTATGCGCGACATCGCCGGGTTCGGATTGGTTCTGGTCTGCGAGTGCCGCCGTTCGACATACTACTTTTTGGTTAACCACAGCCAATTTTTTGTTCTGCTTAACACGTGCGCGCGCCAGCCGCAGCTTTGCCGGTACACTAGTAGCTGGCTGAGGTCATGTGCGCAAGAGAAGGAAGAAGCGCGTGTGCGAACGCCGCTCGTTGGGCATTGCATAGAAGAAGTGCACGCGCACTTTTGGGGACCTGAGATAATAACGATGATAGTTTTGTGATACACCACACAATTTATGAGATCCAGAAAGGCTTCGAATTTATATAAGGGCACATAACATTTAGCGATGTCAATACAAGACATTTTTATTAATGTTCGCGTGATCACCATGGGAGCACATTAATTGGCGAAAAAACGATGTAGCCGGCCGAGTTCCGAGTTCCACACGCTTTGGCAGATTTAGACAAGCCCCGTGGGGTTTCTGCAAAAGTTTCCGGATGCAGCTGCTCACACGTGTGGGCGTGGGCCACAGAAAAATGTGCGTGGCCCACCCCCAAAACCGGCTTGGCCGAAATCGAGCACATTGCCACGAATGTATAATGAAATACAAATGGAACTCATTCAAAGAAACACATTGAATGGAAAATATATAATGAATTAGAAACAACGAAAATTTTGTTGAGGTCTTCCCCTACAAGCTCAATGGATGTGGAAGACCCACCGCATGTGAGTTGAGTCAATTAGAGCTCTACTACTCGGCAACACGAATTCAAGGTCCATTTTCGCAAAGAATGTTTGGCGCTCACGCGTCACATTAAGCTAAGCAATCAGTAATTCTTATACCGGTGTGAAACCGGCGCTATATAAAAAAAAAGACTTGAAATGTCCGAATATAGGAGTACGTTGCAACCGTGGCAACGTGCAACCGTGCAACCGTGGCAATTCCAACTTTTTGGTCACGTCCTGTGGCCCGTGGACTGAGTGTCGTAAATGAACTACATGTCCCACTTAAAATTCAAGAAAAACGAATAGGTCGCAGGGAGACGCAGACGTGACGTGAATAATAGTGCCGAACATGGGGAGACCGCATACGCGACGAAAATTACGATTTCATTTAGAATGTGTATCAACGATTTCATTTAGAATGTGTATCAAAAGGAAAGCTGGTGGCTAAAGGAAAAGACACGCGACACACTGGCCACCCTATGCACTAGCCTCGCAACAGGCCTTCGTGGAATCTATCTACAGCGTCGATGTGGCTGTCGCCCTTCGTGCTCATCACTGCCCACATCAAGAACTGGTGGAGCGATTTTTCCCGTGTCCGCCAGGAGAACTGAGACATTGAAAGTCTCTCGCAATGCCTCGTACTTCTCGACACACCCGCTACTGCTGACCATTCTGCAGAATGAACTACGCCAAACACCATAATACCTTTGAAACGGAATAATGCGAAGCGCAAGTTCGCTCCAAACAAGTTACGCAACTAGGTAGCGACGAAAACCCAGCTGTCGTTTGAGCATTGCCTGAGTTGTCACCCTCGCTTTCTTTTCTTTAATTTCAATGTGCCGGTCTTTCACGACGACGACGATGACGATGATGATGATAGTTTTTACGGGAAACTGATGCTCCGAAAAATCTCGACCAACTGGAAGTGAACTACTTCGCCGTAACAGGTGCCTACTAACAGGAACTGACCACGATTCCTTAGATCACCTCTATATAAAGTTATAAGCAACGCTGTTTTGTATAGACAAAAGGCGCACGTAAATGGCCATCGGCAGCGTAGGTGCCTTGGTAGCGTCCATCAGCCCACATGCATCGTAGTGGCCTGTGTCAGCCTTCCGTAGTCGGGATTAGTCAGACGGTCCTTCATCGTCAGGGCACCTGTTCTTGTACTGTTGGTTGGGATAATGTGCAGCTTTTCGCCGAGAGTGACAACATGTGCAATTACAAGCCAAAAGGTTCGAAGACTGCCGAGCAGGTCTTCGTAACATAAAGTAAGCAGTTTTCTCCATGCAGAGCACCTTTGAACCCCATGGCATGACAACTGCTCATGCACTTACGACAACAGGATAAGCTGGCACGAAGTTTAGGTGGGGCGTTATACTAAAACAACTGCGCTGACGCGCGAATATAGATGTGGTGACGCAGTGGATGGCAGACCTTTAGTAAATAGCATATTTTGCATTTTACAGTGACAGCATTTTAAGAGGCTAAAAAAGCTTTCTGCCTCCATCCGTGGTCGTCGTCGTCGATATCCCCCTTTTTATTCTGACTAACATAATATTTCGCGCCGAGTTCGTTACGTGTTATCCAGAATGAGACAGTGCAACTTCGGGAAAAGCGAGTAAATCGAAATACTTGTCCTGTATCACAATGTCACGTTTTAAATCTTCATCCTCTGCTGTCTTTTAAATATTCGGCGTAGCAAACGTCACCCGTCTTCTCATCTAGAAGTATAACTCATGTCCCTGCTCTAGTACGCGCCATTTGTCAAAACTATACGCCTCACGCCACCCACAGCCCGAAGGCCAACAGCAGACTGATCGACACAATTCCTGTGGCATAAGTTATGACACCTTTACGAGTGAAGGGAGCACTCGTGTATCAGCCTTCCAGCTGCCTGGAGTGTCAGGAGCTCTAGAGGAACAGAAACGTAGAGAGGAGCAACATATACGAGTGATGAAGCCTGGGAGAGCCCAAGCTTAACATGCAGCAGATGGGAGCTAGGCCAGCTGACGACTGCGATACGACTGAGTTACGGAGCTTGCCAGTTTGTGCGCCAAGTAGGCCCTGCGAGTGCTGCTATCCAGGGATGCTTTTCCGAAGCCGCAGAACACAGTACTACACAGGACGAAGAAAAATACCTCTGCGTTGTGAAGAGCTCCACATAGTTGGTTCCACTGTCAGAGGCAGCGACTGTGCAAACAAGTTCGGGGAAATTGCGCAGGCAATCTATTGCTTAGGAGCAATTTCTTTTTTTCTTTGTCTCTTCGCTTCAATTATGACACAAAACAGTAAATATTTATGGAGACTTAAAGGTACCAATATGGCTACTCTTAAACGTAGCCTGCAGTGCATGGGATGAAAACTGGCCATCCACCACCACATTTTCTTCCCACCGTTTTTATGAATCCCAGAGTGAGCTATTATGCGAGCACCACTAATACCGCTGTCATGCAGTGGGCATAGTTGATGCTGATGTAGCCTTTGGTTCTTCATTTATTTTAGTAAAAACTGCTGCGAACGAGCCATAATACGATTACAGACATCTTTTCTGGCAGACCACAAGCTCGCTATTGCCTTCTAGTAAAAGAAGAGCTAAACATCCATTACTTACAGAACATCCATTATTTACACAAAGATTTGCAGAGCGATGTTTCTCGCTGGTTGATATCACACTGTCTTTTCTGTGTTGGATCACAGAAATTAGAACCCGTCGGTATAGCCGACGTGCCCAGCGTCTACCTGTTTCGAAAGAGTAACGTAAGAAAGACACCTTAGACGAAGAGAAAGAATGAGAGAAGGAAAATGGTAAGTAGCGCAACTAATTCAAATGAACATGGTTGGGATACAACTAGGATAAGAACAGCAGCTTCGAGAAGAAGAAAAAGAACAGTAGGAACGGAATAAAATAATCCGGCGTGCATGTTTAATGACCGCCGGCAAGGTGCAAGAGTACAAACAGATTTTTCCTCATGATGTACTCGCGGGGAAGAGAGCAAAGAGGAACTACCTAGGCGGGCCCTGGCATACCACGCGCGAGCTTGTGTGCTTGTAATGTAGCCGGTTCCCCTTAGCGCTCTCCGTTAGCTCCTTTCGCCCTCCAAGGTAAACGGAGCGCGGGCGAAGATGTATTCAATGAGCTGGCCTCCAGCGTCCTGTCAGGGTAATCACGGAAGCACTGCAAACACAGAAGCCAAACGACAGTAAAGGTAGGCAAGGCAACGTCTTACGCCCCGGGCGTTCATTTCCATCTGATGTCTCAGCTTCCCTCACTTGGACGTCCTTGCGCGTTTTGTGCTTGAAAAGTGAAGCCTTCCGGAGAGCCTTGCTTAATGCTCTCGGCTTGGTTCCTCGCGTCGCTCACCGTCTGTGTTGCGGCATATGTCGTTGTATATACTCGTCGGATATACGCTCCATCTTATACGAGTGATTGTGAATCCATACGGCCAGGGTGCTCAGACACGTACATATAAACACAGGCGCCGAGTGATGCGCGTGAGCCTGCGAAACAGCATGCGCCAGTGGTAGCAGTATCGGAAGCAGCTGCATCGCTATAGCTTGGCCGAGGCGTTCCCGCCAAGGACAGCAGGAAATGGACAGCTTATTAATGAGGAGAGAAATGGAAGAGAAAAGTAGCTGGGGGGACGCGAGCGAATAATGTGTGCGCGGCGAGGCCGCGTCACGTGGTTTCTCGCGCGTCATAAGTCACGCCCGATTTTAGCGAGACACGCTGGAGAGAAGGCGCCCTAACATAAATCACTTCTCGTGCGGTCTCGCGGGCGCGCACACTTTTCTTGTGAGCAAACCGCGATGTGCATCTCTGGAGGAATCCGCCCTGGGCGTACGTTGGTGCAGACGTGGTACATCAGTACTATACATGCATGAGGCCAATATCAGTCTGTGGTCATTAATCAACCGGGATTTGGTGATCGTGCTGCGAACAATTTCAACCATGAGGGGCAGAGCCTACACCTTTCCTTTCCTTCTCAGTTTTCTTTTTTCTTTGTATGTTCCAAATATAGCTACCACAGGCAAAAAATGTCCAATATTGAGACCGCCCGTGAGCACGTCGACCATGTTTGTGCCTTTTCTTATCGACTGGTTAGCTATATGTGGCATTTGCTGGAGCCACCGGCAGACGGCCGGCCCGGCGATTCTCTCGGTATACTTTACTACACAGGGCGAATGCGATGCGTCACATGTTGGCCGACCTATTGCACACGTTACACGTCGTAAAGTTGTGATCCCTAAAGGCCACTGTTAAATAATTATGAGGAATAATGATCGTATTAGAAGAAGCAAACGATAAATATCCGTCCTTATGTAACCGATACTTTCAATTTTACACCTCAAACTTTGGTTCGTGAATGCCATGTTCGTCTTTCTTATTGGGAAAGTGGGGGGGGGGGGGGCTTCTGAGATGAATGATTCTGTGAGTGAAATTACTTAGCAGCAGATTTTGATATTAATGATGTTGCCTTCACCACAAGCTCTATAACGAAGTTATTAGTGGGCTCAGAAAACAACAGCATCATCTGATGGCGATAGATTCCCAAATTTAATATAATGAAAACCTCTGTACCCCTCAAATTTATGTCTTGGAACATTTGCTGGGCATTCTTTTTTACTTGTGCGACAAAATGGCAAGCAAGTTCCACCGTTTGCAAGCGTTTTTATTTCTTTGGCGAACACGCGCCCATGTCCTCCCTCCGCCAGCGGTAACGTGCACACCTAGGCAAACCTATACTCAGAACGCCTACAAAGATTTAGTGACGAAGCTGCGCCCATGTAGGCAAACATGTGTCCAGCCCTCTGTTGGCGCTGTCCACCACGTACCCATGCTGACGCTGCGCACCCGTTTTTAATGCTGACGCAAAGACAAGTATCGTGTGAACTTTACAAAGACAGAGATCTGCAGCAACAGTGAAGATTGGCTGTTCCTTTTCAAATGGATTTCATTACTTGAAGCTGGTATCAAGACTACTCTACTAACCAGTTTCGGTCTACGGCCTCATGGGAAAACTGCGTCGACCTTTCATGATCCTACTGCATTGTTGTCGTCTATACAATGTGCCAGGATTACTCTGGCAAGAACGTTAATCTATTCTAGGTAAGTCATGCGCAGGTGCCTGGAATTTATATGTATATGTATTTATATACTTGGTACTTATAACTGATGTTTCAAGAACAAACAAAAAGAAATACTTTTGTGTTTATTGTTCTTGCTTATACAAAAAGACATTGACATTGTTTATTGTTCAGACATACAGACAACAAACCTTATATAATCCTGTGGAGCTACTGTCATGACCCCGTAACAGGACCCCGTTGTCACCACTGGCCGCGGCCACGTATAGGGGACACTCAGCCCCAGGACACGCCGTGACGCTCAGCCCTTCATTGGACATTCTGGATACCTTGAGCTTGGTGTCGGAGCACCGTGCTTCTGATGGCCTCCTTCCATTAGGCTTCGCTGGAGATAAGGTCGTTAGGCAACGCGGCACATCGCCAGAGCACGTGAGCCATAGAGCAAAAGGTTTCACTGCACTCGGAACAACCAGGGTCCAAGTATACCCTACTGAGGAAGCCCCTGCTTCTAAGAGTAGCTGACTGACTTCTGCTGGGCTTCGGGTGACGAAGAGGATAGACTCTCCGGCCAAGTTGTTACTGTTTAGTGATTTCATTAAATGTAAGAATTGGACCGTTCTGCTGAGTCCCTTATTGCTATTCGGGAGCCTCCAGGTGGCCGGGGCGCGTGAGTTCTCGCGCACCGTCGTGGGCCAGCTCGTTGAGGTTTATCAAGCCCTCGAGAACGTTCGTCCACATATGTGCGGGGAGTCACTTGACATAAAGATAATCGGGATGAGCCCTCTTCTCTAAAATGGAGGCCGCTTTCGAGCGAGGTTACCTGATTCGAAAGCTCTCGATTCAGTGTTTTTTATTGTTTAATTTTGAAAACATCATTATATGGCTTCGGTTCCATCTGGCTACAAAACTGTCGCTAAGATGAAATGGCGTGGATACTTTTGGCTAATGTTTCCTTGATGTGTGGCTCCTTTTCAAGTCATTCTTGAGGCATCCCTGGCTTCAAGTACGACTGCGCCTATACAAGATGCCTGGGAACCCGCGAAAGGCACGATGCATATGTATGCATGCCATATATATGGCATAGTGGCCGGCAGGCCGAGGAGACCTTCGGAAGGGGTGTTGCAAAGACGGTCCCGCCTCTGTTTCTGTAATATAAACTACTGCCACGTTTTGGTTTTTGTTTTTATATATATAGTGCCTTCATTTCACCATATCGGTTATTGCGCTCGCGTGAACGTTAGTATAGCGTGCTGAAGCGAGCGCATTACGCGCACACTTTAGTGAGAGCGTGGCAAACGGCTCCCTATAGAACGGAGAAGCAATACAGATGAATAAGAAGCGTCTTGCATGGTGCTAGCACTTTCGTGTTTCTTTCTTTCTTCTGCAGCGCATACTCTAACGCTTTGGCTAGTAATGGTCGGGATGCGCTGGCCCCCGGTGCGCTGACAATACGGACGCGGATAGCGAAAACAATGACGCCATCGCGGACAGAAGCGCCGGACACAGGCATATGGGCACTGGAAACAAAGCAGCCATTGTTGGATAAGCTCGGGAAGTTCAGTGCACGCTCTTTTTGCGAGCTCCGTCCACGCGGGACTCGCTTGAAACTGCGCTGAACGCGTGAGCGTCTATACGGGAGTGGATTGAGCTATGCGCTCGTAAAGTATAATAATAAGGCGGGACAACGCTCCCACCAGCTATTCCAAATTTCAATATTTGGTATTCAGATACGCATTATCTGCGTTTCTCGGAAGCCCGCTCGCATTTCGAAACAAAAAGACACACTTTAAAACGGATACTTGTGGATACGATTTTCCAGGCGTCATAAAAAGTCATGTGCATATATGAGGCACAAGCTCAACATAGCGAACGCTTTTTCTTTCTGTTTTTTTTTTTACGTTTTGCCGCCTAGTGTCATGTACGGGGCGTAAGCAATAAATATTCTCTGTGTGTCACACCAACACTTCATGCCATCGCGAGACGGCCGTTTGGCAACGCTATGCATAGTCATCTTGTCCGGGTTGTTAAAACCGTGCTAAAATCTGTCTTCTGCGGGCATCAAGGAAAATTTCCCGCTGCCGATGGTGACAATAAAAACTGGGAGCTTTGGAAATTTTGGGATTGAAAGCAAAGCGGTGATTTAGTGAGGTAGCTAGTTTGTAAGAGATCATGCTATACAGCGCAGTCAACAGAAACACTATGTGGAGGGCAGCTTCGTTTTTGTTGTTTTGTTGTTTTGTGGGGTCTAACGTCCCAAAACCAGCTCTGATTATGAGAGACGCCGTAGTGGAGGTCTCCGGAAATTTCGACCACCTGGGGTTCTTTAACGTGCACTGACATCGCAGAGCACACGGGCCTCAACATTTCGCCTCCATCGAAATGCAGCCGCCGCGGCCGGGATGGGATAGGGCAGCTTCGAGGCTATATATAGTTGGTGCTGGTGGTTCCATTCGCCACTGCGAAGACGACACGAAGCGCACGCTTATAAGAATTTTTATGCGCCGTGCACATGTACAAATGCTTATAAGGTTGTCACACCGATTACTTTTGTTGCACATTTTCGTCGTTGCCTTGTTCACTCGCTTCATGTGTGCTTGCAGCTAGATAATGCGGAGCCTCGATACCCGTCACTCAACTCAAACACGGCGCTTGGGCGCAGCACCGGCAAGTTTCGCGAGGCATCTGCTCCCTAACGAGCTCGTCTTCCTTCGCCTTAGACTCTAAAAGACGTTATCGTCGTAGAAAGCTTCGGAAAACGGGAAGTCTTAATGAGCCCTCGTCACCAATGATCCGCGAGCGGTGTAAATGGTGGCCGCATAAGTAGCGGCAATAGTGTAATGAACACGTGAAAGGCACAAAATAATAAAGAAAGCGCAGAAGTGAAAACATGTACAGAGCTCACGTAGCCGTTGCGTATTTATTAGGGGGATGAACCAACTAGCACAAAGAGTTTGTATTTATAAACGGCAATGCAGTCGGGATGGGTACACATTCAAGTAAACCGAGCTCCCCACTCGTCCTCCTCCCCCCCTCCCCGTCCCCTTTCTCCTGGCTAAGCTCTTCGTCGTACTCGTCGTACTCAAAGAGCCAGTATACAAATGAAACGAAGCAGACTGTCTTCAAGCTAACGAGTTCGTATTATTGCCAGCTTTCGACTCTTCAGGCGCTGTGTAAACGAAAAGACTCCATCTGCATGTATCCCAGCCTTTGGGAAAGGGATCACAGCCGATGCCTTTCTCTGCAAATGCAACTGCATGCTGTGCTGGCGCTAATGTTCACCAAGGGTCTACTTATCGTCTAACGTAACTTACTGTGAAGCTAACTAAACTAAATGTGGTTGCTTTGGTATGGGACCCGGGATGCACTGCGTAGCATTCTGCACATGACAAATCCGCACGGTTTTCGAGGCTTCTGAAGCATCCAAGTTAAATTTTAAAAAGAAGAGGCAAAAAGGCAGAGGAAAACGCAGAACAAAACGCAGCAGTGTACGAGCTCTCTTTCAAAGAATTTCAAAACGTACCTCCGTTCAGGCGAGTGACATGCTAACGCCAACGGCCATGGCCATATGACATGGCAGCTCATAAACGCTTACGTCTGCCATGTGTTCCTCCCCCCTTCCCCGCCCCGCTTTTCTGGCGCAACAAACGTGGCCCCAGTCAGCGAATGCAGGCAAACGCAGGCAAGTGTTTTGTTGCTCCTCTGAGTGTAAGTATCCTTTGCCCCATTTTGATTCCGCATGCCGTTGAGGATGCACGCAACTTTTGAAACCCGAAGAAACATATTTGCTACAACGCGAGCTCAGCGGCACAATAGAGAAATTGCGAGTGCGACCTAATGGAAGGAGCGGCCAGGGGTTGGACAGAAACTCCCGCATTAAACATTAGCAATGACTTTCACAATGAGATGCTGAAAGACGGCAAAGAAGGGAAGCTGAGCCGCGACAAAAGAGCAAACAGCACGCCTCATTTGACTTCTGAAGCAGCATATGTCCCGCTGTTATGTGGCCGTCAGTGTTAATGCGCCCGACTACACGGATGGGCGCAGAGGCGTACGGCGCTTGATTAAAGCCAAAGGCAGCTAGAACAAAGGCGCGTTCTGCTGGTCCTCCATTGTGTCCTCAGCGTCAGCTCCGGCAAGAACGACAATGCTGCGGCCATCAAAATACCATGAAGAGGTGCAAGAAAAAAAAAAGGAAAACAAACGTAGCATGTTGAAAATAAGAACATGCTTTTGCTGCACACGGCGTTTACGCTTAAGGTCGTTAAAGGGAAAGCTGTGGCGCATTTTATATTCATTCCTTTCGCCCAAATCGAACGCATTTTGCAAAAGCTCATTCACAGCGCTGATATCATGCTGTGCTTTGAAAAAAACCGCGGTGTCGCATTACTTCCATCCTTATATCTATAGTTTATCTTGAACCGGATTGTCATTGTGCCATTTATTCCGTTCCCTTTGTCTCAACATATGCGCTTTAAGCTGAAAAATGAAAACTCGCTCTACACCGTGCTCATAACAATGCCAAACAGTCATTGCAGCGTGCATGTTGCGGTAATTTATTGAACACAACGCTCAATGTGTGTGCTCACTTGCCTCTGAATTCGGTAGGCAATTCCTAAGCGATAATTTTTACAACGCACGTCTCCGAAACGGCGGTCCATACGTTAATTTGCAAACAGAACTGTTCAAGGTGAGGTATTAACGGTCGAGTTTGGTGTTATATAACCTTCCTCGCTCTCTCTCTTAGCGTGTGTGAATCGTTTACTGACGGGCGGAGGCCCAATAACGCGTCGTCATAATCGCATAGCACGACGAAGAACTGTGTAACTTGCGTAACGTGGCATTGCTTTCTGTCTTTTAGTTTATTTTGGCCACCAGTTTAGTCTCGAGCTGACGCGTATACATAACTCGGCGTTCACGACGAGGAAGAAGACACTAAGCCGATAAAAAAGTTTACAGCGCATGCACAGTGTTACGCAAGTATACTCCTATGCAACTTATACATCACAGCTCTTTAGCTATGTTTTAGCTTAGACTAGGAAGAGGAGGAGAAATTGCGAAGAAAATTTTATGGCACACGAATGTGTGCAACGAAAATCCAAAGTAGGGTGAAGCCCCGTTCCTCTAGACTACACCTGCACTTCGTACGTTATATATAACGCTGTTCTATCATACGCTATGTGGAATGCACAAAGCGATGATTAGCCGCCCCGGAAGTCCTGCATGGGATTATTGATTCATTTGTTCGGCAGTGGCCTGTTAGAGACACTATAACACTGTCGTTCCACACTTCTTTTCTCGTTCCACACACAGCCGCGTTAGCTGCTCGTCTGTTGTCATTCTTTCCCGTGTCCCCTTACCCCTAACGCGAAAGAGCAAACCGTATGCTTGTCTTCCGGTTAACCTCGCTGCCTTTTTGCTCCTATGTCTCTATCTCTCCTACTCTCTCGTTTTACTTTTCAGAAGCACAAACCAAAAAGTAATTGAATTCACCATCCGCCTGCTAAAGTGTCTGCCCCGTTAATTGATCGGCCTGCCCTTAAAGACTACACCCGCTAATACGTATTTCGAAAATTGCGCTATTTGTAAACATACAGAATGGTGTGTATATTTCCATACATCTTGTCTAATTATGCGGGCGTCGGAAGGAGACACGTTTACTCATTCGGACGAAGCTGCAAAGGGTAGCAATAGTGAGATCCGTGTACCTACAAAGAAAACGTTTGCCGCTTTCACAGAAAAGGTTGCCTTTCATGGTGTTCACCCGCCAACGGTGTGCACGGTACGTTGTTCGAATCAGCGGCCGAATGATCCCAAAGAAAAAAACGTAAAAGATTTTCAGGGTAGTACTTATCAACTGGGAACTATCTAGGAGCCATCCCGTTTGCATGAAGCAGAGTAGGACAACAGCGCGTCGTCTTTCGTATTGCTCAGCAACAGCTCACGAATTAAGGATGCAATTACTACTTGTTGATAACTTTACCTTGTTTATCTTTTAGTGCATGCATTTTGTTTCGTCCTAAGTGCAGTTTCTTTTTGACCGATTTCATTTCATAGAATCAGTGGACGACACTGAAATTACATGTATAACCACTGGCGAAGTCAAACATAGCTGTCAAAGGGATGTCCCGCGGTAAAGCAGCAGGTGAAGACGGCATAACAGCCGACTTGATCAAAGATGGAGGAGACATTATACTTCATCATAGACGGAGGAAACATTATAAAGTTGCATCGCTCTGCACAAAATGTGTCAAGACATCTAGTGTACCGCGCAGTCGGAAAAATGCTAATATAAGCCTAATCCACAAGAAAGGTGACATAGGGCAGTTAAAGAATTACAGACCAGTTCGCCTACTAACAGTAATATACAAGCTATTTATAAAAGTAATTTCTGCTAGGATAAGAGAAACAATCGACTTTAACCAACCAAGAGAACAAGCTGGTTTCAGGAAACGTTACTCAACAATGGACCACAGCTATGCTATCAACCTAGTAATTGAGAAATACGCTGAATATAACAAACCTGTTTACATGGCGTTTATAGACTACGAAATAGCATTTGACTCCATAGAAATACAAGCAGTTCTAGAAGCTTTACGTTGACAAGGGGTACCTGACGTATACGTACAAACAATAAGCAACGTATACAAAGATTGCACAGCCACACCACTCCTACCTGACAGAAGCAGAAAAATGCCGATCGGGAGAGGTGCCAGACAAGGAGATACGATCTCCTTGGGCTCGTGAACATATGTGACACCTTCCATGCGTATGACCGGTTTATATTACCATGCTATTCACTGCATGGTTAGAGGAAGTGTTTAAACGTCTAAACTGGGAAAAAAACGGGAATTCTAATAGACGGAGAATATCTCAGCAATTTAAGATTTGAAGATGACATTGTGCTCTTTAGCAATGATGGAGACGAAGCATGATTGATGACCTAAACAGAGAAAGTGCTAAAATTGGTCTAAAAATGAATAGGCAAAAGACCAAACTTATGCTCAATAGCTTAGCTAAAGAACAGGAATTTAAAATTAACAGTGTACCCTTAGAATGTGTGAACGAATACGTATACCTGGGACGGTTACTAACAGGAACACCTACCCATGAAAAACAAATTCTCCGTAGAATAAAGATGGGCTGGAGCGCATTCGGAAGGCATTACGAAATCATGACTGGAAACTTAGCGCTCTCACTAAAGCGAAAAGTATTCAATCACTGCATTCTCCCAGTACTAACGTACGGTGCAGAAACGTGGAGGATAACAAAAAAAAAAACTAGAGATGAAACTCAGGAGCGCGCAACGTGCAATGGAAAGAAAAATTATAGGGGTAACGCTAAGAGATAAAAAACGAGCGTAATGGATCAGGGAACAGGCAGGAGTAGCTGATATTATTATATCAATTAAAAGAAAGAAGTGGACCTGGGCAGGACATGTCATGAGAAGGACAGATAACAGATGGACAGTAAGAGCGACGGAATAGATACCAAGAGAATGAAAACGCAACAGAGTCAGGCAAAAGGTTAGATGGAGCGATGAAATTAAAAAGTTTGCTGGCATAAAGTGGAAACAACACGCTCAAGATAAGGTGGATTGGACGTCGTCGGGAGAGGCATTCGTCCTGCAGTGGACCTAAAAGATGATGATGATGATTATGATGATGATGATGATGATGATGATGATGATGATGCCACTTGATTCTACCAAGCGCTTCTTTTTTCCTTGCAGTATAAGATATAGTGCACTTGAGCTTGGTGTACTGGTGGGGTAAACTTATTATATAATACCTGTTGTTGTAAATTGTATTACGCTGGTGCAAGGTACGTTAAACTTGCACGCATCCAACGTCCGTACATTTCAGTGCTAGTGAGCTCACACACTCCAGCCCTGTATTGGTCTTTTATTGCGTGCATCTACGGCGGCTAACGTATACTATCGTACGTGATTACCCGATCCCTAGATACGTTTAATTTGACTTCCCGTAGACACACACAAAACACCATCCGCGGCTTTCATCGCATAAACTGGCTTGTTTGCGTACAATGAGTCCTCATACAATGTGCACCAACATTACTGCACAGACCTGTGTCTCTCTGCCAGATATAACTTGACACATCGTACAAAACCACCGTCTCCTTCACGGTGTGTGCCATCAAGCCACAGCGCGCCTCATTACTCCGGGCTTCAAAAGAAAAGTAGGAGTGACGTTAAGACAAGCAGCGCTACAAATTCTAGACGAGATGAGAAGCACCCGTTCTCATGTTTGTATACTGAAGGTTCTGTCGGATTTCCTAATAAGAGAGGAGCAGCTGTCATTCCGAGGAAGACTGTAGGTATCAATAGCAAGATATCCTGTCTCGTGATTTCAACACAAACGGACCTTTCTGCACTTTCAGCGGTATTCGAATTTAGACTTAAAAGCCATGTCAGCGCTCAGTCCGTTTTTTTTTCTCTTTTTTTTTTCAGCGAGAAAATGCGTAGTTATATTCACCGTGGATCTGTACTTGAGTCTGTGGTAAGAGATATGTATTACTGAGCCACACAGAAGGGTCGTTATACATTTGCAGAACACGTCGCTTGGCTAGTTGGCACATTACTCTGAGTAAACTAGATACCAAACCACCATGAGGGCGAAATACGGCGTTTGACGCCTTTTTTTTTTTTCTTGTGTCTATTTTTCTGGTGGCGCTTTGGCGTATAGCTTGAATTATTCAGACATGATACACTTTACGAATCACTGAAGACGAAACGGTGGACCGGGAGCCACTTTCAGAACGATCGCGCCGGCAAGTTCGCCCATGCTGCTTATGACAGAAATGTGTTGCTTCCACTTGCAAGAGCAGACTCAGTGAGTGCGTCTTTCGATCCATAGTGGGCAGGGCACATTGACCTTGTGGAATACGAGTTCCACGAACAGTCACATTCCTTTACCCCTGGCTCGAACATCGTCATCCTGTTTGGATTACCAAGGTGAAAAAAAAATCTATCCCACCGGCTAAGGCTTGGTGTCGCGTTTGTAAGCTTGGTCCAAATTCGACTAGCTGACTCGAATTAAGGGCGACCTGGGACACTCGGGCTCGTGAAGATATCTGACACCTTCCATACGTATGACCGGGTTATAGTACGACGACTCAGGCGCTGTGAGGCACGTTACAGACATTGGATAGCCGGTCACTGTCAGAGGGGAAAAAATTTTTGGATAACGGTAGTAACGGACGCGCACGCTAATGGTACGGATTGCCACCAAAGAATAAATATACGCTTACCCCACAAAAAACGTCCTCCGCCTGTGCTTCACTTGTGTAAGGCAGTCTTTTTACAGCGTAAGCTGTAATGAGATCACAAGGGCTGTTTTTGGCGCCGTAGTTGTACGCCGCCTCCGCCACCGGTGTCAGTAACCACTATCGCACAAATTTCAGAAAATAATAAGCATGACTGAGTAGGATTCGAACACACGTCTCTCCCTTGGCAGTCGAGCATTCTGCCATTGAACTACGCCTGCGCTTGAAAAATCATCGCTAAAATACCTAAAACGTTATGAAGCCTGCCGAGGAATCGCATTAACAAATGTAATGTTACGTTGCAGAAAAAAATCCGCAGCATATCCACGGAGTGAATGATGATGAGTGGGTGAAGCTCCGGAGGTTCATCGTAGATCGTGCCGAGTTCCGGATTAATTTAGTTAACGCGCACGCTACGAATCCTTATGGTTCAACTACGCACGCACAAGTGAAATCTCCCACCGGCACTTCATTGCAAGTCAAGATCCAGTGCATATATATATATATATATATATATATATATATATATATATATATATATATATATATATATATATATATATATATATATATATATATGGCCGTTGAACGGTTCTCCAGCGCGAGCAGTCGGTATTTTTCAATCAAGAAACTCGCTGGAAGACGCTGCCTGCGTCACGCTTGTCTCTCGCGGGTGAGGGCGCGTTCTCCTTCTTTGCGAGCTGGTAGCGAGTTCATCGAAGAAAGAGCGTTTCCATAGTCAACGCGCGCCTTTCGCTCTCTCTCTCTCTCTCTCACAAGACAGCAGATGGAAGAGTGAGAGAGCTCGCGCGCCGGGAGGCTCGCGCCGAGGGCGAGCGCGAGCCTCCCGGCGGCACGAGGTGGCTACATACATACTACTACTACTACAGAGGAGGGAACGACCCACACCCTATAAGGAGCTTCGCCCCTAATAGTCATACGCCACAACGCATCGCGGAGAGTGGATTGCATAACGAGTGCGAGGAATCATTTGAAAGAACACAAGGGTGCATGCTTTGTAGCTCTGCACCCATTACAGCAACATCATTATTATGAAACGACCTTCAACTTTTCCGTCATCATTATTACAAAGCGTTGCCTCGTGAAGCAGTTTTGTGGTATCGTGCCATGCGTCACGCGACAGGCGACGTGCACAGCTCCGACAGCAACCTGACTTGGTTCTTCGATGTACCTGATGACCCGATCACTTGGCCAGATCCCCAAGCGTTTACAATGGCCTCTAAGAAGGTCGCTCCTCCAGCTTCCGCTGTCATTGTCCTGCGATTCCGCGCAGGCCGGGTGTTTTTCTCGTTCTAAGCACAAGTACTTTATCCCTGGTAATACATATACTGGTATATCAGCCCTATTGGAAAAACCAGCGCCTCCAGTGCATTTCCAGTACGTTTTCCGTACTGGGAGCGCTGGAAACGCGCTGGGAACGATCATATTTCACTGGGTCGTACGCACTGGGACGCTGGCAGCGCTGGCTTGCACTGGTGTGCGCTGGCGTTGTACTGGGACAAGCTGGGATAGCTGGAATGTCACTGGTACCAGTGAGAGGCTCGCTGGAAAGCGCTGTACACTGGAAGGCTGCGCGCTGGCACGAGTGCGGAACACACTTGAAGCAGCCCAAGAGACGCTGGCCCTGGTTTCACAGGCGCAGGCTCTGCACTCGGCCAGTATTAGTTGATTTCACTAGGTGTGAAGACTCTGGGAATATTTACGGCTTGGCCGTACTTCATCGCTGCGAGCTACAGTGTGCAGCGATTCACGGCGTACGGCGTGCGCGCGCACGAAGCGCTGGCAGCTGTGAATGTTTACATTTGCGCATTTTCCCCGCACTTAGCTTATACACGCAATGTCACGTCTATGAACCACTCTGGTAATAGTTATGCTGTAGTGTTCACTTGTGTGGAGGATTCGGTGCAAATAACAGTAAAATTTTACATCGCGGCGCAGATTAATGACGCTCTCAAAGCGTCGATCCCAACTCACGCAGAAAAAATAAACACCGATCGGTATCACCACGCTGCAAATGCACCTCTGGCGATTGCTGCACTTTCAATTACTTTAGATGCGCGAAACAGTAATCATATGACAAAGCTTCTTGAGCTAATACACAATAATTTTAGCTTTTTCAAGCCGCCGAGCCCCGATCGGTGTAGTCCCAGTATGCTCCCAGTGAAGCTTGGGCATAGCGTACCGGCCGAGTCCGTCTATACGCGAACGGTCCTCCAAGCCTTAAGAATACGCTACTACGACGAATCAAAATTACTGCTCAGTACAGCCTTGGCACCGGTTAACATGAACAGATGATTTTTATTTCTTCCCGGTGCTTGAAGATGAAGCGGTGAGCATCGAAGCGACGCACTTTGAGCAAGCACATATATGTCACGGAAAGTTGCTGCCGCACTCTTCTCTGACTCAAATGCAATCACACATGTTTGTCGAACAGTACGGCTTACTGAACAAAGATAATGAGAGGTTTCCCACTGCGCTGCGCTTCCTTTTTTCGAAGCGATAAAACAGTTGTGAGCTTCGATGAACCAGTGTATGTCAGACACTGGTAATACCACTGTTCTGAAATATCACCGTTTGAGCGAGAAAACTGCTACGTGCCACTTGAAGTACACGTTCAATTATCGAGCGGCATTATAGTCTACACAAAACGCATCTACATACATGCCGATTATTCGTAAGAGCAAGAAAAGGCTATCGAGCTCGGCCGTAACAGCCGATAGTGCCTGCCCGTCGGTCTACTTATATTTTTGCAGTATTAGATATGAATTGTATAATATACTGACTGCTGTCCCCAGTATTCGAATGTCATGCGTGATCGCCGCTTGTTTCATTTGGCTGACAAACGTGTGAGGTTTAACTGCGCATAAAAAGCGCGTTCGTCTTGTGTGTACCACTGCAAACAAGTCTGACGGCAGGTCACACCGCTGACTAACCTGTTTACGGAAGGTTCAGTGTGTTCTGGCGTGGCGTAGTGGTAGTGTGCTGGGTTGGCAATGGTAAGGTGCCACGTTCGAATCCTGGTCGTGGGAGGTTTCTGTTTTTTTTAATGCTTTCTTTTTTTTGTAAAAATGCGTCCTTTTGCTTTTTTATATTTGTGTATTATTTAGCATGCATGGCAGGGAAGCACCACGTTTTTTTGCTCTAAGGCGGTTTTGCGTGCCAGTAACCCGCGCGTCCCAGTATCCCGTGGCACGCCAGCGTGCCAGTATACAGCGTCACACTGGGCCCATAATCCGGCATGGCGCTGGACGCTGGCTCCTAGTGGCGCTGGGTTTTCCAATAGGGAGAAAATAAAAGTTCGTCATTTCTGACAAAAATAGTATCTGTGGAACGAGTACTGATGCCAAGATGTCTGACATGGTTTGTCGAGAAGCGGTAGTGTTCAACCTAAAACGAGGAAAACAAGTGTGCATCAGTACGATTCGACGTAGAAGTGTCTGACGTTAAGAAAATTCGGATACGGATGGAGAGCCTTTATGCAAATTCTTTTTGCGCGGGACACCCAGTGCCATGGGTGGAGCCTATGTTTATTTTTAGATTGTAACCGACTACATTTGCCCTCTTTCGGTCTACATGAATGTGAAATAGGTTCCAATGGCCAGGTGTGCCGATTTCCGCTGCCGCAATTGTCCGTCTCTATTATTGTGTCCCTAAATTTCGACTTCCTCAAAGTGAAAGAAAATGGTGGTACGTGTAACTGGGCGTATGTCGCGGCCACATCGCTTCCCTCAGGCACGGGTTTGACGGAGAGGGCAGAGTAGAAAAATAAGCTGGTACATTGGCTAAATGCATTGCTTCAGTTCCCAATGTTTCTACTCACTTTCCTCCACTTAGGATAACAAGCCAGTTAACGCTCATTTTCTTTCGTTTCTTTTTTTTTTTTTGTCGCGCTTTCACTGGCCACTTAGTCTTGCGCGAAAGTAAGACTCTTTTGCGCAGTGTAATCCATGAATTATTGAAATTTCGCATACAGAATAATCTGTAAGCAAGAGATACTCCCCGCCATGTCATCTTGTGCTTCTCAACGATCTTGATTTTTGTCGAATAAGAATGACAGCCTTCCTTCCCTACCACAAATGTTGGCTCCAGACATTCCAGACAAGACACAGTACATAAGAGACAAAAAGCGGCATTGTGGTAATCTAACCAAAAGAAAACTAGCAATCTTATAATGGAAAAAAAAAAGAAAAACTCAGCGCCACGCAAGCGAATGAATTTAATGGAGCATCTTGCTTGGACCGCACATCTTTGTCGTAGTCCTTCCGGTGCCCTAAAACATGTTTATATAATTCAAATTTTTTTCAAATAAACCAAACTACAGACGTCATCACCGTCATTATCAATTTCTACTGTACTTTAAGCACTGAGGAGCAGACGTTATTGGGGCAGATAGTGCTTGATTGACAACTCCAACATCTGAAACGACGTACAAATAGACAATAACTCGCTCTAGTTGCCCGGGAAAACTAGCCTCTACGTTCGAAGCCAAAGGAAAAGAAAATGGTTTGACCACTGCGGAGCAATCTCAGAACCTCTAGGCGCAGAGACTGTAGACTTCACTGGGAAAAACCTAGGGTCTTGTTGGCCACATAGGGGGGAACAGCAATATGGTGACAAACGAAAAATAATTGTTACTGAAAAACCAATAAAGAAAAGCGAAAGCCCAAAAGAAAGGAGAAACGAAAGTAATGTTTATTTTTCTTTGTCTTCATCACTTTCAATATTGCCGTCAAGATTCTTCGCTTACACTACCAGGAACCGCAGGAGAAAAATGACACCAGAGCACAAGCCAACTGAATTATTGCAGCATTTCTTTCGTCTTTTGTTAACCCAGTTGCTCTCCTAGTTTCCTGGCTGTCCAGGCTCCCCCCACCCCCAAACACACACACAGACACACACTCTTTGCCTCTTTTCCAGTTGTATTTCCCTCTGGGTTCATTTGTCATGTGCGGGGGCGCTAGCAGCTTTTCGGATTGCAGAGCGCTGCGCACCATTAGAAACAATTTCTCTAGCAAAAAAAAAAAAAACCAAAATCACGTGCCCCTAACTGGGTAATTTCCTACAAGGGACAGAAAGACCACGAACAAAGAAACAGGTTGCAGCAATAACATCACCGTAATGTCGAAGACGATGTTCGTGTCACTTTGATCCCGGCGTTGTGTGCGCGTTAGCTTCCTTCAGTTTGTAGTAATCTTTTCCTCACGTTTGCACGGCGACTTTTCTTGCCGTCGCACCTCCTTGTTGCTATTGTATTTTTATTCTTTATTCCTTTCATGTGCCACCGTCTTTTCAGGGAGTTGGGCTTATGAAAGGAAGCCACCCTTATGACAGCCGTACCCGGTAAAAACAGAGAGAAAGAGAGAGTCGGAGGACCAGCCCGGAAGACACAAACGAAACAATGAGCGTCGACCACGGGAGCGGAAAAGTCGAAATTGAAGCTTTCGTGGCGAACATCACTTTAATCATTCGCGCGACTCCATTTTTTTTTTCCTCTCCTCGAGCAAGTTTTTCGGCCTACCACTTGCAGCCGTCCTTTTCTCGTTTCGACACGAAAGGAAAGAGAAAAATGAAACCTAATTGCACCGCGCAGAGAGCATTCGCGGCTGCGTACACCACCGAAAGCTCAAAGAGGGCGGTAGACGGGTCCCTACAAACGCGAACGATGAAAAGAAGTAAAAAAAAAAGACAAACAGAACAGAACGAAGCCCCTGCGACTTCTTCGCACTTTGAGGCAAAGCTCTTTCATCCGCTCCCTTTACCGAAGGGCTTATGGCACGTATACAACCTTCGCTTCCGTGAGTCTTACGGTAGAGTCGCTACAGCTTCGCGAGCTAGTAGCGCTTGCGAGGTACAAAAATGGTAAAACGTGGCTCCCGCTGGTGCTCCGAAGGACAGCACAACGGGACAGTGCGCCTTGCTGTGCGACATGACAGGGAAGGTTAGGAAATCGCGCGAATTTGCCGAAATATTAGCCTGATTCCAGTGCCATTTGAAAACGCAACGACTGGTTTAGCTTTTTTTGTCATGTGTTTGTAGAGGTTTCTCTATTTATGGACATTTCATCCAGGAGTGCCGCCAGAATGGGAATGGTATTTTTGAAGTGTGTTGACGCGTGACAGAGCGCCTACCACTCCGATTCGTTCGACATTTTCGTGCAATAGAAATATCTTAGTCGTGTATCTTGTCGATTTACAACTGCTTCTCACGAGGGCCGGGGGGATGAACTGTGTGACGTGTTGAGAGCAGAGCGAGTGTGTCATGTGCGTCTCTGAAACAACCAACAGACAAAAAAAAAAGTGATAGCATGTTTCGAACCTGTTAACACCACAGCTTTTGTGAAATGACCTGCGAAATTCATATAGAGACGACTGCGCGTACCACATTATCTTCATCACATATTTCACTACTTTCGTTTAATCCCAAGAATTTCTTCCTCGCGGAAGTATTGCACAGTTAATTCAACACGTTATCCCCAGCCCATCCAACGCACTGATTTTTATTACGTGATCTGATAAAAAAAGGAGGTTTTGTCTCATGTAAGACCATCCCCTTACAAAAATGCTTATAGAGATTTAATTCAGGCTGTATTGAGTTTCCTCCATAAGATATATTGTGTACAAATTAAATTCCTATCGACTTTTCCTATTGAAAATCATAAACAGATTGACCACCGTGTTTCAATTGGAAGTCTCCTTTTGCGTTCAAATTAAGCGTATTTTGAGTCAGTCAAAAGGACCTATTGACCTGCAACTGAGCGTGCTTTGGCTGTTTCTAATGAGTTTCAATTGAAACAGTAGGAAAGAGTGGATATTCAGCTTTTATTGAGCTCGATCAAAAGACGCTGGTGCGCAGTAATGCAAACCGCAATTGTAAAAAAAAAAAAAAATAGCCTGCGTGTATCTACTGCGGATTAATATTCATAAACTGGGTCCGCAGTAGGCGCACACAGACTAGGAGCATAACAGGCATATGACCTCAATAGGTACGCACAACACTGCAGGCTAGGGGCATGAGAAAGCAGGTAATGGGAGGAAAAGAAAAGACTACGAGCGTTACAAGGTCCTGCATGTTTTACATCTACATAATCTTCACACACACACACTGCTAAGATCAAAGTAAGATTCCAACGAAAAGAATAAACGTCTCCCACGTGCGCCTCTTTGGTCAGAAAATCGAAAAGGCCAGAGAGTTAAAGAAAAAAAAAACATGCAAGAAAACCCTAGTAACAAAACATACAAGGAGAATGAGCAATACTTAACGCGCGATTAGAAGAGATAAGAAGTCCGATGAGCCGTAAGAGTACTTGCTAACACGTGGCCTTATCTGTGGCGTGCGAGCCGATAGTACATAGAACAAGCAACGGGCTGTCGATTCCTCGCTACGCTGATCTCTGCTGAAAGCACTGGTGGGCTCGTTCGCCGTGTCCGTGTGCTTGCAGAAAGCACCACCTTAGTAACATTACCCTTCGGCCACCCTAGTCACACCACGACCGCGCGCGCACACTTCTCAAAAATTCTGCCGCATGTTGGGCCACGTTGGCCCTGCGCGAGTGCCCTGTCGCCACCACTGACACATTTCATACATGAGCTGCAACGCTGGGAAGGCTACGCAAAGAGTCCATAAAGTAAAGGAGAGGTGTATCGCTCCGACACACAAAAGAGAGACACAAAACACAGACTCGCACATTTCGATTGTTTCCCCTGCAATTACGAGCGTGTTTTGTTAAGCTGATCAGAACTGTATATGCCATGCGGCTGCGAGCGAGGCATTTATTGTTTTTCGCTCCCGCAAGCAACGCACTACTTTTTGGTCGCGGAAATACACAGAGTAAACATGAGCACCATCTCTTACAGCGCTGCACGTGCAGGTACGCACCGCGACTGCCTGCCGTGACTAACTTGATGCAAGTTTCGGTACACAAAGGGGCTCGCCGTCTGCGCCCCTCAGCGGGAGAGGTGAGCGCTCTCCTAGAGACGCGTTCTTGTGCTTTTTGCAAATTACCCCTTCCCCATGAGGCCTCTGTATAACTATTCCAAATAAAGTTGTTTCTACCTCTACCAGTTTCCCTGACTGGCACATGAAAGTTTCACGTACCCTCAGTAGTTAACATGCGTGACAGGTTTTATATGTGTTTTTATCTTAGTTGATATGCAGTGGTATTAGTCATAATAAATTCGCTGTTTATAAAAACATGCCATACGCACGGAATCAGTGAGAATATTTTTCTCACAGCTTCCGTGTAGATTGTGATCATGAACGCCACGCATTTCGTGCCTGAAAAGACGCGCTTGCCTGCAGGTTTAAGTAATAGATGGCTCCTTACAGTAAGGGCTATAAATTTTTATAAGGTTATAAATATAAGGGTTATAATTTAGAGGCTGTACGAGAGGTACAGCTCGTAGGCGGCCATTTAGGTGGCCCCAGGACCGATCTACCCAATCGCCGTGTGCTAAATAGTTATTCCACTCATTTTTTCAACTGTAACTTCGTATGCGCGACTCAATATCTTATTTCCCTGTCGTGTTCGATAACATTTTGCTGAGTTAGCACTGCAAATATGTCGAACTAGGGTCCGCTGGAACCGAGCAAACGAATCAGAAATATTCAGCTTCAGGTGCTCTCTCTCTCTCTCTCTTTCTCTCTCTTCGGTGAAGTGATGCAAAACAAAGGGCACTTGTGAAGCGGAGAGATGAGTGTCAGCGGGTTTTTTTTTTTTTTTTTGATCGCCACTTGGCACCACTACACCTTATCTGCTAGTAATTAGGGAGCAATTATTAGAAATGACAACGCCCACGTTTCTGGTTGCCTTTCATGTTCGCACCTTCCCTTCATCTACGCGGATAATCCCGCAAATTTCTTCTAATTACCATCACACAGCGAGAGGGAACCGAGTGCGCGCTCACTGACACGGCGGCGGGTGCAGTAATAAATGACAGCGCTGGCCTGCCTATTTCCTAATGGCTTCGCAGTGAGATCCTGCTTTTCACGCGACTCCCACTCTCCAGTACCCCGTCAGAGTGATTTTTCCTTGAGGAGCGGCTTTTGCTTTGCTGAACTCGGCTCCTTTTTTTTTTTAGCTTCCACGTGGTGCTCCTGTATTGACTGAGCTTTCTTTATTACCCCACTCCTTTATCCATCCATCTTTGTTTTTATATATGTATAATGACGTTAGTAGAGAACAGTTCTGTAACGACTCCCGTAATCAAACATCATAGCGCATTTGTCAAGGCAGAGCTTATCACACCATTGAATTTCTTTTTCCTTGCTTCTCTCACAGCGTTTGGTTGTGTTTCGCTCGTGCTTGCTCTCGTTATATTGCTGAAGAGGTCGTTTTCCAACCGTGATTTTTATTTTTTGTATATTCAATCGCGCGTTTTACACCAGAGCTGCTGAATTCGCTTCGGAAAATTCATTTTTGCTTTTCGTATCGGAGTTTCTTATCGCAAAAAAAAGGGGGGGAAGGAGTGAACAATAAAAGAACAAGAAAGAAACCGGGGCGGAATAGTAGTGCGCGAATCGAACATTAAGACGGCGGGCAAGCATAAACGACGTGCGTGGAGAGACGAGCTTTCTTAAAATATATTTTCGCGATGTCTTTTGTTTTGTTTTCTTTTTGTACTCTCGTACGTTGATAATCGATCGTTGCTTCATGTTAACACGGATCGGACAAATCTCGCTGCAACTTTTTTTTTTTCGATGTTAAAAGGGGAAAAAAAGTCGGTCCGTGAGTTGTCAGTATAAACCAAAAAGAAAACAAAGGAACTAAATTTAGTGAGAAATATAGTGCAACTGTAGAAAATGACTAAGAGTGCGGCTAAAGAAGCAATTCTGATCCCCCTGAAATCGCGCAATAAATAGGGCCGCAGGAGTAAAGAATTTTGATGCTGGGGTGTTCATTTACGCTTGGAACATTTAAGCATCCTTTTCACTTTCTTCAAGCATGCAAAACTTCACTGATCGATTCCGAACGAAGGAACTTTTCGCATCACACAAGCCAGAATGCTAACACGAGCGCTTTTTTTTTTTCTGATAATGTGGCGACCAGGCCTATTGATGTTGGCGTGTGCACTCGCCACGTCGGTAATCAAGAGACGTTTCCCGCTAATGCATCAGCAATCTTCTCATCAGCAGGCGCTTTCGTTCACAACGTTACACGCTACAAGCACCAAATATTAACAAAGTAGGAACTGAAAGGCAATGGCTCTTCGTTAAGAAACAAAATTGACGCTTAATTGCTGGAAGTAGTTCCTGAAGGTAGCTGTGCTAACAATACTACAGTTTTCAAATATTTCATTATCAGAGCAAACGCCTAACAGTGATGCAGCTTTCAATTACTGAGCACAGGCTCGTAGTCTGCCTTAAGTTACTGCAGCGAGCCAAATTTAAATGAGGCTTTTTTAGTGGGACCTCTCACGGATGTTCCTAAGTGTAGCCGGTATTCCGCGCTTACAATGCCGCGCGACACTTTCATTCTTCCTTGCAGCTAAGCCCACCTGCAGCTGAAACTGACATTCTGTCGTCGCAGCTAAAACATATTGGCTGAATAGCGGTCGAAAGAAGCGTTCACGTTTGAAGGCTTTCTATTGCACCAGTTGGCAGGATGTCACTAGCGACAATATGGGCCCGTTCACAACAGAGCTCCCTTCCAACACAACGATATGTTCGGTGTCGAAGACGCCAGTGGTGATCCAAGAGCTAGGGATTAATGTCAACTGACTTGTGCCAATCGTCAGCCGTGTCATGCTTGACAATTACCACAAGACACATTGACTTCATTGTTGACTGTCACCCTCGGCTGGGCTAGCACTTGCACCTTCAGTTTAAAAGGAAGTATCAAAGAATCAGGTGCTAGACAGACAGACAGACAGACAGACAGACAGACAGACAGACAGACAGACAGACAGACAGACAGACAGTGAACTTAATAAAATCCTGCGGAGCACCGCAACCGATCAGGGCGGCAGCGCCGCGGGCCGCTCCCACGTGGGGTGGGGAGGCAGATGAGCTGGAAACCACGTGATGGTGTGTGAGGAAATAGCTGCGAGGAAAGCAGCACAACGCGGCTCATGCAGCTCGGGGTCCCGAGGTCTCAGAAGTTACATTTAATATTTTCGTCCCTTGGTAAAAGCAAACAGATTTTTAATCATCTTTATTTACCAATAATAATTATCTGTCAAAACAAGGTTTTATGGATACGAATTCATCAGGTCGTCAAATGAATGCGAAGGCGTTATGTATATTTTAGCCACGGTCATTAGATCAGCACTGTCTATTCAACATAGTGCATCTAAGTTCGAAATTCAAGGTTAAAGTTTCGCCGCAGAGAAAGTTCTCGTTGATCATCGTGTCCCCGTGTCCTTAATAAGTAATACAACAAGATCCCTACATCGTGTCTGCAGCATACGTTATATTAATCTCATCACAATAGTAACTTATAACCTCGCTTCTTTATTGTACTAGCATATCCAAAATGCACTTCCTTGTGGTGCAATTGCTGTCACCACAACGCCCTTGTTTCAGCACCATGTTATTATTAATCCTCCCACAAAATAAAACTAGACGGCCAAGACTAAAGGATTCTATTTGTCCTTCCTATATAAGCAGTACATCTTTTATAGCCTTATAATACCACACGTTATGTTATGCACATGCTGCTTCTTGGGCTTAGGCGCGTATATGGTATACATCTACAACCACCTGAATACCTTCTGCGTATAAATAAAATATATATGCCCTCTCTGTCATAAAGGCTGGAAGCTTCAGTGTAGATGAAATAAAGCTGTCTAGACAAAACGGATGAATATAGTAGAGTAAACGGATAGTAAACGGGTGAAGGTGACAGCAGAGTAATAAAAAATTAAAAAGTCGCAGTTGTTATTTTCCGATAAATCAATTTCACTTATTTGAAATCCATCACGCAATGAGGTCACTGACAAATACAAGTCTCTTAATAATATTCTGATTTATCACCTAAGCTATTACCACTTCATTCAGTAATGCAAAGGGACAATAAAACTTATTGCACAGTCACAGGCAGAGCAGCCGAAAGTAAAATAATTATTCAGCGTTCTGAAAAGGGCTCTTCACTGCAAAAATACACACAACAAGGAGAAGCAAACCGCCACAAATAAATAGTTCCGAAGAGATGTCGCAGGCGGGCTATAATCTCCGTAAAACCCTGCATGCCTCCATTTTACGAATGTGAAAGCAGCTCGAAAGTAGATGACCGTGTAGATGCCCGGTAGATGACCGGTAGATGCTCGTGTAGATGATTCACTGGGTGCTCGTCTGGCAGCTCACTGTATACTGGCAATCTCATTTAGCATAGGCAACATCTTTGCGTCACATCTGCAGCACTCATATTGCCTCAATATATATTAGAAATGAAGCGTCTCCAGTGCTTGACTCGTGCCTGCAAAGTTCGTTTTACTGATACAGCAATTATGTCGACATTTCAAGGGCTCTTATTCGCGTCGTCGTGATGTTTCGCATGAAGTTGCAGTGGGATACGACAACGTAGAGCTCAGAACACGTGTGCCATATGTTGTAGCGACTTGACAGCCGTCGACGTTTGAAGCTCGCAGCGTAGCCGTGCAAGAGCTTTCGCTGCAAGAAACGTTTGCGGTGATCCTTCAGGAAAGTGCCGACACGTGTGCTTCCTGATCAAGAGCACGTTTGGTGAGCAGTCTTCACTCTTGAGCGAGTCCTATACACCAGCACAGCAGCCGAACGATAGCTGGCGCTGCGATTTCAAAATTTTTCTCCAAATTCACATGATAGAAAATTCAGGTGTTTGTATATTCTTTCCGAAGCAGTAGCGAGGTGAAAAAAAACCGGGGAAGCTCCAGGTGTGGAAACTACGGATGGGCAAGGCTATAATGGCAAGGGCGGTTGTATGCTCGCGGTATTTCATGCCAGATGTGTAGGTATCTCAAGGTGAGATAACTCGTGGGCGTATTCTTTTGTCTGTCGGCCGAAGTGGCGTAACTGAAGCGACGTAGACAGATAAATCTCTTGTCGATTTCGCTTCATGCGATTGCCTACTTCGTACGACTGATAAATGTACAATCATTTCGCTTTTCAATGTGAACAACGAGAAGATATAGTTTCTGCAAAAATGGTAAGTTTCCGCACTGCGAAGGTTAGTTACTCGTAAGTGGATAAGCTGTGGATACTCGACATTCAATGCACTCCGCAAATGATGTGAGTGACTTTAGGTTTCAGCGATAAAAATAATTTTGTATTTGTATGACTAAGCGAGCAAACTTTACGTCTTACTCACGCCCAATACCGATACTGCCGTACTACGTGTGAAACGCGCGACACAAGGTCGTCCAGTAAGCAGCTACACAGACAAGTTGATCGACTCAAGAACGCAAGGAGGCGTTAAGGTACGCTCGCCGGTAACGCCGACCGCACCATCGAGGGAGCTTTCGCTGGACAGTAGTAACTATTTTATTAAAGGTGATAGTCTTTCCTGGCATGCTTGAACGCAGAAATTTTGGTCTTTCTGTTTGTCACTTTGTCACACAATTCAGCCACCCGGCCAAAGCTTAAGCACTTGCCTAACGCCCAGCCATCTAGAACTGGTAGCTGCGTTCATACTTCCCAACATTCACGGTCAAAAAGCAAATATTACGCATATCTGAGGCGCAACATCAATACGTGTCTGTTAGGTGGTGTTTTCGTTTATTAGAAAATACATATATACGTAATTCTAAAGAACTTAGTGTTTAAAGATGCTAGTGTTTCTTAGGTCGCGCTAAAAATGCGACGCTATGCACAAAAAAGGCCTCTACCGAGGATTTGGTGCTGCCACCTGGCAGTTGCCCAGGGATTCTGCATAAGCTCATGTTTCCCGACGTCGCTGCCAGATGGCGTCCATATCTCACGCAGCGTAGTACTGCCGGCAGAAGACTGCCGGCAGAAGCTAAGCGCGCAGATACGCGGCCAATTTTTCTTTTACTCAAGATGCTTACTCTGACGATAGTCTAGCTTATTTTATTTTAATTCCGTAGCACGCGATGCTTTGGTGTAGCAGCCAAAGCTTATTTCATTATTTTCATTATTTTAGTTTATATTAGCTTATCCGCACACCAAGTTCTGCTTGTTTTTGATGAAGACAAGTCCTCTCGTCGTAATGTGGGCTCAGGCAACGTTTACGGTTCCAAGATATCTCGTTACATGTGAACCACTGTAGTGCCCGTGAAATTAGTGTAGATTCAATTACCAATTATGTGAAGCTTATTCGAAAGCTTGCGCTCTATAAACTATCTGGCAACCATAACATACAAGTAACTGTGGCTCCGAAGGTCGCGGGATCGAATCCTGGCCGCGGCGGCTGCATTTCGATGGAGGCGAAATGTTGGGGCTCGTGTGCTGTGCGATGTCAGTGCACGATAAAGAACCCCAGGTGGTCTAAATTTCCGGAGACCTCCACTGCGGCGTCTCTCATAATCAGAGCTGGTTTTGGTACGTTAAACTTCACAAATCAAATCAAATCAAGTAACTGTCGCTAGCTTGCAGATTCTCATATAAGAAATCATGCATAGCCGATATCAGCTTTCGACAGGACGCCACCTGGCGCGTTCGCTAAATACACGCATACACCTGTACTTCGTAGCCAGACCATCCAGACTAAAAAAAACTGATAACTAAATACACATGCTTTTGTTCAAATGCGAGTGCGTGTAATGCGTGATTAATTTATTCCTGCACAAAAAATTGGGGGACCTTTAAGCTTCGCCTTTAAGAGTTGAACGCGGTAGCGAAATCCGGCCCCTAGTGTGCACTTCAACCACTCAGTGCATACTTATTAATGTGTGTTGTTACACACACACACATACGCACAGACACACACACACGCACAGACACAGACACACGCGCGCGCGCGACGTATCTATAGTAATGGTGGAGGTGTTAGATCTATTTAACAGCACTTTTATATCAACTTCATGAAAATTTCGTACAGTGATGTAGTCACATGGTCCTGTATTATGAACTGCGCGAAGGCGTGACACTTTTATTCGTAAATGGTCACATTCTGTCGTCCTTCTTGCGTTAACTATCTGGCAGCTCTTCGATTTGTTCTTCTGGAGACCTCTTCGGGCCAACCGCAACAAGCATCGCCTTATGGTCGGTGAAATGGCAACTGCAGTACTTCACTTCTTTAATGGTGTCGTGAGAATGAAATGCTAAAAAAGTGGATGCAGAGCATCCGACGAGACCGCATATAGACTCTGCTGTAGTCGCATGGCCTCCGAGATGGCAGGCGCGCTGGTCGTCTTGGAGGCCATGGTAGTCAAGACATTGCTTGATATGTGTTCCGCTAGATGGACATAGTTGTCCATTTTTGGAGCTGGTATTTTTCGCTCACGGGCGATTTTTCGCTCACGGAGAGGCGCCGACACCGACGGCGGTATTTCTGCGGAACGAGCTCTCTGACGCTATCGCGTTAAAAAAGCGACATTGTGACCGTGGTGTGAGGCGAACCAGTGCCTTTCTGCTCTGTCTCAAATATGACGCAGACATCAGCATACCGGAGGCGTATTTCCACTTCTCTGATCTTCCTCCTGTCATAGTCACTGACACGCGTTTCATTGAAATGATTGCGTATGCTTACGCCGTACGGTTGGTTGTGCAGCTAAACGGTCATTGTCCCTTTGTCAAGTACGAAGTTGATGCAATCTATACGTACGCTAAGGAAGCGCACCTACGCACCGCATTTAGTGGAAACACTGAAGTAAGTTCGAAATAACTCAAGCGTAGGTGCTCTACGTTGCCACGTCGGCGCTCGTATTTTGCAAATGCTCTTCCTTGCAATTATTTATCCCGTTTATTTGTGATAACATTTTTATGTCTGTAAACAGCCGTTTACTCGTACATTACGCACTGTTTCAAGTCTTGCTGGCTTTTCGCAGGTGTCTATTGTACTGCAAACAAAGCCTATCGCCTCCTGTCCTCACGCATTCATATTCCGAATAAAGGAGACTCGTGGTGGCAACTGCATTTGAAGCAGAAACATAACAACAATTGTTATACGAGCTCCCCCCTGACAAAGTAGGTTCCCCGTGAAACTCCAGAAAAGTATGACGGTTCACCTCCAACCAAATGGTAGGTTATCTATACTCAGCAGACTATAGCGAATTCTCGACACCACGTGTTGTTGTTCAGCGCAGATCAGTGCTTTACCGAATCCTGACGATGCCTACACTATAGAGTATAGAGATTTAAGCTAGGATAACATAACCCTGTTGCACTGAACCAACTAACAGTTCCTTACAAAATACAAACTTCAACCAAAGCTTCTCACACGTACTGAGCGAAAAAAAAAAAGAAACTTGTGACGCAATTCAAAGAAGTTGTAATAGGCGGGTGAAAAGCGGCAACTAAGCGTAGTTATGCAACGTCAGCCCTAAATATCAAGCGACGGTGACATGATGTTACCCATGCTAGACGCTAATGCTTGCACGCCGTGCTCAGAGACGCCCTAGGAAGCATGTGTCGCCGATGTTGTGCAGGCTACACATGCCGCGACACATCGCCTGTGCGCCGAAGCGACTACAGACCATGTCATTTACTTACAAGTGAAAACGATTACAACAATCCTACCTAAACTCACCTTTGTCTGTTGCATGCAACGAGGACCGTGCCTCGAGGGCGCAGAGTTGACTCATGTTGTGTTAAGGGTGGTACATAAGACAACCATCACATAAGCCCTCTTCTTTGCATGAGCAAAATAAGCTTATCCAGTAGTGAAATGAGGACATCACCCCCCCCCCCCCCCCATCCTCGTACTGGGCCTTTTCACATTACATTCCAGGGGCAGGGGCGGAGGGAACAAGAGGCGGGGCTGCATTTTAGCTGTTATGCTGTGGCGCTAAATGCCGGAGTCAAAATTCTCGATTGACAATGGCGTCGACCAGCAGGAGTTGGTACATAGTTATACTTGCAAAATGTTTAACAGTACTTAAGTTTACTACAGGCCTCGCGCACTTTCGATATCTAGTAACTAAGGAGCCCTTGCAGAATGTGAGTTTTCTCTACGTCTGCGGACCCAGGTTTGTTTGTTTATTTGATTGATTGATTGATTGATTGATTGATCGATCGATCGATTTCGGAGAGAGACTCCGCCTCTGGGATGGTCCTCAAGATGATTGGACGAATGCCTACGAATAATAATGATGAAAAATTGATTCGTACCTGACCGAGTGTTCTGACGACACAGCAACAGATGAGAATAACAACTTATGAATGACGCGTGCTAGACCTCCGACGCGGCGGTCGCATTTCAATGGAGGCGAAATGCTGGATGCCTGTGTACTGTAAGATGTCAGCGCAGGTTAAAGAACTCGAATTTGGCGAAATTTACGGAGTCCTCCACAAAGGCATGCATCATAATCATATCGTTATTTTGACATGTAAAACTCCGGCAATTATTATTAATTACTATATAATAGCCATCATTTTTGTAAAGGAGTGCATTCGGACTTACCCCTGGATTCGTATACAGAAAGTCAGTGCATACATAATGCATGACAGTTTTTGTGGTGGACTTCTGAATTCCTGGACGTAATCATGTTGTGGCACGATCCGAGTGTCTTGTGAAGAGGCTGTCGGGGCAAGAAAAGTTTTTTCCTTGCCGTTTTAGAGAAACTTTTGAAATACACAGTCAAGTGCAGCCCGTGAACACTTTTTGAATACTAATAATTATGTCGCTGCGATGATCCTGGTGGTGCTAGGCCAGCGTTTGCGCAAAGGAAATGAACAGCCAGCTGCTATGAAAAGCGTGACAAAGGGCACGGAGCGATAATGAGGGCCAGCTACATCATTTGTCTACCAAGTGAAACGATCTGAACGAGCAGCATAACACCTGACGCATTTCGTGCGATGGCCACATGCGTGACATATTTTCGAACAAACGTAGTGGTCCCCACTTATTGGTACTATTCACATGTCATACGCCAAGACCCAGCACACCGACATCTAGTGCGTGGCGTAAGTCCCGCAAGTGCCGAGAGGTTTGGTTACGTGCAGTTTCTACCATGATTGTTTCATTTCAAGGCGCTCTGTTCAGTGCAGCGCAACTGAACAGAGGTGTACGAAAGAACACGCAAACACACGCAGCGCACTGTCGCTTTTCATTTGCACGTCGGAATGCACCAATCGATGGTCACGGACATAGTGTGCCATAATGAGCCAGCACCTGTGACGTGCTCTTCCTTGCTATAGTCCTCGTGTTTTTTCGTCCACTTTCATTCATTTCCACCTATTCCATGGTTAGAATACTACCCCTAAACACTAGAAATATTTTCTCCGATGGTTCGATTGGTTTCTTTGTCTGTGCGTTTACCGCTGTAGCTTTACAAGCTCCAACTACGACTAACTTGTCCGAGTTACCCTTCTTGTGTAGACGAAGTGCCTAAATCAAGCACGATGTTGCGATCGTTAAGAATTGGTGTCAGCGGGTGCTGTGGGAGCAAGTCAAAAAACTCCTGATGGTAAAAATTACTCCTGGCCCCTCTGCCACAGAATTTCTCATAACCCTGTCTGTAGATTATTGAAGATTTAAATCAGCAAATATTCCGCATGGAAAAGTGGCCCTCCGCTCTCCGTGTATGGAGGTCGTTTTTTCGAGCTGTCTCTTTTTTCCGTTTTAGATGTGCTTATCTCTTCGGATTCCTCACACGTTGTTTCTGCTGCTGTGAGACGCGTAAAACATTCGTGGCACAGACAAAGGCCGTTCCGAGGACTTAGAAGGTTTAACTCCGGGCAAGAAATAAAGCGGCACAGTTCGATTAAGCAGGCACACATGTCAAGCCAGCTCGCCATGTGCTTACTATATATCCAGGTCCATTTGATATTATTTTTCTCGGAAGATCCACCCTACTTTCTTAACACGGGAAATTGGTTCAAGATAGCACATATATGGGACTAAATGTACAAATAAATGCCAGGCAGGGGACCTTCCGCCAGCAAAAAGCACCCGACGCCACCTAGAGGTGGCAACTTCGCTTTCTCAAAGTGATTTGATCGCCAGCGACAGATGGTCGCTGCCTTGAGCCTGCCGACTATCCCGGCCGCGACAACGAGGGCTGGCTGGCTCTCCCCTCTCCGCGTCGACGAAACTGATCACCAAGGCTGTTACGAAACTCGCGGCCAGCTCCCCTGGGTACGAGAGAGGATCAGTGAAGATCAACCGCTGAGGTACGCTGGCTTGGGTAAAGCAGCGAAGACAAACAGAAGAACGGGGAGTGAAGGGACGAAAGGAAGAAAAACACGACAAAAGGCAGGCAATGCCGAAGGCTCGCACGCCAGATAAGCCTCGAGGAGTGGTGAGAAGATTTGTGCCACCGCAGTGGCAAGTGGTGGCGTGGGAAGTCGATCAACGCTACAGTGGTCGCAAGATAACGTCCGCGGTGGCGTAACCCATCTGGCTGCGCAGCGCGGTGGCGGGTAACCGCTTGGACCCGCTGCACGGCGCCAGATAAGCGGCGCGCTCTGGAGCACGCGCCTTGCGGCCTGCCGCGACGGTTGGCCTCTCGGCGAGAGGCCCTTCGCGAAAAATACGCGTGCAGATAGGAGGTACTTCCTGACCGCACACATCGCTGACCTACCGACAGCCAGCCACATCATCTAATAACACCATAAACATGTGGATTCTTCGTTATTTTCCAGTATTCTTGTAGTAAAGTCCCCTTCACCCCTCTCTTCCTACTTCTTCACTTTTTTATAGAGCAGAGCTCTCCCATCTGGCGTAGCCGCTGTGAAGTAGGACGGGCTGGAAGTCTTTTCCTACTGCCTGTCTCCCTTATTTGTTGTCTCTTCTTGAAGGATGGAGGACAGCCTTTTCTTTCTCACAAACGCAACTTAGCTTTATGTACGTGCTATAGATACATATTTACAGACAGTGGCTTGGTTGGCGGAACCATTGCTTCCATTCGGCAGCGCATCCACCAGTGCATCGCACTTATGCGTCCAGAACCACCGCAACCAGAACTCCGGCTCAACTCTAGAACTCTAGTACTAGAAGAACCCCCTTCAAGGATAAGGGGCCACGTTTTACCCCCTTGGCTGTTTCGCCCCAAATCCCTGATGGCGAATTGCAACCATTTTCATACTTACTGGCCCTCCCACATCCCCTCTTCCATTATATATTGCACAAAGTTGGCGCAGGCGAGAGGGGTCAGTGGAGGCAACCATGCAACTAAGACAACACACACACACGCGCGCACACACACACACACACGCACACACGCGCACGCACGCACACTCACACACACACATACACAACAAGTATGCAATGAAATTTGACAAAGACGGTAACATCCTGTCTACACGTTAACAAAACCACGCGCACATCATCTCCGCACCTGGCTCTCGCGAGCTTCCAGACAAAACAGCACCCACGCCGACGCGATGCTCACACAAGGAAGTTATAGCACTGCTGCAACATCACAACTTTTGTTGTCTCCCTTTTCCTGTTTGACGGGTGGCCTCGAGCATTCGCCGAACTGGTCCCATGAAAGTCGAACTACCGTAACACCCAGCTATTTACCACGACCTGTACACTTTTTTCCGTTGTTTTACCAATCTTTTTTACTTCCGCCTCCTCGTTTCGACCTATGTAGAATTCCTGCAGCTGTATTGTCTTGCCTTGACGTTGAATCTGTTGTATCACGGCAGCCTGTTGTTGCATGTTATACGAAGAAACTAACCTGATGCTTTCGCGCTCTCTTCTTTCGCTTTTCCTATTATCCTTCTCATCCTCATCTTATTTCGCTCAAACTACGTCAAGCTCCTCCATCTACGGCGATAGAACGCTGAGATGGCTGGTAGGGTTTCATTGTATAAGAAAGTAGAGCGCGTAAAGAAATAAAAAGCTAGCTCGCACCTGGCTGCCGGTGGCTCAGACTGACCGCCACACACGCCGGGTGTAGTCAGCGCCAGTTCGAGAGGAGCACAGAACAAGGAATCGACTGCCGCTGCCGCCGGTGTGTGAGAGTTGGCAGACAGATAAACAGCTCCACTATGTGAAACGTGTGAAAGTGCGCAGCACGGGCAACCCAGCGATTCTCGTTGTGCGCCGGAGAAGTGCTCTGGGATGAGAAATCACGCGGTCGTCGAGGCGGTGGCGCCCTCTCTTGGGCGTCGCGGGCATCAGCGAGAAGCGTGAGAACGCTACAGGAGGAGGCGGCGCTCGTCTACAAGGCGAGCCCCTGCAGCGCTACGTACTTAAAACACACAAGAAGAGAACCGGAGTGTACGAATGCTGACTGTGCACTGAAAGTCGCAATGCGGTAGAAAATCGCATAGACTGATCTCCCCGTAGTGTTTCGCCACGCCACCGCTACGGCAGTGCATACCGGGACTTGTTCTTCTCGCGCCATATTCAGCTGCCTAGCTTATGCAACGGCGAATGGCGTTGGAGAGCTTTAGCGGCTTTATTTGGATGAGTTGTGATGGTTGGGTTTAACTGTCATGTGTAGGGATGCTACTGAAAGCCTGAAGAAAAAACGCCACGGATTTCACTTTGTCCCGAACGCTGCCAAGCTCCGGCAGAAATGGTTGCCCCGGACAGAGCAGCTCAATCGTATGGCACACTCACTTGCTTAGCAGTGTATGTGTGTTCACTTCAGTACTGTATGACACATGACCAACGGGACCATCAACGACTGCAACCATTGGTAGCATGTGCTTGAACCCCTTACCAAGGTAACTTGTAGCGAAACTTTCATAGGAGCCCGTTTGTTCAGAACATGGCAGTTCATGAGCGCGTGGGCGCGTGCCTTGTAGCAATTCAGCGAAATTCAATTGCATCTTCCATCTTGCCTTTGTTGCGAAATGTTGCAGTACTTTAACTTCCTGGATGCATCGTTAACTTGGTTCCTCAGTGCAGTAGCGCACCCAGTATCTCTGCCAGGGGGGGGGGGGGGGGGGGGGTTCAATTTTTCACGATGAGTCGGGTATGCGATTACGCAGTTGTTGCGTGTGTAAAAAAAAAGTAAATAAAACACCAAATAATAGTAACATAAATTATGATGATTATTTTTATTATTTTTTCAGCGTTTTGCCGAGACATTAGCGCCACATTCTTCTAGGACATAGGAGCAGTTACGGAGTGGGAGGGGGGTTAGGTCGGCCTCAAGGGGGGGGGGGGTTACAACCCCCGAACCCCCACCCCCGCCCACCCCCGTCGGTGCGCCACTGCCTCAGTGCCACTACATTTGCACTTGATTAACGCAAGCGGTCTGTACTACTTATTCGTTTGTTGTGTTATGTCATTTTCTGTCAGCCATGTACAGGAAGCCCCTCAGTGTAGGGTGATGCTCCAGATTGCCACAGACTTTGCATGCTAACAATAGTAATTCGCTTCCATCTAACGATTTCTGATAACAGATAAGTTTATTCGCATTGTAGTATAAAACAAGAATAATACAGAGGTCACAGAGAATGCACAAAATGTGGCAACAAGAAACATATCTGCATGACAAGCCCTACCTACGCGAGCGCCGACATCTTTGCCAACAGTGACAAAGCGTGGTTCCTGTATTTATGTACCTGAACTCAGTATTCGTGCGGTGATAGAAGGCACATGAAATCGCTCTTACAACCAAAGTACATATACGAATTTTAGGACTCAACACCCTCATACATGTATATCTGTGCCCACTTATATATATATATATATATATATATATATATATATATATATATATATATATATATATATATATATATAATCTATCTATCTATCTATCCGCTTACGCCTTGGCGTTCTCATGGTCGTCTCACTCACTTGGTAAATACGAAAATTGAAGTGGTATAGTATTAATGTATGAAGAACATGAATCACTGATGGAGGCATCCCTAAAATTGTGTACCCGTCTATACGTGACCATTACCAATAACACGATCACGTATGGCACATATACTCGCGGTGCTCGGCCCGGGTTACGCGGATATGCGCCACAGATGAGTGACTGTTAACGTTGCTGCTTATGACATTCAAGGACCAACCAAAGTGGACATTGAAAATTTCATGAAAACACACTTCGTGTTGGTTAAAAAAAAAGAAGACACACCGCTTGTTGTAACTTGAGATTGAAATTTAGGCCTAACAAGCGGACCGACACAGAGGAGCCTCCACCTTTAAGGGGTTAGGAATCTGTCAGGGATGACAAGAAAATTTGGTAAAGAAGAGGAAGACAGAAAGGAATGGAATGGAACGTGAAAGATAAAAGGCAAAAATTGAAGACGAGAAAGAAGAGGAGAGGCGCGTGGAGACGCCATGAGGGGGGCGCGCGCAAGAGAACGCTGTGGCCAGGTGGGCAAGGAAGGAGGATAGTCAGTCAGTGCAGCCTGGGTTTTGCCCCACTCCCGTAGGGCGTGGAGGCCCGCCTGAGTTCTAACCTCGGCGAGCGACTGTCCTCATGATCCGGTCATCTAGCTGGCCAACACTACAGTGAGCTGCCGGGGCAAGTCAGCGCGTTCGACGCCGACCTTCAACGAACCCGGGCTTGCGACGGCCAGTCTGCTCCGCCAACGGCTCAGGGGCCGGAGTAAGCTGGGCGTGCCAGGAGCGTCCGCCGGCACGAGTTCCATGCGGCCAGAGGTGGGCCACGGTGATCACATCATCTCGTCTGCGGAGCGTTCCCGCCTTAGTGGAGAGGAAGAAGCGACGGACACAACGAACGACGGTCTCGCGTCAGCGAATCCGACGACACCGTAAGAGGAGAACATTTTTTCTACCGTACTTCCCATCGACGATACCAGACGCGATTTGGTCAGGGGCACGTGTAAGACTGGGAAGCGTAGGACTTAGTGATTATTTTTTTTGTTTATGAGACCCACCCATTGATTTCCGTTACTCTATGTGTTTAAGTCCTCTGTGTGTTTAATCCTTCTGTGTGTTTAATTCCGCTGTGTGTGGTTAATTGTCTATGCCTGTGTGAAATGAAAGCTGTGGTTATATCACAATTTATCACTTTCGTCGGTTCACTCCGCTGACTCGAGCGAAACGTGCCGGGCGCTTATACATTATCGTGACAGAATCGAAGCCGGGGACCTGAGGTGATAAGCGAGCACGCTACCAGTCGTCGACCGGGGCGCATGTCATGCATATCGTAAATAACCCTATTGCATCAGAACCTACGGGGATGGTTTTTCCGATCAATTTGAGCGCAGACGTTGATCTTACTTATAAAGCTTAGCTTAATGCGAAAAAGCTCGACAAAGGTAAATTTCTCACTTATTGCTTCGTATGACATCGATTACGGCGAATGTTTCCTCGACTGACATCACCAAAGGAGTTTATCGTCTCATGAATACCTCCCGGAAAAAATTTTTCGAGTACGGGATGTATTAACGGACTTATATGATCAAGCGTGAGGGAAGTTCCACTGTCGGAGTGCGTTCACTCTCCTTTGGTGCTGACGAACGAAACGAAAGCTGTACAGAAAAAAAAAAGGGGGGGGGGGGGGGGGGCAAGCAGCTACGCAAGCAAGCGCCATGACCGTGAGCACTTTCTTTTTTATTTTGTATTTTTTTAGCATTTCGCGATTTCGCAGTGATGACACACGTGTCGCGCTAGAGTCACTGCGGGAATAGGGAGCCTACATGACTGCAGTCATGTAGGCTCCCTATGCAGGCATGTTGCAGCGCGCCGCGGCGACCGCGGTAACTGCGTCAGCGAATCAGCCAGTGATGTTCTTGCATAGCCCACGTGAACCGTGCCCGTCCAGTGATGTGACTTGTTGAAAAAGAGCATGCACATTCCAGCTGTATTTTGAAATCGAATTCCAAATTTCTTGATGTGCGCAGTGCAATAACATTTGGCCTACATGACCACAGGCGCCAACACGACTGAGTGGAAGCGTTTCCTGGCTATGTTAGAGAAGTGTTGGTGGGCCACTTTAATGTGAATTCCTCACTTCCCTGCAAAGAAACATTTTGCAAACTACCAGCATGAACACTAAACACATAAAAAGGACGTTCAGAGAAAGTGAAACGCTCAGCACCACATCCCAGTAATTGCTGATCCTAATCATCAACACATTCCTTTAGGAAATTTTAAGAAAGCCTCACGAGACATGGAGTACTAAATGTCTGCAATAGTTACGCTGCAAGCTGCACATCCATTTTAATTGCGTCAAAAACTTGACAAGCACCTGTTGGATGCTCATGTGAGACGGTTCTGAAAAACTTGGCGAAGCTAGGTAAATAGATACAGTAAACTCCCAGGTTCCTTTTTCCAAGACAAATGCGCGAAAAAAAATTAGTTCTTCGCACATTTATTTAAAAAAAAGCACTTCTAAAGTACTATTCGACGGAATAATGCTCGTACAGCACTGAATTTTGAAAACGATGCTTTGTATGGACACATCTCTTGAGACATCTATAAAGGGTACCGCGACGGCTGCAAAATGCATTAACTAATACAAACGGGCACGTTCTATGCGGTTTTCTTTGTGCTCAGTTTCAAGCAAAAAAAAAAAAAAAAGGTGCTATCATCTTGCACAACGGCTGAGGAGCACATTTTATACATGAGCTCGCAGGTCATGCATTGGGAGACGATTGGTTCAAGTTGCTCCCGAGAAGCTCCCGAGAATTCATTAGTGCAACAGCTGCACCCGATGTCATTTTTTTTTTTCTGCAAGGTGTCCCTAAGCTGTTTGGACTCCTTCTCTGATGCAGAGTCATCATATATCATTAGCCGAAACATTTCGAGGTTCTTTGAGTTCTTCTATTGATTACCAGCTCATTAACTGCACAAATGAGTTTGAGATTTTCCTGGTTTTGGAACGACCGAGAGACAAGCTGTCACTTGGTTCACTTTTTACGAGTGGCGCTCAGAAAGGGGTACATTCCCGATGGGGTGTTTGTAGATATTCGATGATCCTTCCACTAGCTATAATCCAATACGGCAAGTCCTAGCAAAGATCTGGTCTAGAAGTATTTAGTATGTTTGACGTCCTCGAATGCCGTATACATTATGGTTGAAGTAAAAGTTCGTATACAGGTGCTCACTCAATGCAACTTATTGTGTTCGTTTCTCTTCTTGTTTTTTGTTCAGAATCTTACAAACTCTTCAGTCATTGCCTTCGATAAATACCTTAAAGAATCTTTTTTTTTTCAGGATAGCCTAGTACACATGGATGTGTTATATGTGCGCATTGTTTTCCTTTCACCATGTCCCTTCATCATATCGTTGCGAGGACAGCAGTGGTGCCACAGGCGGCCCTTCGCGGTCTTACTGCACTTCGTTGCCGCTGGGGCAGGAAAGGCCGAGCGTGCACCTTCAACAGTAGATCTCTCTCGGAAATGGGTAATCCTTATCGAAACTAGAAACGCAGATTTCAGGTTACTGGGACACATTCACACCGGCGATTCGCTGACGTCACGCGACGAACTTGGTCGCAACTGTTCTAGCACAATCACCACAAAGTGATCGCGCGTAAGCAGTCGCCGTTGGCCGAAAATGTGGCTATGCTAGCTCGCCACGAGATATTGATATCGCGCGACTTTGAAAAGGCCAGCGAGCCAAAAATAGTCGTTCGAGTCCGCATAATAATTGCAACCAATGTGGTCAATAACTTAACGATAATTTCTGGCGTCTCACGCCCCAAAACCACGATAAGATCATGAAAGAGGCCGTACTGGAGGACTCCGGAAATTTCGACCACTTGGAGTTCTTTCACGCGCACTTACATCGCACCGTAGACGGGCCTCAGCTTTTAGCTCCATGAAACGCGGCTTCCACGGCCGCGATTCGATCCCGCGACCTTCGTGTCAGCAGCGACCAACATGGACGCCCGTCTTCTGGTAGTTGCCAGTATGAACCAGCTCTTACTAGTTTACAGACTCTTTAGTCACATGGAAAAGTTGGAGTACGTAGGAGAGAACTGTGTGCTACGTCATGTCAACTATGAGCCTATGTCAGCATTCTACGTGAATCTGTCCGATGCCTTCAAGAAAGTGCCACCAGCTACCAGCCCATCACCAAGATCAGGCCTCCCTTCAAAAATATGATAATTTGAAAAACGTCGACTCTCAGCTCCGTTTCTGAACTACATGCAGTCCGAACTAATATTCGTTCGAAAGTGCGTGTTCTATTAGCGAAATGAGGTATATCGTCAAGAAGTTGACGAGATAACTTATAGAGTTCACTTTACAGGGATACCGTCATAGAGCTTGCTTTTATAGTTATAATTCGCCTCTTTTACACTGGTCTACTGCGATACTTCTGCAATACAGTGCAGTCGACGGCAACATGGCTACGTGTTGCAAAGCTACTAGCTACGCTTATGATGAGCATTATAAGCATAGGCCCGTCAAAGCACAGCCTCTTGGTTGAATTCCAGAGCACCGCAAGTGTTTGTTACTTGCGCATTTTCAAAAGTGGAATACGTTGAAATTCCTCAATTTATATGTTAGATTCCTTGAAACAAAACTGTCGTCGTCACCTATTGCAGCCGCCTCAGCTGCCTCTTGCAATCAGAGATCAGACGCTGTAGACGCTTTATATTGCGAATGCTGCGGGGCGTATATGCTAATTATTCCCAAACATGTGTCTGAAAAGTAGGACTCTTTCGCATAAAACTTGGCGGAGAGAAAATTCCAAAGCACCGTTTCAATATTCAGATCAAACGCACAACACGCTATTGGCCTGATTAGATCAAGTCAATTTCGCATGAGCTATACCGCCCTTCTTGCTGGAACACTTACCGAAAAATAAACACTGACCGAAAAATGCCTGTAATGCACCATGTCGTTCTCGAAACCCTTACAATGAATTAGCTTAGTGATGAGAACTGCGGGAATAGTAACATTCTCCACTGTACCCACGTTACCCCTTTCACCGAAAGGCCTCATAATTCCCTTGCAATTTTAGTTATATTACATCCCATTTCTTCCAGTGAGTCTCGGCACGGACATGCTGCGTATCCTGTTTGCTCTTTCTTTTTCTTCTTTCTTTTTGCGCTTTAGGCAGGAAAATGTAAAATGCCTTATGTGTAAGACCTGAGCTCAAGCACACGTTAAACGAAGAGCTGCGCCGTCTCACAATGATATGAAAAATAAAGATTATCTTTGTCGCGTCAAAATTCCATTGATTTTTTTTAATTTTTGTTTGTTTTCGTGAAACAGTGATACCAAAAGGAAAGAAGGAAAGGTGGAAAACAGAGAGGCAGGGAGGTTAACCGAAGTCACTATATAAGATCGGCGCTATCAGGCTACAAATCGTCTGTCACGCGGCGTTGCAGAAAAGGTCTACGGCAATTATCTCTCCTTTCGTTATCGTGTACGTTAATTACGCTGGGGAAGGATTAAGGTCAATAACGTTGTGAATGGAGCAACGAAGATGTCGAAAACCGTCCACCACACTTACGTATACCCTGTAGCGCTCCAGGAACCACTCCAGCCTGGCGAGAATCATTCGCTCCATCGAGTGCCCCTCTCGCAGAGACGCTTCTACGACTGCTCCTTGCACTTTCATGAAATTTATCTATTTCACCAAAGTCCGACCTATTATTGCAGTGGATGGCACCTGCGTGGCGGGTGTCATTTACGACACATATTTTGCCATTGTGAACTCGGAGCTGTCAATTCTTTTAAAACCGGCGGACGAAGGAGTCGTCATCGCTAATGTGTTTCGTCTCGGAAACACCCGCTGCGTGAAGCTTGTCTTCAAAGGCGGCTTTTTACCATCACTTGTAAATGTTGGGCATTTCCGACATGTTGTTCAGCCTTTCGTGCCCAAACCGCTTCTGTGTCACAACTGGATGAAATTTGGCCATGTCAAGGGAGTATGCACAAACAGTACAGTGTGCCCACGGCGCGCTGAGCCGCGCATTGCCGACGCATGCCGTGCAGAAAATCTAACGTGCAGTAAATGTGATGACCCTCATGGCGCTGCCTCCAAAAACTGCCCGCAAATCAAGACCCTTACATAACAAATGGTCAGAGGCATCTGAACTTACAAAGGTGCTGAAGTAATACGGCGACGGCGAAATCATCGACGGAAGCGCACTAGACTGGGTGCCAGCCATATGCTACTCGACTTCGAGCACAAGTAAAAGTGCAAACACGAAACGAAATGCGGCAGAGAACTCTCGTGTTGCGGATGACTGACCTGCGTTTCCGCACATACAGCCTGCGAAGGAGCCTGCCCAGCCTCCCCGCCCAGCGCCTACGTCTAAGCCTACTTCAGCTGATGATGCGCCAAAGGACGATCGACAGATCATTCCGGTGCTGCGATCTCTAGTTGTTGTTATTTATTTATTTATTTATTTATTTATTTATTTATTTATTTATTTATTTATTTATTTATTTATTTTCAATACTGCCAGTCTCCCGTGGAGACCAAGGCAGGTGGGCATACCGATTTCAACGTGAGCATGAAGATAATACACACATTGCAGAGTACATTTGCGTTACATACATAGGAATTTTATCTCTAATACAGCATTAGTATTTACAACTCATCAGTGAAACTTAATACAATCTAATGCAAAAATAAAAAGTCATGCAAACAGCAAAGAACATGAACATATTACACACATTGCATAGTACATTTGCGTTACATACGTAGAAATTTTATCTCTAATACAACATTAGTATTCACAACTCAACAGTGAAACTTAATACAATCTAATGTAATATAAAAAAGACATACAAACAAGAAAAGAACAAATTACATAAATACGAAACCCTTTTTTTTTCATGGTTTGGGCTTATTTTCTATCGCATGACAAAAGTTTGATGGTGATTCTATGTTTGCTATTGTTGGGTCAAGGCGGTTCCACTCCCTAACTGCGGTAGGAAAAAAAGAGAATTTAAATGTGTTGGAGTTGCAAAAGTATTCATCTAACGTTTTATCGTGTTTATTGCGTGATATCCGGGAATTAGAGAAGTTGATGTAATTTGAAGAATTTATGTTGAAGCGGTTGTGCAGAAGGTTATGCATAAATTTTAAACGAGCTTGTTTTGCTCGGACTGCCAGTGTGTCCAGACCGGATGATGCCAGAAGATCAGTGGGCGAGTCAGTACGTTTGTATTTGTTGTGAATGAACCGTATCGCTTTTCTTTGAACTTTTTCTAGTTGATTTATGTTAGTAATATTGTGAGGGAACCAAACAGTGTTGGCGTATTCTAGTACTGGCCGCACAAAGGTTGTATAACTGAGGAGTTTGATATCGGTGGGAGCAGACTTCAGGGACATTTTAAGAAAGAACAACTTACGGGTGGCTTTTGAGGAGATGTTGGCAATGTGTATGTTCCACCTGAGGTCGGATGTAAGTGTTAGTCCTAGATATTTGTATTGAAGAACTTTAGTTAGCGTAGTGTCACTAAGTGAGTAAGTAAATTCTGATGGGTTCTTCTTTCTTGTCACCGTCATTGACACAGATCTGCTAGTGTTAATACACATTTGCCATTGTTCACACCAGGTGTTTATCACGTTAAGTTGTCTGTTTAGGGTGAGGTGGTCTTCGTAACACATTATTTCCTTATAGATAATGCAGTCGTCTGCGAAAAGTTTCATGTTGCATTCAGTGTTAGTGACGATGTCATTAATATAAATTAAAAACAGTAAGGGCCCTAAGACCGAGCCCTGTGGTACACCAGACGAGATGGGAACAATATCGGATGACGCTTCATCGAGATAAACAAATTGCGAACGCTAGAGCAACTGAGAAGCCTGGAAACTCTAACGGCTCCAAGTGGTCTGCAGGTGTTCGACGCGCTGAGGGCAATCCTAGCAACCCTTGCGGAGGGCCATATGGCTGGAAATCACCAATTGTTTCGCTAAGAGGTCAGACAAGCGTCAATAATTCAGTGGAGCGGTAGGGGACTTCAATTTCGAATCTCTGATTTCCGTCAGTACTTCTTTTCTAACCGCTTCCAATCATCGTTACCTGCGAACCATAGCTGTCAAATTTAATCATGCTACCTGGATACGAATCAAAGACGTCTTCAAGCTATAACGAAAGCAGCAAGGTCCTGGTGTATATTTGTCGCGAGCTTACCTATATCATTCGGCCTGTGGCACCTCATAAGGACAACCAATACGTTTGCTTCACCGTAAAAAAGACCCTCACCTTTCAATCAAGAATACTGGTCGCGTTAGGGCGCGTTCCAGTGCTACACACCTAACGCGAAGAAAGACTGTAGTCGTCATTGCATATATTCATCAGATTAGCCACAACATAAAGCGCATCGGCCAGCGAGAGGGTGTAAAGGTTGTTTTCTCAGCCACCGAAAAGCGTCAGATGTGTCGGCAAGTGAATGCAGGCGGTAGCCTCAAGCAGAAGTGCAGAACAACTCATCAGGACGAATTCGTCACCTGTAATGATAAAGTGGTGTATTCCACACCGCTATCGTGTAACAATGAGTACGTCGGACAAACCGGCAGATGTATGAATGAACGCCCTGAAAGAACACAGATACAATGTAGAAAGTGCTATCAGAGGACATCTGGGGATTCACTGTAGGGACTGTGGTTGCCGGCCTCTTTATAATCAGACGTGCGTACCCGCTAGAAACAAAAATAAGACGACACGTGAAATAACAGAAGCACAAGAAATCATGAAACGCGATGGCATGCGTGTTAGTACTGCCTCAATAGCTCTATCGGACAAAGAGTGTGAATTCTTATCATAAAATTTGTGATATCGACGGTTGTATTCCGCTCAACATAATGCGTGCCTCATCTGAACGGTTTTTCCTATTTCCTTGTAAAATGCGCATATATATCTGTGTGTGCTACGAAGTAAAAACAGTTTTTATAGTCAGCGCTGTGTGTGTCATTATATGTTGTCCGTGTGCCGTTGGCGCTGTAAAACTTAGGAGGATGTTGCACCAACTAGCCCAATGCTCAATCTTGGCTCCTATTCGGTTTCAAATGAACGCAAAGGGTTACCATTAGGAGGGCTAGATTTGCCACGACTGTTATCGTCACAAACTTCAGAAAGTAGTTCATTGCTGAAAATCATAAGAAAGACACGTTCGGTTTCGTGCTAAAGGCAGGGGGCCGGCAACCACCGCTGAAGAAGCCTTTACCGGATCTTATAATGTAGTTTCGGTATGGTTGCTCTCTGTCGACCTCAAGGAGAGCTAAACGGTTCGACCAGTTTACGGTTAGCATTGTCCACTTGCCATTTCTATAAAAATTAACCTGCCTTCGCGTCGACTCTATAGGATCAATTCAGAAATGGAGAATACTGAACCCGACCCAACCGCGTTTACTTACATTTTGCCAACAAAAATGGGCGAGTCGGTAACCCCATATAATAAGAATATACTGAGGAGCACATTGGCACATCGTAATGACTTAACGCTAGATGCGCAAAAGATGACAACGTACAAAAAGAGACGCATAGAAAGATGTCCACGCCTCGTACAGGCCGGCTTAAAACACTCGCCTCGATGCTCGCTCAACCCAGCCCGTCAGCGTTTACACGACGGCGACAACCGGAAATTTCAACTATACAGGCCGGCTCGAACAGACTTTATTGCTTCACGAAAAGGCAGCTACAAGTGTATCCTGAGTACGTACACATAACAATATTCTTTTCCAACCATTTATTCTCTCCCGGCCGTCTCCGTCTTTCTCTAAAGTTATTTTACATTGTGTCGAATTACCTTGTTTACATACGTGCATATAATTCCTTGTTCATTCCTTCTTTTACTTCACAAAGAAAGCACGCAAGAATGAACGAATTATCACTTCTCCGCAGCATGTATCCACGAATCCGATTCACAATTTCGCTTTACTTTTCATCTTTGCAGTAAGAAGCAGTGCTTGCATTTCGCACTAATTTCTTTTTACTTTTGCAATGGAGTAGAAAGAGGGCACTGTAGATGAATAAACAGGAGTATTTCGCACTTACCGTCAGTCGTCTCTTCCTCAAAGTCTGCAGGCGCATCTGTATGTAATAATAAGAGGATGTAAGGTACTTTGACAGTTGATTTGCTCGTAATAATAAAAAATACATTTATTTTATTATTGCCAACTTACTGGCGGCTTCTAATACAGCGAAGAACCAATGCCTCTTCACCTTAAAGTAACGAAATTTCCCGCTGCATATGAAAGTGTCACTGCTGAAGGAAAACAGTAATACAGGAAAGTGAAATTTTCTGCCGCGTACTTCTTTTCTTAATTGCTGCGTAATCATAAGGTACCATATAAGTGTTGAAGCGGTATCGGGGTACTTAGAGACGGTTAACCTATGTGAGTATTTTTATCAATAAAACTCCAGCAGTGCTTTTACTGTCTCGATGATTTCATCATTAAAACTTAGGATTATAAGTCATCGTTATTTCCTAACTTGGCATTTCCAATGCACGATGACACTCGATTATGAAGTTCTTGTGTACTGAGGAGTCGCATTCAGTCACAATATTCCGACGAATATATCGTTTTTCGTCGTAACCGGAACGTTATATAAAGTTGAGCTTGTCATTACTGCAGTAACAACTGCGACAGTTAGACGACCAAACGCGATAGTGGTAAATGTTTAATTTATACACCTTTTAAGGCATCAATTGCACTGTTATTGTCATACGTACAATAATCGCATGCGCACTTGATTTTTATTTTTATTTTTTTGGCTTCCTTCTTTTCTCTCTCTCTTTGAAAACTTACCTCAGTGTTCCATGCCCCAAACGAAACACGGGGCCTCCTGACAACGCTTAAACTAATCAAACTGACTACGTCAGAACAATCTGCTGTACGACAGGTGTTAAAATATGCAATGTATAAGAATTGATGAAGGTTGTTGCCAGTGCAATAGACGAATGCGCACTAAAATAAAACACAAAATGCAAAGACCAATGTAGTGCACACACACACACACATATATATATATATATATATATATATATATATATATATATATATATATATATATATATATATATATATATATATGTCAAGGAGACAACAAACATTGAAGCCTAGGAAAGCGTAGGGGAAATTATTCCAATTCGCAATTATGATATTCTAATTTCGGGGTAAGTAGAAAGGAATTTCGATGGAGGTGAAATGTTGAGGCCCGTGTGCTGTGCGATGTCAGTGCACGTTAAAGAACCCCAGGTGGTCAAAATTTCCGGAGACCTCCACTACGGCGTCTCTCATAATCAGAACTGGTTTTGGGACGTTAAACCCCACAAATCAATCAACAAATCAATCAAAGGAATTACAGTGGACGAAAAGACAAACCTGGTCCGGTAAGAACCGAACCCACGACCTTTGGATATCGCGTCCGATGCTCTACCCACTGAGCTACGAAGGCGGTCGTCCCCCCCGTCTACTTTATTGGGTATTTATGTATATGGAATCCTGGGAGTGTTAGGGAGTGCCACTCGTAGCCATGGCGGCGTGTGTAGCCCACCCTTACTGCCAGGAGGCGTCACGTAGAACATGGTCTTATGTCGAGGTGGCTGCTGCCCAATAAACCCTCATATGCTACTTAAGGCACCAAGTCTGCCGCAATGAAGCCCAAGCTATGAAATAACGAAAGGGTGGGTTCGGCTCGCACCGGAGGCAGGCTTGTCTTTTCGTCCACTTTAATTCCTTTCTAGTTACCCCGAAATTACAACATCATAATTACGAATTGGAATAATTTCCCCTACGCTTTCCTAGGCTTCAATGTGTGTTGTTTCATTAACTTGTTTCTAACAAATAAAGCACCCCCTTCCCTTTCGTTATATATATATATATATATATATATATATATATATATATATATATATATATATATATATATATATATATATATATATATATATAGGACTGTATATGCAAAAATAGCTTGGGTTGCTGCCAGTTTATAACAGAATTGACGATGCGCCTCTTAGAGAACGACGGTTCAAGACATGTCTTGAAAAAGGTCGGGCTCCCGCCGACCGAAACGTTGATGTAATAAACCGTCGTACTCTGAGAGGCGCAACGTCAATTCTGTTATATATATATATATATATATATATATTATATATATATATATATATATATATATATATATATATATATATATATATATATATATATATATATATATATATATGACGAATGGTCTTCGCGTTTTGTATTTTATTTTAGTGCGCATCCATCAGTTATATTCAACAGACGCAACAGCAGTAAAGTACGTGGCTCAACAAGTCACGCGGCTCGTACCTCTTGGCATGTACCACGAGTCTGTGTGTCGTCGGGAGCTTTTCCTGGACTCCCCTTTGCTGCCGAATGCCCGAATGTGGTAGGCGTCTGCAAATATAACAAAAAGCAAAAAACGTACGTCATTAGGACTCATGAACAGTGTTATCAAGCAATACATATCCATACTAACGCCATACCATAATTGAAGCCAACAGTTCAGTAAGGAAATAAGAAGTATAAAGCAGCAGAGCAGCCGCTGTTTGATGTAATAGGCCTGAGGAAAAGTGCATAAATATGTAACCAGTGCAACAAGATTGAAAAAAAATCCACGCATATCCACGGAGTGAATGATGATGAGTGGGCGAAGCTCCGGAGGTTCATCGTAGATCGTGCCGAGTTCCGGATTAATTTAGTTAACGCGCACGCTACGAATCCTTGTGGTTCAACTACGCACAAATGAAATCTCCCATCGGCACTTCATTGCAAGTCGAGATCCAGTGCATATATATATATATATATATATATATATATATATATATATGGGTGGCCGGTGAACGGCTCTCCAGCGCGAGCAGTCGGTATTTTTCAATCAAGAAACTCGCTAGAAGACGATGCCTGCGTCAACGTTCTCTCTCGCGGATGAGGGCGCGTTCTCCTTGTTTGCGAGCTGGTAGAGCGTTCATGGAAGGAAGAGCGTTTCCATAGTCAACGCGCGCCTTTCGCTCTCTCTCTCTCTCTCTCTCTCTCTGTCTCTCTCTCACAAGACAGCAGATGGAAGAGTGAGAGAGCTCGCGCGCCGGGAGGCACGCGCCGAGGGCGAGCGCGAGCGTGGCTACGACGCGACAACGAAACAGCGAGCGCCGCAGCGCCATCTATTGATCAATTCACGTACTAGCTAGGCAGCACCGCAGCGCCATCTCGTGATCATTCTGAGATCATTCAAGAGCGAGCGCATTCAAGAGCGAGCACGAGACCTAGCGGTCTCGTGCGCCATGCGCTCCCAACTACGCGTTCTCATACATCTGAATGAAGCGAGCACCGCAGCGCCATCACGCCATCTAGTGAGCACTTCACGAACTAGACGAGGTGGCTACAAGGGACAACTACATCAAAGGATGGAACGACCCACGGCGTAAGGAGCTTCGCCCCTAAAAGACTTTGTTCCAATTTTAGACCGCACCACTACACTGCAAGCTTAGAAGACAGCTTGGCGCCCAAGCTCTCCGAGCAATGGTACGCCTCTTGATGAAGGCTGGGCGACATCGCGACACCTCGCGTCGACAAGTGCTGTAGCTATTGAAAACACACACAATTACAACTTCTTTTACTCCTTTAGCTTTCGCACATGCGAAAATGGCAACGTACACGATTATCCCGACGAGATCCAGCCATTCTACTCGGCCGCCATCTTACATAATTACAGGTAAGGGGTAGCGGAGAGGAGGGAGGAGAAATGGGTGGGAGGCCCGAAGAGAGCAATGTAGCCTGCATCGTTTTTGTGTTCGATGCTGTCGTCGCGCAGCTGTATTTTTCCCGTCTACCTCACGAAACACACTAACGGACGAGCGCAGATCGTCCGTGAGTGTGTTTGATGGAAAAACATAAACGTACGCCAATACTTCGACTAAAGCGCGAGTAAAAGAAGACCCCAGCAGTCATAAAAATCAGTACAGGAAGGTCTAAAACCACGTCTCCACTGCGCAACTTGCGAGGCTAACTTCCTCTTCCGAATTTTGTACCATTCGAATGCGTCATAAGGACTCACGCCTTTGCATTAGAAGTGTTCGATTTTTAATTCTCATACGATTATGAACAAATATACCATACACGTGGCAACAGTCCACCCCTACACATTTTGATCTTTCTTCAGTAATCGATATTCGAAGTGCTGGCATCGAGCTTATTTTTGGTATTCACTTGGAAAATTGTCATGCTGAAGATGTTATTGCATTTGTTTAAGAAGTCCACACAGTGAAGTCACATAGAAACAAACCATCTCAGTCTGTGAAACTATGTCCAGGGCAGTATAAGTGCCATTATATTGACTATTACGCTACCGCAAGCTTCATAAACAATAAGGCTACTGTGATGCTGGTTTTCATCAGCTGGCGATTTCTTTTTTTTTTTCTTCACAAGAGCACACGGGATTACACTATCTCTATTATCATCAGAACAAAACGAGTGACTGTCCCTGTCTCGCTACTCGAGCCGGTAAAATAAAGACACCTTCTCCGTTGCGCATACACAAATGGGCTAATGTTCCATTTAAGCCCAACTCCTACAACGACAAAGCTCTTGGAAACTGATGCGTCTCCGGCTGATGGTTAAAACACACACACACACACGCACAGATTTTCCCCTGCTTTCCCGACGTGTTGAAGAATCCGGATCCAGCCTCGTACTAGAGGTTATGTTGTCGTTTGTTTTGCGAGCCAGTGCTCGTGTTTTTTTTCTTTATTTTCTTTTGGAAAGACAGAGATATATTTTTTTTCTGTCTTACACTCAAACAAACATCTAGGCGAACGCATTCCTTGACGTTCGCTTTCTTCAATTTGTCTTGCAGTCTTTCCTTTTTTTATTTTTATTTCTGTTTTAAGAGCACGCCATCTCCACTTGTTAGAAAACGCTTCGCCCGCGCTTTGTAGCACTGTGGTGTCCTTTTCGTAGAGCGCACGTATCTGTCGAATGTGCGGGTTGTCGAACGTCTCTGTTTTGATAAAACTTTCCTTGCATCAAGAAGACTTCCAGATCACCGCACTTCAAAGGAGGGACGTTTGCAATCCTGTTCCTGCTTCATCGAGTAATTCAGGGTATCGCAATAACTTTGAAACTGGAAAAAGCGACCCTATCTCCCCGAGTGTGCAAATAAATAGCGGAATATTTTCCCTCGTTCTCTTAACAATGCCAAGTCGGCAGCATCTTAAAATAGTGTGGTCGAATCGTTCCGTCAAAAACGAGACATATTTTTATTTTGCAACTCGGAAATGTTATAAGCAGCTGTTAAGAAACGAACGCAGAAAGTTCGCAGAATTACAAATTGGTTATATTTATGAAAGAGTTAGCAGCTAGCTGTTGTTATTAAAATTTTGTTGGATTATATTAGGTATCGCAGAATGCCCCGCATTAATTTTGACCTCACGTGGTTTTTTTTTCAAGTGCACTAAGCGTTCTAGCACAAGCGTTCTAGCATACATCCTAATGTAGATTCCGTGGTTGGGACGTGCGACGCTCTGCTTATAAGTATGTAAACGACACGAGCTCCCGGCCTCCACGGTGTTTGCGTTCGGCGCTCAGGCTGCAATCTTCTGGATAAGAGCAACATACGGGCCGGTGATGCTTCGACATGGCAGTTTGCAGGACCTAGATCACACTGTGTTACTGCTGGATAATTTCTCTTCTCATAGAAACAGTTTAATTTCGTGAGACGTACGTGCGACGAACGTACGAGACACGTGTGCGGCGTTGAACGCAAAAGTGGAGCGTTAAGACTGTTACACCCCCTGATATATCGCTACATTTGCTCTTACTTGCCTCCACCTCTCACGAGTCAGTAATCATCATCATCATCAGTCCATCTTATGGCCACTGCAGGACGAAGGCCTCTCCCAATGCTCTCCATCCTTGCCTGTCCTGCGCGAGCTGATTCCATTTGATGCCTGCGAATATCTTAATGTCGGCAAACTGCCTTACTCTCAGTAGTCCACGGCTACGCCTACCCTCTCTTGGTATCCATTCCGTCGTTCTAACTGTCCATCGGTTATATATCCTTTTCATCACGTGGTCTGCCCATGCCCATTTCTTCTTCTTAACATCGTTTATTATGTCAGCGACCCCCGTCTGTTCCTGACCCAGTCGGCTGTCTTCCTATCTCTTAATGTAACGCCTATCATTTCTCGTTCAATCGCCCGCTGCGTGGTTCTTACCTTCCTCTCCAGCTTCTATGTAATTCTCCAAGTTTCTGCCCCGTATGTCAGTGCTGGCAAGATACAGTAGTTATATTGTTTCCGCTTGAGTGATAGTCGCAGGTTTCCGTTCATGAGTTGGCAATGTCTCCCGTATGCGCGACATGCCATGTCTATTCTACGGTGGATTTCTTTTGTACGCGCTGGTTTGTGTCAGTAGCTCTTCCAGATATAGGTATTCTTCTTCGACTTCTAATGTCTGGTTTTCGATTCTGAGGACACAATTTTTCGCCGTGCCACTTAGCATTACCTTTGTTTTCTGCGTGTTCATCCTTAATCCTACCTTAGCGCTCTCTCGGCTTAAGTCAGTGTTCCTAAGTAACTTGTATAATTTTCTCGTGTCTCTTTCGCAAACTTCTCAAGGCTTACACAAAACACGTCAAGACCATCGAACCATGATCTTGGAACTCCGTTTGGAAATACCGCAGAAAACGAAGTCTGCACGACGTAGTAGGGAACCGATGAGGAATTTCACGTCTCAGTCAAAATATTTGATGCATTAGGTCGGAGTACGTAGCCAGTGGAAGGTGACGCATTTGAGTTATTTTCCTGCTCCTCTACTGGTACATGAGGGATCTTACCTTCGTTGCGAAAGTTCCGTATTTTACAGACGCTCAGTTAGTGTCAACGAATAGGTACAGCGACTTTATTTATTTATTTATTTATTTATTTATTTATTTATTTATTTCACTGGCTCCTTCTCTGGAACGGAATATCTCTTGTGTCAATCCATTACATTTTCGGTACTTTCTTCGTTAGGCGCTCGTCTTCTCCCTTTCCGCCTTCGTTGGCTGCTCGCCCTTGACGATAAAATGAACGCTCAGAAACTATAATAGTTTGCCATCTTAGTATATTGCTTCGCACGACGCGGTGGCATGCCGACGGAAGAAAGGTTTAAGTGTTGTATGTTTAGAACACCAATATTCTCTAGATAACATCTACATAACGCGAATTGTTGGAGTGCCAGTACATCAATCCCTAAAAGACAGAAAACCCTGACCTGATTGGCTCCTGAGGTTTTACGTAAGTCCCAAAACCAGCTATGATTATGCGAGACGTCGTAGTGGAGGCCTCCGGAAATTTTGAACACCTTGGGTTCTTTAACGTACCCTGACATCGCGCACTACACGGGACTCAACATTTCGCCTCCATCGATATCTGCAAATGAGGCTCTTCAGTGAAGTATACGGCGTTTGGTGCGATAGAATTTTTAGTTATTCCTGAGTACGTAATATTTTGGTTAACGTAGCAATTAAGCTATAGTTTTTATTAGAAGGAAACTAGGAATCCCCAAGAATAATTGACGAGCTTCGGGATAGAACGATATTAACTTCGCTCAGCATTCGAGCACAAGTCAGACATTTGACATTTGGTTTAAACATCGGAGGTAGCCATGGTAAGGGGCAATTTACACCGACACTCATTGAAAGAGAATGCAGATGCCACAGTGGACAAGGTCGTCTTGGATTATTTTCTAACTTTTCTGTATGGTGTGCCCAGCCTTCAAAATGATCCTTCGTTCTTGCTCAGACTTGCACAGACAAAACGAAAGAAGTTCTGCCATCCTTCCCGACGTCGTCCGTCTCGCCCCGAGCGCTGCCCTGCCCCCTGGCGGGTGCCTCGAAATAAAAACCAAGGTTGGCCAGTGGGGTCATGGCGAATTGGAGGTTTTCCACGGCTCGCTTAATTTTCCAAGCGGCCTCCCGTGTAAACGGTGCCAGGGCAGCCGAGGTCCACGCTTGGAAACCGTAAGCGCATTTTCATAACCAATGCGGTGAGCGGACATAGTTCGCACGTTGACAGTGTTCCAAGGGAGCCGTGGCGGCGGGATCTGAAAGGACGAAAAGAATTTCGCTGTTTCCCGCGTTTCCGCTCGTGTTGACGTGCAGTGCTCGCTCACAGACAGAAACTATTCCTACAGGGGCCAGACTGAGCGGCCGGCGCCAAGGAGTAGCGGGATACCTTTAGGGGGTGCGGCCGCATTGACGAAATGGAAGCGTCGCTCTCGTCGGCTTATTGAAAGCACAGAAAGACAACAAATGTCATTTTGCGCAGGTTTTCTTTCGAACGAGTGAGACTGGCGGCAAGAAAACGGGGACTCAGGGGTCGGTGGGTTACAGACATAACGTGCTGCGTGCGTGTGATCGCGTGTTCAGTTGCGTGGAGCGGAGCATTTTTAAAAGAAACGTCGTTCACTTTGCCGTTGCATCGCAAATGCAACACGTCACCGTTAAGTTCGACCAAACCTTAAAGGAACGATGTCGTTCCGTAGTTCCTCCCAAATGGAACTAGTTCCGAGAAAGACGCCCTTGGAATGACATTCCGTACAGCACTAGTCAAAACTACAGAAGCGAAGTCGAGCAGTTCTCAAGTCACGTCTCTTTAACATCAACTTCAAGACTTGTGTGCAGTGAAATGCAACGTTGTCCCAGTTAGTAGCTAACCGAGAGCCTACAGATGTTCAGAAAGTGTAACACTTATAAACTTCTCAGCAGATTTTGGTAACTATTATCACGAAAGTATTACTACCCTTATATAGACAGGGGGGGCAGGAGAAACGAAGGAACGAGGTTGCATTTGATTTTCTAGAAAGAAACAACACATGATAAATGTGCACTATGCATACAATACACTATATACACTATATACATACAACACAAAGACACTAAATCGACGGAAAGAAAGAAAGACCGTAAGTCCTGATAATGCCTTAAGCACATTATCTGGAAACATATGCAAGAAGAAGATTGGTATTCAGCTCATAGTCGTTATGCCCACGAATCATCTCAGGACAAAAGTGCTACAAGTAGTCTCTAGAAAAATAAATAGTCAACCAAGTTTATGCTACATAATTGATCTCGACCCATCACAAAGCTTGTCGACTGTCGTTGGTCCAAAAACTGGAAGAATGAGGCCAGAGCTGCTCTATGACATACTCACAAAGCGCGAAGAATAGCAGCAGTGACCCCTGCGTAACGAAACACGCTGTAGAGGGCGCCGCTCAAGTTCCTCGGCAAGGTACACTTTTTGCAAAAGATCAAGTTGTTGTTCGTGGTTCGTGTTCGTGGTTTGCGGGCGTGCCTGTTATGATTTCAGTGTTTCTATGAGTAACCTTTCCCCTCAGAGCACACGCGTCCTAAAAAGAGCTCACTGACTCTTTATTTTCGTTTCAGCCATCATTCCGGCTTCCGCTGCGCTTGTTTTTGTGGGGGTTTAAAAAAACTACGAAGCCAATCAATATGGCCTGGAGAACGAAAACTCCTCGATCTGCAGGCGAGGAAGAGGGTTAAAGTGGTTTGGTTCGAGAGCCCCGAACTTTCCTTGTGCACTTACGCTACATTTATTTCGCCGATATGCAGGCACTCCTTAAAAGGAGAGCAGGATCGCAATACAATATCCTTTTGGCCTGTTGCCACTGTATTATCAACCGGATTGGCCACTATGTGATACTTTTTATAGTCGCATTCCAACCCTACCCACCCCGCCTTCTTTCTCAGAACCAATGAATTAACAAGCCCTTTTTGAAAATGGATCATTCACCCCATTGTAAAATGGGTAAGAAGAATACAAAAGGAGGGAGAGAGAGATAAAGAAGAGACAGAGAGGTTAACCAACGAAGCGTCTGGTTGGCTACCCCACACTCAATGAGGAGAAATGGAGAAGAATAAGCAAGAGAAAGAAAAGAGGCAGTTATTCGGATTGAGCACAATAGAAGCGAGGGTTGGTGAAAGCCAGCGAATTTCCAAAATAACGAGGGATATGATACGTAAATATTGTCTCCCTTACTGAAATATGGCCTGAAATGCTCATCTGCTTCTTCTATTTGGTCTAGCCCCAATAATCAATATCTGTCGGGTTTTGCGTGCACAAACGACGACATGGGTATGTGTTGAGTATACTATGGGTATGAACCAAGATATGAGTACGTGTTGGAGAGCTCTTAAAGTGTCCACCAGCTGAGGTTCCTTAACGTGCACTGGCATCAACCAGTACTTGGGCCTTTAGCATTTGGCGTCCATTGAAATGTGGCCTCGGCGACCGATGGTCGAACACCCCAAGAGAAAATAGCTTATAAGCTTTGCCGCTTTACAGCAACGGTAGATGTTTGTGCAATACTGCGTGTTTTACTTTTCGTAAGTCGACAATGAAGAACTCTTCGCTCGGAAGTTATCATTCGAAAGCCTCATTGTTGTGCGCAAAGGAAATTAGCGCACGAAACATATACATCGTGGCATAAATTTTCAGTGAATTCCAGGGAGCTATCAAATCATAAGGAATGTCGCAACTGATTATATGGCACGCAATTGAGTATATGGCAGACTTCATTATCATCGACAGACTAAGTTATCTCGTTTAAATCTTCCAACACGTGATGCGCCCTGTTTATTCAATAACTACGCAGTCGATTGTTCATGCAAACTGGATCAAGGTAAGTGTTGCGCTGAACTCCTATTTATATGATACTGCTACTGGAACTGAATCCAATATGCCGATTGGAATCAGCTGGCATATGAGAACAATGGTTCATAGGCTTCGGCCACTGTTAGTACTAAAAGATTGCTCTATAGGCTTCCCTTTCCGGAGTACAGGGTAGCGAACCGGAAATTCCCGCTCGTTATCCTCCCAGTCTTTCCTTTAAGTTTCTCGCTCCAGTATGAGAAAAAGTGAGTGCTACATGCTTGCGTGAAGATACTGAAGAAAACGTATAGTATCTTCCTCTGCACTGCAAGCATATCATCCTCCCTGTAAGAAGCTTTGGGAATAACTACATGGTTTGTACAAACGTCCACTGTAATTAGGAAAAGTCTTGCGTTCATTGTTATCAGAAAATTGCGATACATAGGTGCACGCGCAATAGCTCACTTCTCGAAGGCAGCAAAAATATCCCAAACAGGCTAAGTCAGACCAAAATTCTTCTTCTGATCCTTACTCACATTCTTCTCAAGTAGGTACACTCGGTTATGCAACTTTTGTATTTTCGTGTTTATAGGGCATTTGTGTCTTGAGTACGTGATTGCTGCATTTAAAGGGCGGCAAACAAGACAGACTTAATTATCAAGTGCCGAAAGTTTGCTTTGTGAAGATTTAAGTGTTGCGAACGTTCATACTGTGCTAGCTCTCCTTGCGCGTGGACATTTATATTGCAATACTGAGATCGAGTATCTAAAAGTTCGTCAGTATGTATGAGTTTGTCTAATTTCTTGTTGTTGACAAAAGCCAGGCCACTAACCAGGCTAATATCTCCGAAGTCATCAATAAAGCATTCTCTCTCTCTCTCTCATGTTGTTGACATCGTTTCCACGACCAGTATATAACCAGCGCCACACATTGGCAACAACCTCTTCTTAAACAGGCACATCTATTTTACATATGAACAACACAATACACTTTGGTCTTCTAGAAAGGGCGCCGCATGTCTCAGTATCTCTAGAGAAAAAAAGTTTTGGAAATCACTTTTACTGGTGACTATGCCGGAAATAATATCTTTAGAGGCGCTCAATGACAGCGAGCTATCGCACATTATAAGTGTGCAGCGTTCGCGGGCAGATTTATGCGTGCAAGGCTTCTTCCTCTGAGCATTTCTTATGTTACTTGTGAAGACACAATGCTTTCGGTGGTTTCGTCGGTTTCCACGCTGCGATAAGCACACTCGAAACAAGTGTCCTCGCATCCCGTCCTTGTCGCCATTGTTGCATTGCATGAATAGAACAACATTCATATAACAAAGGAATTCCCCGAGTAGCTGCGAGCGAAATGACACCGATCCTAGCATCGAAGTTCCCGTCCTTGGAGGCGGTCGGGATATGTGGCGTATGAGTGGCGACGTTCTCGAATATTTGACACTCGCTGACCACCCCGGAATGCTCCAAATCTCCCTAAATGTACAAATTTTGACATGTTTGCATAAAACCGCATATAATGGCTTTCTTCATCCGTCACTGTTCATTGAAAAGGAAAAGAGTAGTGTGAATTAAATAGTTCTGGATACTTCAAAGCGAACTTCTTGCTCCATGTGCATTTCTTTTTTGGAAACCAGAGGCATCAAGTTTCTTTTTTTTTCTTTTTAACTCTATTTGAACCAGTTCAGGAGCTCTGATGGTTCAAACATTAATGTTCCCTCCGGAGCTAAGCCTGAACTGTAAGGTTTGAAGCTGGAACAAAATCAAAACAAAGCAACAAGAAAAAAAGGGAGAAGGTGGAGAGTGTGTTTAACCTTATGTTAGTTTCCCGGAAAAGTACGAAACTCTTCATGTTTCAAAAACGAGACATCGACGGGATATTTCAATTGCTATTGAATGTTGTGAGATTTAATCTTTCCGACAAACGTGGTCCTTTCTAAGGCACCCCTCGTGCGAATGTTCTTCTACACCTCCATGGAGATAGCGCCTATGACACACTGCACGCCTCGACATTGTGTAGGCAGACCTCGAAGACGCTTTTATAGAAGGCCCACCTACGCGTCGTATGCCAGAGTCGTGTTACGCTTGAACAGAAAAAGCGAGAGCGCGCCGGCGCTCGGTCCGACCTGTTGATCTGCCGCCGCACTCGGGTTCTCAGTTACCGGGACACGAGTTCTCACGGCCAGTCGGCCGCGCAAGCATCGATCGCCGCTCTCTGTCTCGCGATCCCCCGTTAACTATGCACGCGAGTCGGTACTTGATGACGTGCATGCGCGCGCGCTCGAACCCGGGCAACAACAGCCCGATGTGGGCGCTATGCAGGGTCCCGAGCAAAGGGCGCCATTCTCTTTCCCTCTTCCTTGCCAGCCTTGGTCGCCAGCTGGTCCCAGATCGCCTCGGCGAGCCCGCGGCCTAATGAGCGCCCGTCGCTGGCCGTTAAGCGGTTTCTCTCCGTTTTCTTCGGTTCGGTGCTCGTACGCGTCTGTAGTCGTTGTCGTTGCATGACGTGCAAGAGCGGCTCCGGGACGACGGAACTGATACGCGGCTCAGAGGGCCTTGGCCACTTGTAGCAGTAAAAACAAGACAAACCATGGCGTCAAAACTTTTCTGATTCGCCGAAACGAGGGAAAAGAGAGGGCGTGTTTTTTTCCGGGTCGCATAAACTGAGGGCACGTGTAAGGCTTGCTTTCGCTGCGGCGCTAATTTAAGCGCACAAATATCGAAGCTTTGAACTTAAAACAGATAGAGAAGGAACAGTTGCGTCGGACTTGCACATAACGTTTCTTAATCGCATTTGGTAGTCTAAAAGGAAGCTTTGCTGTCGTAATTTTCCCTCCATAATACCGCATATTTTGATAAATTTCGCGCAATAGACTTTTTTTCTTGCTATGAAGTGTGACGATTTGTTGTCTCCGCAATATACAGGCGCAATTCTGATCCTTAAACGCGCTGGTCAATGTCGATCACATGCATTGGTAAGTGAAAATTGCGAGCGAGTCGCAAAGGGCAGGCAAATAAGCCTTACTCTTCTGCTGAGGATCCAATTGCTTTTTTTATGTCAAATGGGAAGGGGACAAGCAACTCGGAATGTACTGACAATAGCAGTCATCTTAAATGATGACTTAGTGAGATGTCACCGATCATGATGGCGAAAAGTGGGATTGCTCCACCTCGGAGAAGAAAGGTAGAAAAAGGCCAAATTACTGCTATAAAACAGTCGCCCCACTTGGACGAAGAGCAACCATTTTGGATTGATTTTGAATGCCCTATACTGTATATTTTTATAAGCTTTGCTTGTCTATTACTATCAGTGCCGATCAGGTGTGTCGGCACGCAAATAGTCTAATAGTTAAGCGTTCAAAGGTTGCAGGCTCTAATATGCCTTCTGCAATATTTTCAACAGTAGAGCCGTAATTCCCGTAGCGAAATCCATTCACTGCGCATTCAGCCGTCGAGCTATAAAGGTAAAAGATTTCATCAGCACGATAATACGAAGATAAATAAGGCAGATGGATGAATAGGACAAGTTCTGACTTTCAACTAAGTTTTATTAATGGGAAACAACAAATATATAACTGTGCGCATTTTCTGCAATAAAACTCGGTTGAAAGTCAGCGCTTGTCCTGTTGATCCGTGTGCCTTTTCTTTTGTCTTCGTCTGATCGGGCTGAACAATTCTTTTACCATGAACCAACTAGCCACTTCCAAGATTCTTCTGAGCTATAAGGGTTACTCAAGCTATAAGGAATCGCAAACTGCCAGATCTTTACCAGATGAAAGATAAGTGTATTGCTTAATGCACGCCAGCCCAGGTGCAGCTTTGCGAAAAATTATGGAGACACCTAGGCAATTCTTGCGTTGCGTAAATGTGAGAGCATTAGGTAAAGGTCGTCGATGAATGCGGTAATCGAAGAGTGATGCGTCTTCGACAATGCGGAAGGAAGAGCAAACGGCTACGTAGCGCACACGGCGAGCTGCACAGAGCCCCTGAAACTGCAGCATCTGCAGCACCATCTAGTGAATCGGCCAGGTGGAGCCCAACCACGTGCACGGCTTTTACTGCGGTAGATGGTGGCAATGATGGCCAGTCCAAGGGATAGAGCATTGCTTAGCGCGGTCGGATACGGAGCGGTTGTGGTGGCGGTAATTCTTGGGCAAATTTGAATACTCACTGTGGCCCCTTTTATTTGGTTAAATGACATAATTTGTGCGCCGTTTTCTACCAAGAGAAGAAAGACCAGTCCAGAAGAAGGAACGCAAGTAAACATAAAACATTAATTGATTATTGGCTGTTCATTCATCAGTAAGTACACTTATTCACTGGACCGTATCCACGGCCGCATTTGGCTGATATAGTAGTGATCTCCCTTTCGTTCTTCCCCCGCTCTTCCTTCTTTTACTCTCTTTTTTTTTTTAAATCCTGTTATACTTAGTGATATACCTCAGGAGCCGTTCCTTTTTACATAGATATTATAGTTTCTCTTTCTTTATTCGTTATTTTTATTCGTTCTTTTATTCTTCCTTGCGCCCCAACTAAGCGTAACGTTTCTGATTATGGCGGGGTCACAAAGAATCAAGTAACACCTGCGAATTATGGACTACATACGATAGCACAACATACGTCGGGAAATAGGTAGTAAGTATGAACAATCGAAGCAATGTTCCGCATGTTCTGCAACAATGCACAGGAAAGTTTATGCACAAGAAAGTTACACATTGTACAACACTTTTGTTTGAGAGGGCCACACCTGCCGCTAAGGAGTATTGTGACTTGTGATAGCTCGTGGCCCCTTCCCTCTGTAAGTACGTTCTACTGAAAGACACTGCAGCAAAGCTTGCGTCGCCGCGGTACATTAGTGTCATGCAAAAGAAGTTCTACTAAAACAACGTTGCCTTGGCCGCGGCACAGTGTGCCCTGCGGTGAAGCCAACCTAACAAATTGTCTTCAACAACAACAAAAGAATGTGTGTGTGTTTGTGTGTTTGTGTGTGTTTGTGCGTTCACGGCTGTCGCGGATTCCCCTGGGGTCCACGGACTCCTTTAGAGACACACTGCTTTCTAAGAAGGCACATAAGAAGGCACAGCGAGCAGCCAAGGGGGTGTTGCCCGCGTACTGCAGCGAAGAGTGCACGTGTCCGTGGCAGACACTTTTCCAGGGGGCCAGGAATAGAAGCCAGAGAGTCTGTTTCGTTCTAGTCTGCCGCTGCTTGTTGAAATGTTTCCTACTATTCAATGTGTTTAACTTTCTAGTTATTGCCCAGTGTCAGAACCCTACCAGATTAATCTATGCTGGGAAACCTTAGAGCAGTGGCGCCTGGGCTGGAAACGAACTTTTCTTTCGGGCGCACTTCCCCACTAAGACGACAATATAGAGAAAAAGGAGTAAACACGTATCTCTGACACACCATAGCGCTGTGGTGTGTCCATTGTCCGTGTTATTGAGCGTGAGCTGCCATCAAATACATGATGCAATACCAACAAGCCCACACAGCTATACCCTCATCAACTTCATTTATCTCTCACCACCGAATTCGCATCAGACCACCGAGATAATGATACGAGGCTTCGTGAATGCTTTTGATTCTCCCATGTTCTTGGTCACAGTCAACTGGAATGTGGAATAAGTTGACACTAGAGCTGAAAATCGCGGAGGAATTTGAGGAGGACCCGAAACACCCCGTTCATAAATATCCATTATGTATTCTCGCGGGAACAAGGTCTTGCAGCATATTCGAAACTGCTCAGAAGGGACTTCAGCATGAAAAGCAGAATTTGGCGCTTCACTGTGGCCCGTGCCTTTACGTTCCGTTCACCTTTATTCTCTCTGAACTTTATTCAAAACGTAACGACACATTCAATTAGGCGCGCGAAACTCACATATAAAAATTTACATACTGTCAGTGTCATCATAATCATGTCATTAGAAGGCGAGCTTTCCGTCGTCCGTGTATACAAGGAAAATAATTTCAATCTCCAGTGCTTGTGCGTGTACAACGGACGTTAGTTTCGCGCCAAACAGGAATGCGCTTTCCTGCGGCGAAGCCCGTACGCGTAACTCTAAATTAACAGGGCGAATCGGTGATAGATGGGCGAAAAGCAAGGAAGGCTAGTGGCGCTTTCCTTTCTGAAACAGCAAAAGAAACATAACACATGTCTTTTGAACCCCAACAGACAGAGAAGACATTAGCATTCTCCGAATGCAAGAGAAAAGGACGGCACAAATTAGCGAGGAAATGAGCGCGCAGATAGCGGAGTGTTATTATGTTGAGGTAATCAATAGGAAGGGTCTTCCTTTTCAACTTTTGTCTCTGCATCGCGGGCGAACGAAAAGTGAACAGGGTTGTTTCGCGATATAGTGGTTGCGTTTGTACAGCATCAAAGAAGGATGTCGCCCATTTATCTCCGTTCGCAAACGAACCGACTGTTATCAAACAGTTTGTGTTGATAAGTGCGGGGTCATTAATCACGCTAATATAGTCTGCTATCTAAGCTTTAGTCAGAGTCATTCGTATTCATCGCTGTTAATGAAGTACAGAAAAGCCAAGGAAATCTGCATGAAATATTTAGTGATAGTATAACCTCATGCGCCTCTGTAGAGTACGTAGAACAATTGCGCTGTATGCAAAAAAAAAAAAAAGCATACCTTATTCGAAGTTACCTCGAACAAAATTTCCGGTTTTCTACCCTGCATATGACACATCTTGGCTTTTCTTGGCTTAACTTGACTCTCACCGCTTCTCTGGGCTTAACTTTATACTATCATGGCTCCTCTAAGCTTTTGACTCTCGCGGCTTCTGAAGGTTTAACTCTACCACCAAGGCTCATCTTGGATTCTCAAGGCATGTCTCGCTTCTCTAGGCTAAAACTTGACATTTTGGCACATCTTGGCTGCCGTGCCTAGATCTGCCGTGCGATGTCGTTGTATGTTCACGATGGGCAAACGTGGAGCAATCATCCGTCCTTCTATGTCATTCCATTTGGTAAATGCTGCGGTTTCGTACACATATCCGTTGGTCGTAGTAAACTGCAGTTTTTTTTTCGGTTATTCAAGTGTCTTTACACATCTTGCATATAGCTTCATGTAGTCTACGTTAGCTTCAGCAGGGAATGCGTCGCCCAAATTGGCACGGACCATTTCGCGCTTCTTGTCGTCCTTTACATAAGCGATCGTAACCAAATTTGAGTTGAACCATAAACTATCCCACACTTTAAAACTATATGGCCACACTCTACTTCTAGTAACTCACGGGTGAAAGGCCCGTCAGCTCCAGTTGCGGCCTTCCTTTCCCGCCGTTGAAAGCGTTCCAGCACTCGCAGGCCCGGGTCGTGCTCTCTTCGTTCTCGCGCAGCAAGGCGCTGTGCCGCCGCTTCTCTAGCTCGAACCGGGCCGCTTCTTATTCGGAGACGAGTGGCGCGAGCTTTTCAAGGCATACCTGGCAGGCGCGCGAGCTTGGCTCGGCCACCGAGCCTGTCTACGACGTACGGCCTTATCCCAAGCTTAAACAGCTCCGCTGTGAAAATGACCGCAGAAAAGGTAGAGTTTCGTCTCATTCTACGCAGGTACCTTTAAAATGCTGCTCAGCGAATCTGTTTTCCTGGCCCTTGCTCAAAGGTGTCGGCAACATTTAGCCTACACTATGTACACAGCACGAGAACTCACCAATTATCTCTCTGCCTGTCATCCTCTTTCTTTGATTCAATATAGGAAAGAGTTCCTTTTCCTCTATGCTCGCACAGAAGAACAGGAAAGCGTGAATGCATCGAGCTTTCTCTCTCGTACGCGCCGCCGTCCTTAACCTGGTCTGCCAAAGTCGCAGAAGTTTTCTGACCATTTACTTTCCATAATCCGTTGACTAAAGAGGTCTCGGCTTATTCAATCAGCATGGCGCGCCGGGGCGTGTTAACAAAGGCAAAAAATGCCATTAACGTGCGTCCGGCTACAAAGCGTAAGCTTTCCGAAACGCCACGAACCGCCGCGAGCCATGCAGTGGTGCGCGAGCCGTCAACTTCCGGAGATTTGGCAAGAAGCCGGCTTACCAAAATATCCGCATTACGAGGCGCTTTTTCCAAGCGGGTCACACGAGCCGTTCTGCGCGCCGCCATCACGAAAGGCAGCGTAATGCGCTAACGGCGACGCAGAGGAAATAATAAAAAAAGATTAGACGTGAAAACATTCCCTGAAGTGCAGGGTCGGGTTGACTGCCACGTCAAGTACGCAAGGCGTTTATACTCTACAGGCCACTAAGCGAAACTGCAACGACATTTACACTACTACTCAATTTCTTGCATTAATATGCGTTATTCATGTCTTTCTCAGTCGCACGAAGCACCGTCTACACAGAAATAAGTTCTGTACGCATCCGCCACTTTCTCCCTTCGTTGTCTTACCCCCATCCCCCCTCCCTTTATTTTTTTTTTTTTTGCCTGGCTCAGTGAACAGCCTAAAGCCAGAAGTCTAAGACATAAGTATGCGCAGATATTGCTGCTCACAGTAGCTTTCGTCATGCGTTTCAGTGAAGCCGTGATGAGTGACGCAGAATAAGCCAAAGGCCTGTCAGAGAAGCCACCACATACGCATCGGTGAAGCGTTCAGTAGCCCTCATTCTCAGAACCTTCCGGCGCTGTAGCTTAATTTTTCTAAAGAGCGTTTTATTGGGCTTCTTGTGATTCTACGCGCGTCGTGCATCGATAAACTAATCATTAAGAATGATGGAGAACAGGGAGTGTGGCTGGTGCCAATTTTTCGACAAGTGAACAGTGAACGCTACAAGTGGCGGCAACTGCCGTCCTGACGAAGACAAGTCCACTTGGATGAAGGTGATGGGTTTGTCTGATATCCGCACTAGCTGGTGTTGTGCACTTGGACGTAGAGCGATCAATAGACACTGGAGGGCTGGCTCGGAATCGGTAAATATGCTCCATTTCAGTGGTGGCGATCTTCTATGTACCCTACGAAAAGCACTGCGAAGTGCCGCGGTGAGTCCTGTTAAGCTAAATATTTTCGGATTTTGTGGGGCAGATCACAGCTCCTTCACATGTTCCAGCAGTATTTGAGCCATCAGTATAATGCTGAGGATGGTCCTTGTATTCAATGTGCAGCATAAGCAGAGACAACTGCTTCAAAGCTGGTGACGAGAGTTCTGCCTTCATCCGAATCCCTGGAGCTGTCATATCCCAATATTTGGATTGTAGGCTGTGCCAGTATGCCGAACATCAATGACTGATCTTTACATGGGCAAACTGATATATTCGTCATGCACGTTACCACTAACTATACTATTATTTATTTATTTATTTATTTATTTATTTATTTATTTATTTATTTATTTACAGTACCTACAGCGCCCACGTCGGGAATTAGTGTAGGGGGGAGATAATTACATTTAGGATACATATACAAAAACATAATACATTTCAGAAAAATGTAGAATGCAGAATGGCCACAAGCCATTAACACTCCGGTGTACATAAAATAAATACACCTACATAATAAAGAAACCAGATGTGACACGTAATAAACATTGACGTGTGTGAAAATACAACACCAAAATATGTGTATATACATATAAGAAATACATATAAGAAATACATATAATAAATATCACGTGTGGCTCATTCCCCTAGCGCTCGGTCCGTGGTATGCGGGTATGCGCCACTGTTGTTTGAATTTTATAGAGCCTACGTCCATGAAATGCCAATTACACAAACGTTTTACATATCATTAGGACACACTTGAAAACAAGAAAGGCATACCGTTTGTCGTAGCTTGCGATTGAAGTGTGGACATAAAAAGCACTCATACACACACGCAACCTACGAAGAGGTAGGGAGGTATCGAACCCAGCAGGTTCTCGAAGTGCCAAGCAAGCACGCTACCACTATAGGCCGCTCCTCTCACACGGTATAATAGTAAATAAAGCTACTTCACCAGCACTTGTGATGCTTGTGCTATACAACGTAAACTGCGCTTTTAATGTGTCTTAAGCGCTATCACAGGCTATGTAATAAACAACACATATGTTTAACTGTGAATTGGCACGCTTTTGTCCACGTTTTCTCGATTCCGTAGAAAGACTCCAACAAACGACGTTTATGAAGCTCACATCAGCGCACTGATATATAGCGTGCATTTTTCTTCGACAAAACAGGCGCCTCACCTGTGCACTAACGTGAGCACCAACGTCACGTCGTACCATGAGCTACCGTATAGTCGCCACGGTGCGGTCGACCGTTTCCTGGTTAGCCCAGGTCACGTAAACACCGTCTCGTGCACTTTGCACAAAGACCTTGATCTATACACGTAACCCAGGCAGCACGCCAACACAGGACTTATGTAGGCGTGAAGTCGGCCAAAGTCGGCAGCGATATCGGGCCTAAGTCGGCAAATCGCGCTCGCGCTACTTTCACCCACATGTGCCCGATGACGGCCAGCCAGAATGGCGCCACTGTGGCGAAGCCACCATGGGTCGAACTTGGCCAGCCAGAGTGGGCGAAATTTGGCCAGCCAGCGTGGGCGAAATTTGGCCAGCCAGAATGGGTCGGATTTGGCTAGGTAGCATTGGCCGATGTTGCGGGCATTCAGGCTTTTTTGGCATGTTGTCGGCCCCGCCGACATCGGGAAACCCCTTGCGCGACCGTTCACAGCCACTATGGTGTTTGTAGTTTACCCCACGTGTGTCGCGCCGTTTGGATTGCGATAATTTTATTTTTTGTTTTCACATTTTCGAAGGACCAACAGTAGTTTGTGTAAATGTGCCTCTCATGCATACGCGAAAGCTTTATTAACACAGTAATAAGTGGGGCTAAGTGGATCCTCTGTAGTTTATATTAATGCGTTCTCACCAAAACAAATAACACAACAAGAGAGGTTTATAGGGAAAAGCACTATTTCATTTATTTTGTGAACTCTGCATTGATAATATGCTATTCTCGTGTTGCACCGTCGTAGTGGAAAAGCTTCGGCAAGGGTGGAACCTGCGGGAAAAGGCGTGAAAATTAGCACAGCTGTGGAGCACATCAGCACTATACTATAATTCCATGCAACTCATGTGCGACTCATGAACAAACGCGGAAATACAAGAAATGTCAGAAACATTCATAATCGGGCACTACTTTAGAAAATAACAAAACAGTCGTCCTTTTAAATATAATGAATCTATGTTCAATATCCAACCCCGAGATCTTGGTGTCGTGTCGCTTTAGATACCCAAGGGGGAAAAAACGTGAGTAAAGGATCTGTTGCAAAGCAACTTTAAAAGCGGCACATTACTTGAAATAGGTGCATCTTGCATTATAATAAATTTAATATTTTTGGCATACATCGTAAAGGAAAACATGTAGACGTGAGCTAACACGACACACCCCAGGGATGGGGTCGTTAGGCAAAAAATGTCCTTAAATGATAGGTGTAAGGTGCATTATAAGCAGATATTAGAGAAGGAACCTCTTTTCAAGGCTACTTTAAAAATGCCATCGCGTGCCGAACTGCCGCACATGTCCTGCACCAAGGAGCGCGTGTTCGGTATCACATTACCTTTAAAAATACGGGCAAAAAAAGAAAATGTTACGAGACGAGAACTGCAAGTCACCACACAAAGGGAGTTTGATACAAGCACAGGATTAACTACATGAAGTAAAACTGCTTTGGGACAATGTACGTAGGCTCTTTATTCGAAAATAAAGAGCCTACGCACCTCACGACACAAATAATATATAAAGTGGAACCGGTGCTTCCACATGACAACAATATGTGCCACATCCCATTTTGAAAACTGGCCAGCAACTTACCGAATTTTGGCATCCGCTCTGCACTCTTCAGCTGTGAGTCCGCAATACAAATTCGGCGACGACACTGTAGTCTCACCAAAAGGCACAGGCTTGTGTTCATATACAACCGATGTCACAGTTGGGATGGGCATTGTCTTAGGAGGTACACTCGCCAAGGAATCGCGCAATCAACTTGAATGATCGATAAATGCGGTACATGATAAACGATAAACGCGTGGACAGACTGCGTGCAGCCGCTGAAACTCGTTCTTACACCTTGCACGTTGGTAGCGATGCAGCCGCGACGGGAGAGCGCGGAGAGAGTTCCTCGTGGTTTCCCCCTCGGAAGGCAGCGAACGCCAGCAAAAGCAGGTTCAGAACCACATTCTTTGCAAACTGCAGATGAGCACAATGGATGTTCACGGAGGGGGCCGTGACAAAGGTGGCCAGTTCGGGAGGGGACGCGCGCCCCCCTGCCCACACACTTTTTTTTTATGTTTAGTTGCTGCTGGCTTAGCACGTGCTAGGTTGCTTCTCGGCAGAGCACGCTCGTTTTTCTTGCTTTCTTTTTTTTTGTAGCTGTCTCAAAACGTGGAAGACAGCATGTCTGTGGGGCAAACATTTTTGCACAATGGCGGGGACACCCGCCGGGACTGCATTTGTTAAGTGCAGCTCAGTGCAGCCTGTGGCGTATGCTGGCACGCATGTGTTCTCTTGCCAGCTACTTGTAACACAGGATTTCGCAGAGGCTGAACCACCCACTCTAGCTAAAAACGAGAGCGAAATGCTGCACTGCACGCAACAAACGTAGCGAGGACGCACGGCGCCGCCATTCTGTTCGCAATGTCCGCGAACTATAGGTGGCGCGCAAGTCGAACCAAAATGGCTGCCTGGAGGAGGATAGACTATCCGCATTCCCGGAGTGTACGCCGTTCGCCGCGTGTCGTACAGAGGCATCAGCGGGTTTTTCACCATGTTCGACACAAATTAGCTTCCTTTTGCGAAGCCGATTTCATTAGCGACTATTTTGCAAGCTTCTGTGAAGGCACAGCTGTTGACAGCAGCCTCTTTTTACGTGGTATCCACAAGTCAGGGTCTGCACTGCACGAAGAAGTCTCAGTGAAATGGCAGGAATTTGTGACCAAAAACTGTAAAAGTCACTTGCGGATCCAGAGGGGTGCCGTGCCCCCCTTCGCGTGTATCTCGAAGACACTCTCAGGATCCGTTGACAATGCTCACAAAATGCTTGGTGTCACACGGACGCAGTCACTGCAGATCGCAACCAACTGGGTGATATTTTTTTTAGCCCTATTGTCTGCGCAGTGCTGCTACCGAAGTGAGTAAATATCGGCGTCACACGGGCACATTTGATAGCGACTGGGATCGATCAGGGTTATATTTCTTAATCGCAATCAACGGTGGTCGCAGCTACATGGTCCAACCTAATCGTGATAGAGTTTAGCGCTGGCTTCGGCCAAATCGGGAGCTCAGAGCCGAATCGCGATGTGCAGATGACGATCGTCTTGAGATCAGTGCATCATGCTTGATCACGATCACCAGTGATCGCGTACCAGCACCTGTTCCAGATAGAGCCTAAACAGGATCGGCCCAGATCGCGATATCGGCGTCACACGGGACATGGGACACGGGCCCAGATCGCGATAAATAATGCCCGTTCGGCACCGATGGGAATCGATGTCAGCACTGATTCAAATATAAACACTCGTTGATGTGTGTGAATGTGGGTAATATGTGAAAAAAAAAATGCGAATGCCACGCAAACAAGCAACTTTGCGGCTTGCAGTGATTCGCAGACTTCTCTTACATTTAACTGCCGCGTTACCACGCTAGCAGGTGCACGCATCTACAGAAACGACCTTCTCACACAGCCTGACCACTGTGGGTTTTAGCCAAAAAGCGAAAGCGATTTCCGCCTACCCATATTGCTCCAGAAGAAATTACCGGGAGTGAAATGTGCGCTGCGCATTCTCATCGGCGGCGTCGCTTTCCGATGCGAAACCTCACGATCCATGCCTTCTTTCGTGGCGGATCTTGCAGAAAGGAATGCCGGATTATTTCGTTGTGAACAGATCGATTTGTGCATTGGGGCATGCAGCACATGCAGTTACTGTTGTGCTTCTTGGGCATCACGCGCAAATACGTAAACAAAGGTGCGGCGGCGACGGACAGTACAGCGCGTCGTCTGCCTATCCTCCTCGTGGCATTTCTGTTGTGCGCCGCGGTGCGGCGTGACAGTCTACGGACAGTGCGAATACTGCGATGACTCTGTCTCTACGCACCCTTCTTTTGCCCTTATTGGTTATAAATAAATGAGTTGTTAAATATCAGAATACGCACATGTGCGCTTATATCAACGCCATAGTCTCATACGAACGCCAGTGATAAATCCGACACACTGCACAGAGCATGCACTCAAGCTCGATATATTCTGCTCATTTAACCAGTACAACGTAACCGATGGCCGATGTGTAAACGAATTCGATATGTATAGAAAGAACGCAAAAACGGACGTTACACAAAAAAGCAAAAAAAGCATGAATTATACGCAATGGCGTGGACATATTAACGAATTATTAGCCTATTGTATCTGCGTGGTAGTAGAGAGCATGGAGGTGCATTGTCTACCCGACCAGTAGACAATTATTTTCTTTTGCTGAGCTTATGCGAGCTGCGATACATGCGTTGCGCTGTACAGGAGCTGTTTTTGAAAGGATTGCACTAGTTTCGCGAACGCACTGATGAAATGTAGTGGAGGGCCACGTGGTCAACAACAGCTTGACTTAGGACGGCTGGTTTATGCTGTAACCCTGCTCAAACGTATGAAGAAACCAGGGAACAGAAGAGAGCTTTGATTTTCAACTGATTTTTTTTTCAGTGCATGCTTGCTGTTTTTATATAACATAAGATACGCAGATCGCCTGCACAAGAACACTCTGTGATCAGATACACTCTAGTAGAACTCACCAGAAAAGCTCTCTCTATATCAATTATAGGTGTGTGCATTTGTTTGCCACCTTTGAGATGAAAAATGCTTGCCATATCACTGCTTGGTATTTTTCGTTTTTGCTTTTTTCGCAAATGTCGTGGTCTTGACAAGAGCACTTCATTTGAATTTGCAATACAAATGGATCTATGTATTTCATGGTCCTCTCATTATAGAGCTAGCACTAGATCAGTATTGTCTCCTCGCTGTCGCAATGTTAGCTCTGTATACCGTTCTTTTGCCTAAGTTGCTAAATGTCAGTAGTATAACGCCGGTGGCGAGTTTATCTCCGCTTCAGCGCACCATAAAGTCGGCGCTAGACCTTTTTTTGTCCACGCGCTGTTACCTCCATATGCATTTTCCTTCCATAGGTTGCTAAATGTCAGTAGTATAGCGCCGCTTGCAACTGTTTATCTTTGTTTGAACATATGAGTGCTGGTTATGCCCATCGATGTATGCACGAACTAGTTCAATTTCTATGAATTTAAATTTTCTGACATGCGCGCTGTCAGATAATTTTCCACCATGCTTGTCACTCCTTCTGGCTAATGTTAACTGTTGCGCCAGCCTGTTTCGCTAAGTTCCCGCAAAACAGCCTATAGATGTATATATGAATAGTTTATATGCATGTTTTTTGTGTGCCCTGCTTATTAAAAACAATGCGCGCGAACATAATGTCATATATGCTGCTCAAAACGCACGTGCGCTATGTTCCGGCACTCAAACGCGTATACATGAATATATGAAGCTCAACATCTTATTCTTACGTCGAATCTCTCAAGTGAATTTCGGTCATCCTTGTGTCGATCGGATCTCTATTGTTATATACAGCAGGCTTCCAAAGAGGCCCGGCCGATATCAACCATGAAAGGCTGCGGCGTAGTCGACGTTGCCTCCAGGACAACAGAAATGACTCCATGTCTCCTGTGAAATAATCTTCCTGGGCAAATATCGCGCCAAATTCGCCATTCCTCAGGTGATTCTGATGAGCGGCAAAATCGGCGCCACATTTGCCGGAGAAAGTTATCGGCTAGCCGACGGGGGCTTTAAGGTGGCATACTTGGCACAGTGTTGCCGATAAATGGCGTCGGCCAGCCCATATTGTCTGTAGAAAGGCAAAATCGGCGCCATAGTTGCCGTTGAAAGCCATCGCCTCAGCCGATGTCGGCAGTAACGCGGCATAAGCGCCCCCATGTTGCCGATTACAGTAGACGGCCTGCCGATATCGGCGGGGCAGCGGCTATAGTAGCCCGACGTTGCCAGTCATTGACGGCGGCGTGGCCGATACTGGCTCGCTGTCGGCAACATTAGGCCGTGGATGGGCCGAACTTTGCCGCCATAAAACCAATATCGGCCCTACGTTGCGTGCTGCCTGGGAACACATGACTGCGTGACATCGCTTCCCACAACTCGTGGGATCTCCAGAACTATTTTTGAGACTGGAAGATTTCGGAACGGGACCTAACATAAGGCAGTGTATTAGAAATTATGCCTATTACAAGATGCACCGTGTATGCGTCATTGAGCTAATTGCAGACATTTGTAGCCTCCTCGGAGTTAGTGATACGTAATCATAGGATTTCCAAATCAAAAAATCCCCCATAGAGTATTAGTATCCATGTTGTCCAAGCAACGCAGCAAGTATATATATATATATATATATATATATATATATATATATATATATATATATATATATATATATATATAGTTCCCAACGATTTGGAAATCGTCGTTCGTCCTGCAGTAGACCTAAATAGGCTGATGATGATGATGACGATGATGATGATATACCGTTCAATTAGTTGATGAACTGTCGTTCATCAGCTAACTACCACTGCGACAAATACAAGTTCCTCACATTTAAATGAAAAAAATACAACAAGATAAATATAAGCCATGAATTATGCTTATAATGGAGGTCAGCGCATAGAACACTTGGTTGTTATTTAAATTTTTGCAGACATTTCACGTGACGTCTATTGCAAGTTCTGTGGCAGCGTACACCACGAAGTCACAGAAACCTTCTTTGGGCACACACGCGTACTCGCATCTCGCATCTATCCTTAAAGTCAACAGTATAAGCATTCGAACCAACAGGTGTCGTTAGCAGCACTGTACGCTCCATCAAGATGGAGTTAGGTCTGGGGTGAGGTCGCATTTATTATAATTAGTTGGCTGCGTTTCGACAGGGGCGAAATGTACAGTGCGTGTACAGTGCGTGTACAGTGCGATGTACAGTGTCCGTGTACAGTGCGATGTCAGTGCATGTTACAGAACCTCAGGTGGCCAAAATTTCCGTAGCCCTCCGCTACGGCGTCTTTCATAATCATAGCTCAATTTGGGACGTAGAACCCCAGAAATCAATCAATAATTACTTGGCATGTGTACACATACGCAGCAGGTCATGAAGGAAATAGAGAGAATAGGCTCACAACTGCCACCTAGAGGGGCACAGCGCGTGCCTGCTCTTTCGGAAGAAGGAAATAATAGAGGAAAGGAACATAGAAGGTAAAGAGGGAGGAATGAAAAAAGGCGGTTAGAAAATAACGAAGACAGAGACAAAACGCAACAACCACGACAACAAATAATAAAAACAAAATGTAGCTATAAACGAGAAGCGAAGTCAGTATTGCGCAGAAACAGAAAAAAGAAGGGTAGGAAGGCAAACACAGAACAGCGAGATATAAACGCCGGTCAATGATTAAGGTTGTAGACGCTGGGAGAACCGAACGGTAGCTTGAATCTGGTTAAAATGGTCCCCAAGTGCTTCGTTGTTACGAGGGCTCATCTGTAGGTGAACCAACGACGTTCCGAACGCAAGTGATGACTTCCCCTCATGGCACGTCAGAATGCGGCTTTCAGTTGCTTCTCCGATGATTACAACCTACCAGCGATATCCTGGCGCGCATCAGAAACGTCGAAAGAAGCTGCCCAGTAAAACGTAGAATCTGTCGGCAGAGAACATATCACTGATTGGAAGCAAGTCCAGGCACTTATATCCCTCAGTTACTGACACAGACAGAACAATTACAGCTCTTTTTTTTTTTTGAAGGCCTCGTTCTAGCATCTCATTGTTTCAATATTCGTATTTTGTTGATGTCTACGGGTTCTTTTGTTCAGAAGTTCCTTTTTCTTGCATTTTACGCATTTATGAGCGTTTTTTCCCCCTTTTGGTGTGTTTTGCACAAATTGGTGTTAACTCACCGCGTTTAAGGAAAGATTCCAGCGCCTTAAGGCATCGTGCAATGCCATTGATTGAATTGGAAGTGTCTGATCTCTGGACGCGTGGACATACGTTAATGGTGATCAGAGAAAAACAAGAAATGAATGCTGAGCCAGTGCTCTTCCGATTAGGACAGAGACCAACAAGCCTATTTTACTGAATCTGCCCCCTAGACATATATGACGGGCATTTCCTACGCGGCACTTCCTCTGAACTCCCTGCCACCTTTTTCCCGTGCTCCCTACACGCATCAATCTGCGAGCCGTCGCCGCTTGCCGTCTCTCGCCGCTCTTCCTCCATCTCAGTCGGTGACATCGCCCGGAAGAAACGAACGAGACTGGCAAACAACGGCTCCCAAAGTAATGCCCCATCGGGTCAGCGCTCTCGTCTATCGATGCACCACACGAGGACTCGCTAGTTCCAAGTGCCACGCGTCGTCTTCGGGCACGTACACGGGCGGATGCCTGACAGGGTCCCGCTGACTGGCGGCAAGGCGACGCCTTTTGCGGTTTCTCGCAGTTCGCCCAACGCCGTCTCTTGCACCTTACCGCGCCCTTGCGCCGAAACTCGATAAACTCCGTAATTTGATAGAGAAGGTACGTACAGCGTTCTGTTTTGCTTTTTTTTTTTTCGCTGCTATTTTGGGCCAATCCATCGTTCTCTTTCTTTGTCTACCACTCATTCGCTTGACTTACGGTCTCAGTCACAAAGCGCTCCGCTTGTAGCATAGTGACTCACGGCTTTCCGTGCCTTCCCCCTTTCCTTCTTGGTGTGTGCCCCGCCCCGGTGTTCTGGTGGCTATAGGTACTCGGCTGCTGATCCTAGGATCGCGGGATCGAATCCTGGCCTTCGCGGCTGCACTTCGATGAGGCGAAACGTTGAGGCCCGTGTACTGTGCGATGTCAGTGCGTTCCAAAGAACCCCAGGTGGTTGAAATTTCCGAAGCCCTCCACTACAGCGTCTCTCATAATCATGGCGTGGTTTTAGAACGTAAAACCTCCACAAATCAATCAATCACTTTGCCGACACTAAAATTAGTGTGCGTATAAGCATCTAACCAATGGTCGTCCGTGACTGCAAGGAGCTAAAGCCAGCCGTATTGATCGCATCTGTAGACACTGGAAATTATTTATATAAATTTTTAAGATCCCGTTTAGAGTTATCTGAAATTTATATGAAAATTTCCCTAATAATAAATTGATAAAACGGCTACATCGTACCAATTTTCTATCAGTACAAGCAGTGGTGACATTCGTACGTGTAAGCTAAGAGACTCCTTATATACTACCCAAACAGAGAGTATTAAACTCCTTCTGCAACACATTCTGTGCGACTGTCCTGGATATAATGTTAAGAGACAATGCCTGGCGTCCGCTCTAGCGCGCCTTGACGATAGACCAGTGTGTGTTGAAGCCGTTCTTAGATGTCGTCGACAGAAAACATTGGAGCTGAGTTCAACGAAGGCACTGCTGAGGTTTTTGAAAGAAACAGACTTGGAAAAGCGGTCGTGACAGTGATGTCGCGTACCATGCAAGAGCGACGGACGCTGACTGTCTGATTAAGTGTGTGTTTACTATATTATGTGCTCTTTCTCTCTCTTTCCTCCCCATTTTCAAATAGCCCCCGTTCCGTTCCCATACGAAGGATAGCGAACCGGTTGCCCGTAACTGGTTAAACTCCCTGCCTTTCCCTCTGCACTATTTCTTCTTTAAACTCCCAGTTGCATTCACGTCCTTCGAAGTGGGCAGAGGCTAAGGGTGTACGTAGTTGCCGTCAGTTAACCAAAGTTATGTGAAGATTCCTTCACAAAAATGCGCAAACTATAGCGTTGAAGGCCACCCTGACAAGAAGCTGTAAGCACACAGCATCACGAAGCAAGGGGGGGGGGGGGGGCACTACCACGCCAAAACGACTGTGCACAGCACATATCCGCAATACAAACAACAAGCTTTTCATAGAGGTACCTTTCGCTAACGCATAACGTAGTATACCAGTATATGCACTTCCCTAGGCATAAATATATCTTCACACACGTATACGTATTACCAGCACATTCAAATAAGCCTACAATAACATAACCTCCAGGGAAACGTAAATTTTTACACCTAAAAACCTTGTATCATAGCTTTCGACTTAATGTGGCATAAGCGAACATCTACACCGCATAGGGCGTACCACTAATCCACTGTGATAACTTTGGGCAGCTTAAAGATAGCATAATACTTGAATGCCCCGCACACCGCGATGAGAGACAGCTTCTTGAGCAACAAAATGCCATGATTTGCCAAGAACCGTTCACGCTGCACATTATATTAGGCCCAATGTCCAGCCCTTCGACACCGCGTCGTGTTTTGGATATATTGTTCAATTACCTGCCAGGAAATGGCCTAATAGAAAACTTTAGCTTAACAATTTCATATAAAAAAGCCCATGTTTAATCTGCCATCTCACCTGTACACTTCACTTGGGCGTTTCACATTTACTTTTATTCTTCTTTTTCCTTCCCTCCCCTCTTAAATCTTTATACCGCCTTCCCCACCCCTATACAGGGCCGCATGTCAGTGGTAGCTATACACAAGCCGGCAAAAATGTCTGTTTTTGCAAATAAAGAGTCTCTCTGTCTCTCTCCCTCTCTTTCCTTTAAAATGCACAGCAGTAAATAGCAGTAATTAAAAGCAACAGTAAAGAACGTGCATGTGCAACTTGTACAAGAAATTAAGATACATATAATGAGTACATTCTAGAGAGGCACGGAAAAAAACTGAACATACAGTATTGTTTCAAAGAGGCAAGTGAAATTGAAGGAATACTAAGATACCGCGTAAGTACATGTGTGATAGTACCATGCCTGTATTAACGTTAACTACTGTTGATTTAATTTCGTGGGTACGTTGTAGCTCAAGGTTTGCGTGAAGTAATTTGTTCGAAGGTGTTCTATCATCCATCTTTCTGATCTTCGTGTTAAACGGGCGCTGCGTCGTGCTACGAGGGCTGACACATTAATTAGGAATTGCGTGCGTGCGTGCGTGCGTGCGTGCCTGTGTGTGTGTGTGTGTGTGTGTGTGCGTGGGGGGGGAGGTGTGCGCGCGTTTCTTGCGCTACAAATCGTTTCCAGGGTATAACAGCAGGCCCAACTCGATACGATTCTCATCTGCAGGCCTTTTGTTTAGCGAAACCTGCTCCTTGTTGTATTTGGTTCTTTTTTTCTTTTTCGCATTTTCCACCATTTTTTGTTGAGCAGTATGGTATGCACTGAACCGAAAGCCTGTTTGCAACATAACGCGCGTTTCCTAGCGCTGTTTCTGCAAAACTGCTGAGCCAGCTTTATAGAGACCCGACGAACGTATTAAGTTTCCAATTACGCAGCGAAAACGGAGATGCGGTGCGTCAGAGCGCATGTTCAGATGCAGTGTATTTCCGGCCGTTCCAGCGATCAAAGACCAGACGCGGTGTACAGGCGGCGGTCGGAAATAGATCTTAAGTGGCATCCCTGTGTCCGTTCATCACCCGTTGTTGGCCACGATGGTGTTAAAATTACTTTGCGCCACTTCTGGGTAACCGATTGCTACGATAATCTTCTACGACGCAGACGGCCCGTACACTTGCAAATATAACCAGATTCTTATACCATGAAAGGTTTGTATGTGTGGATTCGTATAATACAGAGACACTTCTATTCATCAATACAGTCATATTTCGCTACTCTCCTGACGCGTACGTCGTTCGGTCTATATCAAGACTAAATTTATAAAGAAGCTCCAATTTTTCAGAGGCTCCGCGCATTCTACCGGCTATAACTAGATTTTTCCTTCAATGACTGAAGTGACTACAGCGCGCAAGACACAAGGACAAGAGAAGAGGACACACACCGCGCTGTCATGTCTTACCAACAAGCTCAAATCTACACACTTCATGGTTTTCCTTCCAGTATTCTTTTTTGCAACAAGTCAAACGAACATTGCGTAAGCCTCGTGAGGGCTATTCTGTCAGGAGCAGGGCCTAACGCGTACATAACGAATTTTCCCACCTGCTTTCGATCTCCACAGAGCCGGTCGCTGAAAGCCGTTTTCCTTCTTTCTTTTTTTTATCCTTCTTCTATTTCTGGCATGAAGCGGGAACGGATAAACAGATCGACTAATTCAGCTCGCTGCTTTGATCTTGTTTGCACGATTGAGTTATGCGACGCGCATGTGCGGCCAATTGAAATCACATTACCGAGAGTAATATTCGGCACGGCATCCGTAATTCCGAGCACGTGTGGTAGAGGTGGGCGTCAGAAGCGTTCTTTCTCGCTTTTCTCCAGTCATTGCTGTCGTGCCATTTCACACCTCCCACGCCATGGAAACTAATTACCGCAACGAGGAGGAAATATTACCGCGGAATGAACGCCGATTCGGGCGTCTTTGTTACCCCTGCAACAAGGAAGCCCGAATTGCACTATATAAGAGTTGAATCCGAATTATCGTCAGCATTTAATGCACATGATAAACGACAACACAACCCTACTGTTCTTGTCTTGTGCTTCTTCTTTATTGTTCTCTTTCTTTCTTTCTTTCTTTCTTTCTTTCTTTCTTTCTTTCTTTCTTTCTTTCTTTCTTTCTTTCTTTCTTTCTTTCTTTCTTTCTTTCTTCCTTTCTTTCTTTCTTTCTTTCTTTCTTTTTTTTTCACCGAGTACTTACGGTAGCACACGTACGCTTATGTCCGTACGCGTGTATACGTGTGCGCGTATGCACGTCATGTCTGCCACAAATAATAGCACAGGTGTTACGTACCAAACTTACGTATGGTTACGAGGCATGTCGTAGCGGACCCAGCCACAGCGGTCTGGAGCAGTGTTGTACGGAGCGCCGTTCCAAGGAACGGCGTTCCTGGAACTAGTTCCTTTTTCGAAGAACGAATGAACGTCATCGTTCCTTTAAGGGCTGGTGGAACTGTAACGGTAACGGGCTACATTTACGAAGTAACGCCAAAGAGAACGACGTTTCCTCTGTAAACGTTCCATATGCTTTCGACATGCAGGGCGGATAGGCCGGGCTGCAACCGCCGAGGCCGAGCCTCGAGTCCCCAATATCTTGTTAGCAGTCTCCTTCACTCAAATTAAAAACACACCCAAAACGCCATTCATTTACACTCCGTCTTCGAGGCTTCGACGAGGTCGAAGCTTCTCTTTCGCCAATGTAGGCACACCACGTAAGTGTATGCCGTTGCTCCCTTACGATGGCCGCACCCAGTGGCTGCAGAAAAAGTATTCGGCTGCCAGCCAGCCTTTTACGACAACGTAGGGCGAACAAGAGCCAACCGGGAAATTCTTTTAGTCCCTTCAGATTCTGCCGCCAGACTCCCTTCGAACTAGAACACTGTCAACGCGTACTTTACTATCGCCGCTCAGCGCATTGGTTCTGAGAATGCGGTAACGACTCCTCCGTGTGGGCCTCGGCGTCACTAGCATATCTTGCGCAGCAGACCGCTCGGCAAAGCACACGATCAGCGGCGAATATTACACTACAGAGGCAAGTTACACTGTGTTGTGAAGTCGAGGTAGTGTGACGTGGCTATCGGGCAGGCTGTATCTCGATATACGGAACTGCGAGCGGGCTACCAACACTTAGCAGTCGGAAAGGTAAGCCACGAGCGTTTGGAGAACAGAACTACAGGGCCAGACAGCAAACACGACCGAGTCGGCTGAGGCCTGGTAAAAAAAGGGCGGCGCGACCTTAAATAGCATTTTGGTCTCTTGTACAACGTATCCATTTGATCGATGAGGAGGCATCGATTACTATGTTCCCACGGGCGCTCCCGGCTTACGTGGGTGGAGAATTGCAGGATTCTTCGAAAGTCACGGAGCAAGATACCGTTCCGACGCTGTGTTGGCTGCTCGACGAGCTGCCGGCCTCCGCTGATGGGGCAACAAGATCGGCCGAAAGTGGGAAAACTTTATCGTTCCGCTGTGACGAAGGGGGTCGACGAAATGGCCGTAGTTGTGGCGCAACAACTTCCAGGTGTCCGCTGGAGCGCAGGGAAGCGCGCGGGGCGAGACCGACGACGTGAGGAGAGACAGCAGTCTTTCCTTTTGTCTGAGCCAGTCTGAACAGGAAGCAAAGGTCGTTCTGAACACTGGACACACCGTGCACGTCTTTCACTTGACATTTGAATATCGCGGAGCACCATCTGCCTCCTGTGGCATCTATATTCTGCTGCAATGAATGTCGATGTGGAATTTTAGGTTGCTTCCGTGCCATGGCTACCCCAGATATTTAAACCGACTGAATACAGGGTAAATGGAAACATTGCACGTCTATGTTTAGTCCAATGTATCACTTGTGTTCCATCAAACAATACGATTGGAGCGTCGAAAATATCGGCGGGAAATCCAAAGAAGCACGTGGAGGTAAGATTTATTTGTTGTTCTTTGTTATTCACATAACGAAAAGGGAGCTTTGTGTTTTAAGTGTAGATGGGTTCATTTGTTACTTTGTCGTTCACGTCAAATATCGTTTTTACCATGTCTTGTTCTCATAAAAACTAGACCCACGCTCAGTAGTACGCGCACATGTTTTTGCTACTTGGGTTGTGCTGTTGTACTGCTGCGAACCTTTCATATGTGAAATTCATATACGTCATTTTAGGGGCGAAGCTCCTTAAGGTTTGGGTCTGTCCGTCCGTTGTAGCAGCGTGTTACCTACTAGGAACGCGCTACTAGGAGGGCGCGTGTGGGAGGCGCGCCCTCGGCGCGTGCCTCCCGGCGCGCGAGCTCTCTCACTCTTCCATCTGCTGTCTTGTGAGAGAGAGAGAGAGCGAAAGGCGCGCGTTGACTATGGAAACGCTCTTTCTTCGATGAACGCGCTACCAGCTCGCAAAGAAGGAGAACACGCCCTCACCCGTGAGAGACAAGCTTGAAGGAGGCAGCGTGTTCTAGCGAGTTTCTTGATTGAAAAATACCGACTGCTCGCGCTGGAGAACCGTTCACCGGCCACCCATATATATATATATATACATATATATATATATATATATATATATATATATATATATATATATATATATATATATATATATATATATATATATATATATATATGCACTGGATCTTGACTTGCAATGGAATGCCGGTGGGAGATTTCACTTGTGCGTAGTTGAACCATAAGGATTCGTAGCGTGCGCGTTAACTAAATTAATCCGGAACTCGGCACGAAGTTTTTCCATCCATCCATCCATCCATCGGCACGATCTACGATGAACCTCCGGAGCTTCGCCCACTCATCATCATTCACTCCGTGGATATGCTGTGAATTTTTTTTTTGGTTGGCGTCCGTTGAAATTATGCACGTGAGGCACTTTATTTATTTATTTATTATTTATTTATTATTATTATTTATTTATTATTTATTTAATTATTTATTTATGTTTGTTTGTTTCCTACACATCAATGTAATTTCGCCATTGCATGAAAGTGTGGCTGCTGTACAAATCGAAAGGTAATTAAAGGGTGTTCCTTATGCGCCATAACAAAAGCAGACATAGTACCACGTTACATAATTCGTCGGTAAACTTATCAGCCGAAAGTCTTGACAATGACAGACATTGCGTGCCACCATTAATAACAAAAAGGACAGTATCACGAATGCTTTAAGATTGTGAGAACTAAGCAAAACTAATATATTCAGAACTGTTAGTTAGACTACTAAACCCCTCAAAGAACTAAAAATTTGAGCAAGAAAAGTTCAGGACAGGAATTGCTGACGAGATACCCGAGAATTTTGTTCAAATATTCATAGGCACACTATTATGTGCAAATGTAAACAGACATGTGTATTTATAGCTTTTAGTGTAAAGTGCCCGCTTGCTACTCGCATGCATTGGTGAATGTGAGCCACTTTCTATTTGTACATCTGAAGCGCATTATTCTGACTGCTCATTGGAATACCCGTTATGTGTTGCACCTGTAATAGACCAGAGTCAAACTCGCAGTGAACATATCGCGAGTGCGTTCGGTGCTCCCTGAATATGTCTAGGAGCGTTTCTGTTCATATTTATCTCCGGGTAATCTGCTGCCGGTGAGGTTCAAGTTCGCGCAATGCATGCATGTAGCTCGATGGGAACTTTAATGTGTTCAAGTTACTTCATTTCGTATCACAATTATCCAACAGTAATTTTCACAATCACCTGACACTATTTTGAATTTTAAAAGAAAAATGTAACGTAAATGTAACGACACGTTCTAATTTCCGAAGTGTAACTGGAACGCGTTCCTTTCTAATTAAAAGGACTTATAACAGGAACTCATTACAAAATTGGGAAGGAACGAGGAACGAGCTTTCGTTCCTGTTTTCGAGGAACGTGTGCAACACTGGTTTAGAGGCTATGGCACTCGTCCGCTGATCCGAAGGTCGCGGGATCGAATCCCGGCCGCGGCGGCTGCATTTCGATGGAGGCGAAATGTTGAGGCCCGTGTACTGTGGGACGTCAGTGCACGTTAAATAACCCTAGGTGGACGAAATTTCCGGAGCCCCCAACTCCAGCATCTCTCAATTCAATGCTAATTTACCAGAAAAGCAATCTGTAGGGATACCCGGGATAAACGCTATCGCAGCAGCTTGACCATGGCCCAGGGTCCTATACATTGCAATAGCAAACACATAAACAATAGCATGCACAATAACATACGCCATGGGATAGCATACACATATTGCATTCCACATCGACCTATACATAGAATTTATATGGACAGGCTGTATCATCTCACGTCATGCATATACGTAAGATGTGCATTCACATTTACACTTGAGTGCACGGTTAACATGATAATGAGCTTTTCTAACGATAAAAAGTAATCACGCAAATTATTTTTATTGAATGTAACCGTGTCATGCCGGTTGAGTACAGTTGGGATGTTGTGGGTTAAGGATTGCAGGCTGCAGTTCTTCCGAGACCAAGATATCTTCCATTCTTGATACCTAAAGGCACCGGCGCAACTAGACGACACAGAAAGAGAGACAAGGACACACGAGCCGCGCTCGTGTGTCCTTGTCTCTCTTTCTGTGTCGTCTAGTTGCGCCGGTGCCTTTAGGTTTCAAGAATGTACCAACTCGCCCAGCAAGAGGTTTTGATAGCTTCCATACCTCAGGGTTTCGTGTGTGCTTTCTGTTAGTGTGGGGCTCCAGCTTAGCAAGTGACCTAAAGCAGTTTTGAGCATATATTGATGCGAAGTCGTTTTTTTTCAAATAGTTGATGTTAATATAACCTGTCATCTCTTGTAATCCTATCGTGGTTTAAGGACGTGAAACGCCAGAAACCGCCATTCATGTCGTAGAGGAAAGCTATTACGATTCCTTAACGTTCACCTATGTCCAAGACGGGCCTCTAGCATTTCACTGCCATGAAAATGCGGCCACCGCGGCCAAAGTCGAACTTGTGTGTGCGTGTGTGTGTGTGTGTTCCCACAGCGCAGTGTGTAGCATAAAAACAAGACCGAGTGTGTACGCTTGTGCACATACTCCCCTTTACTCCCCTTTAACATGAACTCGCGAGCCTTCAAATTTTTTTTAGGTTACATAAACACAACTAATGCGGTGCTGTCCTCATTCACCTTCCACAACTTTGTATATGTTTTGTGTCCTTTATACGCGATGCGCAGCGCCTATAGGGGCGCCACTGAAAGCCGCGTAGCGGCGGCCGTTGGAACCGCTGGTGGGTCGCGTAGCAGACGCCTCATTTCACGGCAAGCATGACGGAAGCGCGCGCGTGCGATTTGCCGCTTGTGCGCGTCCCAGATAATTACTTTTGCGGCGATAGTCTGCGGAAAGGAGCCGCACTTTATAATAGTGGACATGTGTCCGATGTCACAGCTGTGTGGGACGACAATGTCACCATACGCGCCAAGTGTTTGCCACAGACAAGCGTCAACAAGGGATACATTTGAGCGCAAAAAAGGACTGAACTTTATATTCTCATGTTTTTTTCCGAATGAAGACAGTTGGTAGTGAGCGCTCGTGCAGTCGTCTTCTTTTCCTTGTGTTTCGTCCTTTTTTGCGCTCAAATGTATCCCTTATTGAACCAACGCGCCCAACAAAGCATTCTATTAAGCGTCAACAAGCTTCCCTACGAAGTGGAGCTCATCGCACCGCTTTCTTTATAACGTCCCGATCACTAATGCCTGCATGCGTTGACGCGTGAACCAACGTTTTTGCTCGACACAATAGCTTCGTTTACGTGCCATGTGTTTATAGAGTAGATTTTGAGGGATCGCTGTCGCACCGGCACATGGATTTCACGGGTGTGGCCACGCGAAGGGTCAGCGTTGGAAAAACTTTGAAACCAGCACGATAAACTTGTGGAATATATCTCGGCAGCTTGCGCTAGTGGCGCGAGACTGAGTCACTACGGAGCTGATGGTCACCTTGCCTGTCATAGCAGATTGGCTACGTATTTGCTAGGTTTTTTGCAAGCTATTACCGCAAAATGGCGTTAGATTCTACTTGATCGCCAAGGCCTTAAATGCGCACAGGTTCCATGTTTTACAGCCAATATGCATATTGTTACGGCTTTACTATGCCAGAAGGCATCCGCAGACCACTAACTGAGAAGAACGAGCTGCACCCACCGGCATTTGGATGAAGATGAAGTTGCTGCGGCTGCTCGAGTAGTCTCTGTAGTATTCTCTGTGGAATACAGATATAGTTCTGCCTTGTCGCATTGTGGTCCCGTGCCAGTTTATTCTGCGTCGCGACAATATAGTTGAGGCGAGCGCACAGCGAACATTCTGCACCGGTGATCGCATTCTAGTGTCATCAATAGGTAGAATGCAGCCGATTTCGTGCAGCACACGTGTGATTCTACGGCGCTTTTGTAAAGGAGCCGTCACCTTCCCCACATTCTCTAGCACTGTACTTCGCGCCATTCGTTTTTCAAGGGAGCCTAGGCACCGCGTCTGATCAGTAATAACAAGCTCATGTGCATTGTAGCGTCTACATTGCAGGCGAGACGACCAAGTGTAAACGTAGTAGCGTTCGCTGAAGACGTAGCGGCATAAATAAAACACGGTAATCGTTCTAACACTGCCGTAAACAAAGCGCGATTGCTGACCTGCGTCGTACAGCCGCAATCCACCGCCGCCGTCGCTCTCGCTCATGAAATAGCACAGGAAACCTGTAGAAGTGCGTTCCTGGCGATTTTTTGCGTGTGTGTGAGCAGCCGACAACGCAGCAGTTATTTTTCGACATCTCTGAAGCCCGACAGAGTCGTTAAATCACGATGAAAACACATCTATCCGTGCACTCGCGTACACGCTCGCGGGGACACTGCTCGCCCGGACCCACCAACGCTTCCGAGCCATGGCGGCAGATGGCGTCGTCGGCGCTTTGCGCATCGCCTATTAAGTTTTCGAGAAGCTTATGTTTCTTCTAACGCTTTTATGCTACTACTAATATGAGATGCACTCGCACGCCATCTAAGGCGGCCACTGATGAAGCTTTATGCCAGAAATACTAGACAGAAATGTGTCACTACAGTGTCTACACTCTTAACACGGTAACCTTTAGCTTATTTTATAGGTACACAAAAATGTGAAAATATGCTTCTTTACTGAAAGTTAAAGTGCTTTAACGTTTAGTAAAGGAGCACATTTTCACATTTCTGTGTACCTATAAAATATACGAAAGGTTACCGTTCTAAGAGTGTACGTGTACCGCCCGCACAGCACTCCATGAGCGTATGGAATATCAGATGATGCATTGATTTGTGAAAACATACTTCCTCCATCAGTGACAACATTCTAGTTTCAGACAATAACGTGATATTGTATACCTCAGATTTGTTGAATGGTAATAACTGGCCAATATTCACTCTGTAATATTTGCCATCGTATTGTCTTGTTTCGTTGTTGTTGTTTTTTTTCCTCTTTTTTTTTGGAACTGGGCATATTAAAACGTTAAGGGTGTCACGCACTCGTGGAATAGGTGTACAAAAAGCTTCCACAAGCCAGAAGGGCAAACAGCCATTACGACACGAGACGTGCAGCACACTCAATGACGAGACCCCAGGCAGCACGGTGGAGCTTTTGGGACAATTAGAAGTTCTTATTCGGCATTAAAACGCGTTGATTCACCAGGATAAGGCGTGCTCGGCTGCACTGAAACGCACCTCTGCGCCGCAAAAGCATCAGATACACGCACTCAATTTCGGCGGCGAAAGCATCTTGTACAATGTCAGAGGTTCATCGTCGGCTAGAACACAAGTATTCACACTTTCCACAAGCGCTGCATTGTCGCCAAGTGACGCAACCTAATCCAATAGGTGTATTCGCACGACGGCCCCATTCCACCTTTTTAGGCATGCATCCGTGGCCTAATTAAACCATGCATGCAACAATTTGTTCTGCTTGCAGATGGGGCGGAGGTTGGTAGAGATGCGAGAAAGGTGGGTTGGGGGGGGGGGGGGGGCACATCCTGCAAGAATCCACTAAGTGGACTGTCCATTTAAGCGCGCGCTGATTAGACAGAGCTCAAGAGCCTGCGAGCAGGCGCCATGCAATTAGTGGACCCTGAGAGAATACCCTCCTCATTATTTCTTGAGTGCGACCAAATATAGTCAAACATGTCCGCCCATTGAAGCAGTCCTGTTGGAGCTTTGCAAGTCGGACCTCGTACGTAAACGACACTTTCAGTGAAGTCTTCTCTGAATGGACAGACGCTTACAACGTTTGAAAATGCCCTTAGAAGAATAACTATTCATTTATTGTTGAGAGACCATTGAAGACTTGTAGAATCAATGGATTTTCAACGATATTTCAACGGTCATTGATATCCATCAGGAAATGCCGCACGAAAATACCGTTCATTCTTTCCAATGAGGGGTACGCGTATTGAATGTAGTATTGATTATTTGTTGATTTATTGTTGCGTAGTGGTTGAGTTCAGCATACTTATCTGAGCGGATATGTGAAAGTGAGAGGAAAAGTTTCCCCAGCGCAAATTCTACAGGCATGCCTACCGACTTAGGCACACAGGCACGCCTCCGCATATGTTAGCTTTATTCGGTTTTGTAGTGACCGGCATGCATGACAATCTCCATTGAGCAACAAATACTCATGCGCAACAATCAACACGATGCCGCACTACATGCATCAGGCATGCGGCGTACGTAGTACACGCGCAAATGCCGCCGTGGCTCGGGCGAGGACTGTGAGCCCTGCCTGAAACCTTCTAGTGGACGATGCCACTTAGCACTCTCGTGCTCTATTAAACTGGCTGTTCCGTTTCAATTGCGAAATAGCTGAACTATAGAGGGATCAACAGGTATGCATTAGATTTTCAACAACAATTGAGTTGAACTAGACCTCAAACTAATTGCCGTTGTTCCGAATACCATAACATTTCCATTAAAGAGCCGTTGATTTTTTATTCTTTTTCACTGTACTCTTGTGGCCACATTCTAGGATCCAACAAAGTCAATTTTTGGAGTGACCACATCCACACGCAGTTGTTTGCCAAAAATTTTGCGCAAGCTTCCCTTGGGTCGTCTAACTGCGCGAACTAATGTGGCACATCCTAACTCTGCCCGCTACATTGTCTACCGAGAGATATTGCGCTCCATGACGGTCGCGTAAGCGTTAATGAATGAATTCAGTAATTACATCATCCAATTATGTTCCTCTAAATTAACAGGTCCGTGTTGCACAACGATAAAAATAAATGTATCACTGTATCTTTAGTGTAATTATTAAATGCACAGTTTTGAAGGAACATCAAAGCTCCACTGAGACTTGCAGGGTCGGAATTCAGGGCCTGTAAGCTTCTGGTTACGCTTCCTCCTAAGACAGTCTGCACACGCAGTGTGCTTGCGCGGCTGTGTTCAGGTTTGTTGATGCCGTTGGCCATATACTTATGGATGAATGTGTGTAACTTGTGAAATGTGTGCTTCTATTGAGCGTTTTCTTGCAAACAATAGCCTTCGTTCGCCGCCTGCAGCGCAACGTAAGAAAACTACATATAAATTTCAATGCTGCTTCAATTGTAACGCAATAAATATCCAACAAAGGATAACAACTCAACAACAATTCGACCACAACTTGCTCAACAGATCTTCAGTAATATTTCCGTGGTCAATGTTCATGAAGTCCTAACACTGAATCCAATTATATTTCAACGGACAGACGATGACAGTTCAGTGAAATCATCAACATTGACCAAAAGTCCTTCAGTAGTTTCTCAATAATATTTTTGTAAGGGTGTAGGTCTTCACGTTGTATACATCCCAAACGGCAAACGTAGATGGCCTAATAAAAAAGAACTTTAGGTTGAGCTCAGAATTCACGTTGAACTGAGCTGAAACGATACAAACTGATGCGAGACTCTTAATGTCAATTCCGGTAGTTGCGCAAGAGTCAGAGTTAACTTCAAATTCCGACCTGTAAATAATATACACTCCAGATGTTTTCATATTACCGCGAACCCCGCGTGTGAAGTTGAGCTGTTGCTAACAAAATATGCGAAACGCCGGCTTTTAAGAGCCCTGAAGTTTTGACTTATGACACTCGTTTTCATAATGCAATAGCGGAATAATGAACTTAATCTTCGTAAGATTCCATTTGGCGAAATTTTAAAAATATAAAAGCATAGAAAGCGTCGGAAATTAAGGCCTTAACATATTCATGCAATAAAAGCTCATTATCCTTTCTCGTTTGGTCGTTTATACAAAAGAGAAACAAATAAGCTAGTCGCGAAGGTATAGGAAAGATTAACATTGTAACAATGCTTATTTGAAAGGGCGTGCACATTTCCCTCCTTTCTCGGTAATTAGCCGGCGGATGAAACAGCTCGAATACTTACGCAACTATCAGCAATTCCCTAATACACTTAGCAACAGTGGACTGAAAATAAGAAAGAAGCATAATAAAATGAATGTGTTGAGAAGAAGAAAAAGTCGTAAATAAGGTCATAATCGGCTAGCTTTGTGACGAAAGACGCCAAATTCGGATATAAGAACGACAGAAACAAAGCAAGAAAGAAAACGAAAGACGCGAAAAGAACGGTCTCGCAGCAAGCCACGGGCGTGACCGCGATACAGAAACTCGCATCTCATTTTAGCGAAGCTAGTTTTCACTGTCACCGTATCTCCTTCACGCCAGGATCAACAGTTCACGTTTTATATTCACTGGAAGTACCACGGAAACTTCAGGAATGATGCGACAGAAATACTTGAACTAATATTGCCGCTCTTGTGCGTCATATACTTCCGGGAATATGGAGTTTGCACTGCGTATTTTGCTCTTACGATTGCCCTTGTAGGCGAGCCTAAGGGCTGCTTCCCCATTCAGCGAAAATAAATAAGCGGTTGCCAGTTCAACGAAATGCTCAGGTGAATTCGATACAGTATATATATATATATATATATATATATATATATATATATATATATATATATATATATATATATATATATATATATATATATATGAGAACTTGTGCTCAATGGGCCAAACGTATTTGGAGTGAAATAGCAGAGACACGACTTCGCAGTTATCGTTTATTGCCGACGGTTTCGACCGCGGGTCCGGTCATTTTTCAAGGCATAGAGAATCAGCAACCGTCATCGTTAGCGCTGCGTAAAGCGATTGACGGGACGCGTGCAGCGCTAGCGATGACGGTTGCGGATTTAGATCGGACTACGACCGCCTTTTTCACAGCCCTGTCACTTTTAATCGGCGGTACGCCCGGCTAAATGTTGTGTTAGTTCGTACGCGGAAAGTTTGGGAGCACTGCAATCGCGGCGCGCCAGCCGCTATGTCACGTGGTATTTTTTGTATTTCGCGGACATCTGCAGCAAGCTGGAAAACACTACTTATGAATAAATATAAAGTTAGAAACTTTTTAACTGCGCATTTGACAGACCACTCTACAAGCTTTCCATGTGAATGATTTACCTAACTTTGATGCTTCCGAAGTTAATTAATTAATATCACTAATTAACCAATTAAGTGGAACACAAAAAATAGTCTGACTCACTCCATACGATAGTAAGAAAACTGCATTTGGTCGCGTTGTCTTTGGGTGCATCAGCATATTTTTAAACCCTGGCTAAAGATAGCTGGGACAGCCTGTATATATATTTACATATATATCCTTGTACGATATGACAGCTGCCCCGTCACGGTGGTCCAGTGGTTATGGTACTCGGCTGCTGATCCGCGGGTCGCGGGATCGAATCCCGGCCGCGGAGGCTGCATTTCGATGGAGGCGAAATGTTGAGGCCCGTGTGCTGTGCGATGTCAGTGCACGTTAAAGAACCCCAGGTGGTCGAAATTTCCGGAGACCTCCACTACGGCGTCTCTCATAATCAGAGCTGGTGCTGGGACGTTAAACCCCATAAATCAATCAATATGAATAGAGTGAAATAACTTAGACAGATAAATTCGAAAGAGTTTCGCGATGAAGCCTGTGTTTTTCTACCGGTTACCTTTACGAGAGTGACCTAAGCACTGGAGTGCTCGCTCTGTACAAAACGAGAGTTGGGCGCGGAAGTGTTAAGCTGTGTGCAAGGCGTAGCTTTAGTTTGAGATCCAGTTCGCAAACAAAGCGGTTTGTCGATTCTACTGAATTGGGCCGGGCCATCACACGCGCGAACGTGCGGGTCTTTCCGCAGTGTTAACTCCTAAAATCTGGGTAGCAACGCATCGGAAGCTGCCTTGAGTAAACAAAGTGTCCCTGCATCTGTCTACTCATTTTAAATGACCTCGCACTAACTTAGCTGCCATTGCGACGAAACGACGCCTTCTTTTACAGTTGCTCAAGGGCGAATATCTTTCATATGAGCCACAAGTAGGGGTGCGCGGAGTAATGTGATTTCTCATGGAGGCCTGCTTTAGGACATCACACAAGATAAAACACAATGCGGTCTTCACGATGTCATACCTTGAATTGGATCTGAATAGACTTATACGTGACAAACACCACAAATGATGAATAAGGCAGCTTTGTAGATCTACCGGTGCAAAGACGCAATATGGTCACTGTAAGTTTTGCTCTATAGTAACACTGCTGCCTCTTTCAAAGCTACTGATAACGGTTGCTCCTTTCCTTAAGTACAGAACAGTAAAAAGAACGCACACTCGAGTTGAATTTAGGGACGATAGCGGCAGCGCTGGAATCGTGTGGCCTGATGACAAAGTATATAAGATGGTAGGCAGTGTAATAATTTGGTTAAAGCTCGATAGCTTCCTATTTGGTAGTAAGCGAGCTAGACAGTGGAGAAGTCTTCTCGTTACTTCCCGAATGTGCATCCTTAAAGCGTCGTTAGCATAGTAGCTTTAACAATGACAAAATAAATGTTGTGGCGCTACCTGAACATAGCCCTTTTACATTCTTTATTTGAAGGCAATATGCCACTATTCTGCCAACCCGCGAAAGTCCACGCTTTAGAAGGTATCCAAATTGCCTTGTTCAAGTTTCGGACTGTCCGTGGATACTCCCTTCTCTAGAAAAGGAACATTGCCGCCTATTTTATGTCTCTTCGTGAATTTGCTGCGAAATATTCCTGCATTTCGTTTAGCCAGTTCTGAAGATAATCCATTGCTGAGCACGTCGTTAACCGGGGCAATGCAGTATGTACAAGTTACTGAAGATACATCTACCGCCTGATCGTGGACTTCTTTGTTACTCCTTCAATGTTATCGAAAACTTGCCCATCCTTTCGAAATTTAAAAGATGAGTCAGATCTATTATGGCTAAAATTAAATTATTGGCATGGAGTACATCACACGTTTATTTATTTACTCATTTTAGTTAGTTAGTTAGTTAGTTAGTTAGTTAGTTAGTTAGTTAGTTAGTTAGTTAGTTAGTTAGTTAGTTAGTTAGTTAGTTAGTCTCATTTAGGCTAGTTCATACCATGCGCTTTTTTTCGTCCGTGTTCTGGTCCATTGCACTGGTTCATCGGCTCAGCAACAGCCGACGACCTCCCGCTTGCCACCACGCTCGTTGTTATTGCCAAACCGATGCGAACCGCATGACTTGCTGCTCGCTTCTGACCGGCAAGAGTCATTACGTAAATGCTGTAGCCATAAACGCACAAACGCATTCCTCTTTGTACTGATCCTCATATAAAATGCTGCAAAAGCAGGCACTTCTCGTCACTTCCGACATAACTTCATTAGATCGCTGCTCACCCAATTCGATCAACTCAAGCCATACTTATCGCCGGTCGTGAAGTCGATATAGGGAGCGGCCGCGATTTCCGGCATACCAGGTCCGTCAACCGTAACACTCAACATTGATATTGAACTCACGCAGAGGACTTTGCAAGCATGCCTCTCTCGCTCAGGAAAAAGGGGCGGAAGTCTGCAGTATGGCTCTAGGAAGCCTCTGGCTTCGCGTGGTAGCCCCACTGGAACGCTGACGGGATCGCAATAGGGCACACGCTGTGTGCCCCTGTCTCCTACCGTGAGCCACGGGTGCAGCAACAAACTTCCATTCGCACTTTCATCTCGTTGTCCTCAACGTAAGCGCAAAACCTACAGAGGGCACGACGCGCACGTTATGAAACCTGCACCGTGCTATAGCCTCAGCGCGTAGGCCGGCACGTCGGGTCGTTGCAAGTAGATCGTCGCGTTTGCTCCTTCGAGCAGGAATTCCTTGGCACGTCTCCTTTTTTGTCTTCGTGCCAATCAAGATTTTCTACGCCGACAAGCGGAACAAAATCGATGAAGTTGCAAACGCGAATGAGAAGAGAGCCAGCGTCCGCGCCTCTCCTCCGCATTTCCTCCACTCAGCTGTGTTGCGGCGCGCGCGCCGCAAAAACAACCCGAGCGGGCTTTCCTGCCGGCGACAAATGCTCCTGGGGGCAGTGTATTGAGAGACCAGGTCGGCCATAGGGCGCCATATTCTCCCCCGGGAGCTATTCCCTTCCCTTGAGCACCCCTGCCTGCCCCACGGAGCAACCTTGGTAAATGAAAGGCGCCGAAGGAGAAGTATAAAAGCGGGAACGACGTGACGGCGCCGACGAGGTCCGACTCAACGAAATGAAAGTGTGTTCTGCACTGGCGGGAGCGTGAAAAAGGAATCCGCTAAGGGGAAAGAGGAGACGCGGTGCCTCCTTGACATCGCGAGAGGAAAGAAATGACGACGGCAAAACGGTGCGGAAAACTTGCCACTCGAGCCGAGGGGCGCACTCGAATCTCAGCGCCGTTGTGCCTGCGACGTGGCGCTGCCGCCGGGCCTTCAGTGCAAGACCTGCAAGACCGCTCACGTGCAACTATGAAGTTACGCGCAGTGCCGCCTATTATACCAGCAATGAAAGAGACATTATCGGCTCATTTTATTTCCTTCTTCCTCTGCTTCTTCCCACATCAATCAGTGCAGCCAAACTAAAAATTGGCGCCCTCTCGGCGCATTGGTTTCCTCCTCACCTCTATTTCCTGCTCCTGCAGCGTATATATTGTCTCTGGGTTTATGAGCGCGAACTTGTAAGGCGTACCTGCTCCTTTATTATTTTTTCCCTTCTACTTCAGTCTCTTCTCTGCTTGCGTATTTTATGGTGTTCATTCATCGCACTTTTTTTTTTTTTTGCAGAGAAATTACAAGGTTACGTGCTCCGCGCTTTTACACATCGAGAGAATTTGTACAATGCGAGTGATATAGGAGAACACCTAAATGTATGGAGACCCGGCTTATCTGTTGTGGCACGTTTTTGTACAAGGTCTGTCTAGTTAACAGGACGAGCGCCTCTCCAACAGAAGGAAAAGCATTATACCAGAGCTCCCGAAGGTGGGTTAGATATATAAATGCCGTCGTGAAAATTGCGTTCTGCTCCATGTATTTATCTTTAAAATTTAGCTCTAAACATCCCAGAAGCCAGGAGAATTTCTGCTGCGGTCGTTATCATCGACGTTATTTTCCGCGCACAGTCAAATCGCGATCAGTCAAATCGCGTCCCGCACACCGTAATTGCTTTGTGCGCGAGGTAAATGGCGAGAGGGTGAATCGGCAGCTACGGTGCCTTGACATGTACGTACACTCAGTTGTCGTAAGTCAAGTGACTGAAAGCGTGCCCTCTAGCCCGGCCTTGGCAGCGCGTGGTTAATGACCCCAGGATGGCTGCTCACGCGTATGTATTGCATATGCCTAGTAGGCCACCTGCGATAGATGCAAAGGCTAGACTAGAAGTCTGGTGGAGTCTTTCTCTTCTCTAGCACCTTGAGTCAGACGTAGCGTAATATCAAGTTTTGGTGACGCTGCTAAGAGAGCAGATTGATTGATTTCTGGGGTGCAACGTACCTAAATCACAATCTCATTATGAGAGACGCCGTATAGTGGAGGGCTCCGAACCTTCAACAACATGGGGTTCTTTAACATGCACTAACCTCGCACGACACGCGGGCCTCAACATTTCGCCTCCATGGAAATGCAGCCGCCGCGGCCGTGACTTAAGAGAGAAGAGCACACTGCTGGCGCTCTTCGTCCCGCCATAGTTGTGGAGGCACAGTGTTTCACACACAGCTCTGGTAACGGAACAGGAGTAACCGGATGAATTCAGGTGGTCGACCTGTTTCATTTGGCTACTGTTCGTTTGGTGCTCGCATTATTTTATTAATTGATTGCGTTTTGAATACGTCTGTTTGCAATTCCCATTTTCAAAAGTTTGGAATAGGAACTGTTAAATAGTGGAGTACCTTTTATGACCCAGGTACGTGTTTATTACAAGCAAAGGTAATATTGATATCGAAGAACTAAATGCTGTTATTCTTCGAAACGTGGACTTTCCTCCACAACGGAAAATAAAAATTCACAAAATGTTTTTTCTTTTTTTTTACTTCATCATCAAAATAGTAACCTGGTTGCTTCTTTAAAAGAATCAGATCATCGTCAACGTAGCGATATACTCCAGTGACTGTAGAGTCATTTAGAGCAGCGCAAATGCTATCGTCAACGCTAGACAAAAAATTATCGCTGAGAATGGTTGCAACGGATGAACCTATACAAATACCAGCGTGTTGGATGTAAATGTTTCCGTCCTGAAAAGGAGCCTTCGTGTTAGGCGCCGGACGTCCCTGTGTATTCTACTCCGATGAAATACCTAGAAACAGCCAGTCTTTGCTATTGTTTTCTACTTCTTCTTCTTCTTCAGGATATGTCAGATAGCCTGATATATAGCGATGTACACAGATATGCCACGGCCAGCTTCACTGTGAAGCGAGTTTCATTTGAATAATCAATTAGAACGCGTAGGCTGGGGAACGAGATCAATTTTTAAGGAGCTATTCTCAAGAATCCCCCGCTAAGCGCTGTAGGGCTTTTATTACACGCATTAGGCAAACCCATAATAAATTCTCCTCGCTCCGTGTACGTAATGCAAGCAATAATACCAATCACATTATTTCACGGCTGGAGGGTGGTGACGTGTTTTTTTTTTTTTCTTACCTTTACGCGGAATAAACGCCGTAAAGCTAGCCGCCGCTTTAAGAAGTTCGAAGACAAATAAGACACGCGTATCATATGCCCCGTTCTTCAAAAGCCTCGAAGAGTACGCACACGCACGCACAAACACACACACGCACACACACGCACACGCACGCATGCACGCGCGACTCCACTTACACTGCGGTGCGCATTTCTCTTTCGTTTTTGCTTTTCCTCAAGCCGAAAAGTTCGCATGGAAGTTGTCCATGAAATAAAATGCAAGACGAGACGCCGAAACAAAGGAGCGCTGAATGTGATGCATTTTTCATGGCTGAAAATTCGCTTTGGTGAGCAAAACGCGCATATGTAAATACTTTTGGCGAATATCTCATTACGCGTTCGAACAGCGTGTCGAAAGAACAAAGCTTAAAGTTCCTTTGACGCAGCCCGACCAGCGTGCGGTGAGGTGAATTTTCCACCACGCTATGATTAATATCGCCCTTTTGTCTGGAATATATATTTCAATAATAAAAGGATGAGGCCCTGCGAAACAAATAGCATTTCGATCTACGACTGCCTCCCACAGTATGCTCGTGCAATGATTGTCTTTTTAATTGTGTAAGCGCTATCCAAATATAAGCGCGCGCGTAAGGCACACTGCAGCCTGCAACGATTAATGTCAGCATTTCTGGCACATATCCAAAGTGATACATCGTTTCGCCGGAAACCGGCTTGACGAAAATAATAAGAAAATGAGAAAGGTGCTGCACCACGTTGTTACAGATTCTACAGAGGAATGATTTTTTTTTTTTTCGGGCGCCTTTTGCAAAGCAAGATTTCTAGACCCAGAAGCAGCTCTGAATTGCAATGCCGTATGGCGAGCCAACTGTCATAACTTCTCGCATTCCTCATCCCATCAGTTACAGTCGCTCCATCACCGCGGCTTCTCCAGCGGCGATGATAGTATAACGTATATACTCACTTTTCGCCTCTGCACCAAACACTGCACCGGTATCTACAAACTCTGTAGCACGTGATCGGTGTTCCGAATTATGCGCATAATGTAGAACACATAGAACACACACGCAAAGAACAACACATCTATCACTATAGTCTTCGACACTAGATCTGGGGATCGCATTCCATTCTTCATCACTGCAAAAGTGTATGGTCTTGACGCTTAGAGTTGAATGAATACAGTAATGAAATCTTTTGCCGTCACTATGACCACATTCTATTATAGCTTATTTATTAATTTTTTGATAATACATTATATTCGTGACCTAACCACTACTGTAATAGTCTAGTGGCTGTGGTATACGCGACTGCTTATCCGAAGGTCACGGGAACGAATCCCGGCCGCGGCGGCTACATCTCTATGGAGGCGAAATGTTGAGGCCCGTGTGCTGTGCGATGTCAGTGCACGTTGAAGAACCGCAGGTGGTCAAAATTCCGGAGCCCTCCAGTATGGCGTCTCTGATAATATTGTCGTGGCTTCGGGACGTAAAATCCCAGCAATCAATCAATCCTGAGAGTGGTGGCGAATAAGACGAATGCCGACATTAAGTGTCATCTTACTAATATTACTGTTACATTACCATTATACATTGGGCGAATTAAAAATGGTAGTAACCAAACACGACGATGCATTTCCGGCTACTAAGACGCAAATGCAATTTGTAAACTTATACTGATCGGACCACCCATGTCGTTCGACGCTGCGAACTCCGCTGCGCAACTCTAGCGCGAAGAAAGTACTGCGGCATTAAGCCCGACCCACATGCAGCGCTTTTACCGCCGTTTTCTGGTGTTCCGCCTCTCGCCGTCATCGCAATGTCGCCGAAAGCGAGGGCGACCAACCACACGAAGAGCGCACAGACCGACGCCAGCCCAGCGGCACACAACGTGGGCCGATGAATTTAACGTGGAACCCCCGAAAGCAGTGTGCAATGTGCGCCGCTGGAACAGCAATAAATATTCACGATTACACCTTCTATGCCTTAGTTGAAGTTTTGCAGTGCAAAAGACATTCATAGCATTGCAAAAGACGCGCACTGTCCGCAAAAGTTTCTTTCTTTTTGTTCAGTCAACGATGAAATTGTCTATGCCTAATCGTTTAGCATACAGCCAAGCATTACGGGCAGGATGAACGTACTTGTGCAAGCTGAGTAGTTGTGCGCGGAACGTGGGCATGTCAGGCACGCCGACAGCAGTGTGGCGACTAAGGGGTGGCTCACGGTAACAGCTAATGTTGGCACCCATGCTATAGTGCAGGATGTCTGTTTTGTCGAAGGGAAATGCGAGACACGGTGCGCTGATGTGCATATCGTAAACGTCGTTTGTGAAAGTATTCTCACATGGCTGCAATGTGGGCTAACACACACGGCGGCTCAATTCCGCGTAGAGCTGCCGCGGAGGAGTGGTAGCTTGTTTGCTTGGCACTTATAGAGGACCCGGGTTCGCCTTGGCGCGTAGCAAATGGCATTTGGTCATTGAACCACGTTTCTCTGTGTCTGCCTGGTTGTTATGTGGAGATTTTACTCGCAAGCTACAGTAAGCGTTGCGTCTAATTCGCTTACTTCGCCCAGGCAAAGTGCGTTCTCTTGAAATTTTCAATTCCTCGTTTGCTTGGTCCTTAATTTACACAGGCTGTAACGTTAAAGCTCAATAACCTGTGGCGATTCTGCATACCGCGGGCGAGTACTGCGGGCATGAGCCGCCTGTGATTGTGTCATTGTTAATCATAAAGTGCGTACGCGTTAGTCATGACATTAGAGATAAATTATTCATCTTCGTCGCACATTTATACGCTGCCTTCCCGATTTTGGTACATACCAAGTGAAGTGAGATAGATAGATAGATAGATAGATAGATAGATAGATAGATAGATAGATAGATAGATAGATAGATAGATAGATAGATAGATAGATAGATAGATAGATAGATAGTGATTTAATATCGCCAAGAAAGGCTTCGCGTTTAATAGTAACTGATTACGTTTTACGTGAAAAAAACAGCTATGATTATGAGGCACGCCCCATAGCGGAGGGCTCCGGAGTAATTTTGACCTCCTGGGTTTTTTTAGCATGCGCGGGCGGTTCCCCCCCCCCCTTTTTTTTTCGAAAAAAGGGGGGGGGGGGGCGTTTCGCCCTTATTGATGTGTGGTCGCTGTGGCCGGGATTCTATCCCAGATCCCCGATCTTCGCAATCCAGCACCTGGCCGCTGAGCTACCAGGGCGGATGGAAATTCCCGTCATTGAATATTCCAACCTTTTCTATAACAAGCTTGTTGTTAGCGCGCTGTAATTGGTCGAAATATTATTTCCGGCCTTTGTGTACATGTCTGTTCTGCAATGTAATAGAAGTCGCGGAAACGCTACGTCTAATATGAAAAACACATACAGTGTATGCAGGAGTAAGTATAAAGAAGAATTTATTTGTAATTTTACGTTTTTGTCACTATAAGCCCTTGGCTATAATCACAAATGTTCGGGCTTCGCAAATGCGTCTGTATATTTGACGTCGTAAAAGAACCGTGAAACCTTAGTACGTCAGTGTTGCGTGTACGTCCTAAATAGCGCATGAGCGTGCTGAAAAAAAAAAGGCGACTTTTCGGAATAGCCAGAGATAGGGCCCGTTCCGAGACGAATACGAGGTGCGACACAGAAAAGAAGAGACTGGTCCAATAAATCCTCGTGTTTACAGAAACAGTTCTTCGTGACATTATCACCTTTAAAGTAGTCCCCTTCCGCATTTACGCACCTCTGCATTCGGTGTTGCCATTGCTGGTAACAGTACTAGAACGAGGTTTTTGGAAGGCCCTTCGGGAGATTCTCCGTTTTTTCCTGAACTTCTTTATCTGAGGTAAAATGGTTTCCCTTTAAACAATATTTAACTTTAAGAAATAAAAAAAAAAGTCGCGTGGAGCGAAATCTATAGGCCCGACCGCCGCATCTATAGGCCCGACGGTCGGAAGTAGCTCCTTGCATTACTTCGTATATCACTCAAAACTAAAATAGCGTACTCAAAACTTACACAAGGCCAAGTCAGCGCTGCTATTCGAGTGGCACGTGCAGTTTTGTCCAGAAGTACATTCACGCTCACACTACATACCAAAAAAAGAAGACACTTGCACAGCGCGTCACTAGAAAGTTGCGGCCTATACCGAGCCCAGCTCGACCGTTCGAGCACGTCGGCATCGACCACGACGACCTGCTTCCATGCAGTAGATATAAAAATCAGTGGGTTATTGTTGGCGTAAATCGTCTTGCTATGCTGAAGCTGTACCTCTTCCGGCAGCGATCGCCGGCGAAGATTTTTTCACTGTTCGCAACTTCGTTCATTACCGTGGTGCTCCCCCGAGAGCGACTGAGTGATAGGAATCGCTTCTTCTCGTTTTCTCGTCGGGGGCCATCATCCAAGCACTCCTCGCGGAATGCAGTGTCTTTCATCGAAAGTTTACCACGTGCCACCCGCAAACTGCTTGTCCGAGCAGTTCAATCGCACATTCGACGACATAATGAGGATGCAGTTTTATCCGAACACACGAAATGGGACGCCCGTACACCCCTTCGTTATTTTCGCTTAAAATACCGCGACGCAAGCGACGACACTGGCTTACATTGACTCTTTTTTTTTCCTTTTGTATGGACGCCAGCCTTCATACAAATTGGGTACATTGATGCCGTACCGACCTGACGCCACTGAGTGTACTCCAATTTCAGAGGTCGTCAGGTACGCTAAACATTGTCATCAGCTGGCTCCTTCCCTGATTAGCGAGACCCGAGAACGTCAGAAGACAAGACACGACAATAGTCGTCAACTGGCACACAAGCTTGCTGTAGGATCACTTGTTTGGCTTTGGATACCAGCCCAAATCCCTCGCCTATCTTCTGAAGTTTTGGCAGGGTGCCACAGTCCGTACCGTACGTATCATCGATGCCACCTCACTAGTCCGCTACATCGCCGAACCCTTCACAGTATCGCCAGACCTGCGTCGCCGTGGGCGAAATATAGTACACGCTAACCGCCTAAAACCGCATCACGACCTGCGCATCTTATCCCCACCTTGACTATAGTCATGGGGCATTGTAGTGAAGCAGACGCATGCATGTGTATTTGCCCATAGAAGAGGAATACGAAGGGCCTTGCCGCGATTGTGAGTGAGCCAGCACCATCGACAGCTCTTGCACTGTCTTGCCAGACCTTGCGTTCTAGCTACCGTTATTAACGATGACGAACCTCGTCAAAACAAATCGTTCGATTTTTACATACTTCATTAACTCAATGTGTTTCATACAAATAAAAAGGTAGGTAAGAGAATGAAGGGATGCACACGATGAGACGAAGTCAAAGCACACATACACGTCTTCTACAGGGCATGCGGGGATGAAAAAGAATGAGAGGGTTAGGGGTATGAACGAGGACGGAACACCTCAAATAATATAAACCGAATTTGTTGCATAGTTGTAACTTGCGATGTTCTTGAAAGTGCCTAATAATAGTCTGCGGACCTCAGCAACTCACGTAATGCGAATATGTGATCTTTTGTTCACCTCTATACGCAGTATGGACCTGAAAATTTTTGCTCTGGTAGCCGACCATTCTACGTACCATGCAGCGCTTTGACCATTACCAAAATAACGCCCGGGCAGACTGATATGGTACGTGATTATCTCGTTACAGCTGCACGCGTCGCACGAAGGCTGTCAGTCATTTGATTAGGAAGGTCTCTGATAGGTTGATGTATTTTTACGCATTCACAGCAGTGAGGGGGCCCTTCACTTTAGCATAACCACTTGCATGACGGGCGCCGTCATGCAGTGGATGTGTCATAGCCTTCACACATGGGCCGATACAGAGCCCATAGTGGCGAAGCCAGATTAAAAACTACTGGTCTGCCCGTATCTCTTGGGCACTCGTAACATCTGGTAAGGCTGCCGTATACTTGCGTGAAAAATGTTTCCTCATCATCTTAGTTCAGTCGTTAAAGCGACGGGCCCCCTCGCTATATAATGTCAGTTCCTTCTGTTTAAACAAAATCTCACGAAGCTAGCAAACTTACCCGCAGCTGTACGCAATAAATAATAAATAAATAAATAAATAAATAAATAATAAATAAATAAATAAATAAATAAATACTACAGGTAAACCATGATTCCTATATGAAAAAAAAAATGTCGCAGCTTCGCCCTTCATGCGAAGCATTTACAGTAACATCGTGATATTGGGTAATCCCGCGAAGCGAAAGTTGTAGTTGATTCGGCCGCACCAGCTACAGTAAATACTCGCTTTCCAATTAAATAAAGAAGCGTGATGCCACGCTTTCGCAGGCAGAGGCGAACATGGTACTTTACTAGATGACCACAAAAGCTACACCTGTCACAACGCTTGAAGGATGCACGGGCAGATGTAGGCGAATGTTTTGGAGCTGCCTGTCTCTTAAAGTTCAAGTAACGGGACTTCCCACAAGAAGCGCGCAATAAGATAGCGGTCATGAAGTTACCAGACACACGACATCTGCTCCCACAGCATTTTTACCGTCCGCATAATCTACATGAGATAGCGCGCGGATAGCCTGCGCAGCTGTCACAACCATGCTAAATGAGATGTGCGACGTGACCTACCTGTTCCTTATATTAGCTGTGCGCAAACGTCAGATGCAAAATTTTCCTTAAAGTTTCTAATCCTTGCATGCGCCTTCGCTTTCATCACCAGGGACGGTGAGTCTTTTTCTGTAAAGTGCCAGAATACGAATATCATTGCCTCGCGGTTGACATGCCAAACTAGCATTATGTGCAGTTAATGAACTGTAGCAGGGCACGCATTTGGGCTGGCTCGTTGGTGAGTACAAGCAGGAAACAGAGCTATTCCACAGAGCGAAGAAAAAAACAAAGAAAAGTGCCGTGGTCTCTGTCTTTTCTAATTGTGGTATCGTTTAGCACTGCTTTCTGCTCGTCGCGCATTTTAATATGTAGTTTCCTCACAATCCTAGGATTTTCGTCAGCGCCAATCCTAGATATGGCGTCAGCGCCATTGAATCGAACAGCAGTTTCGCCAATTAATTTATTCTATATCTGCAACAAACATGAGTGCGTGTATTCACACCATGCTCTCCAGCAGTATTTTTAACGACGAGTTGTTCTAGCTTGAGCTCCTGCCGTTGCCGGCGTTGGTGAAAACTCGGCGCACCTCGGAGAGGGCTGAGAGAGAAAATGGAATGCAGCGAGTGCGAAATGAGGAGAGGTGGCGCGTATACAGACAGAAAGAGAGACAGACCGAGAGGGAGATAGATAAATAAAACAAAACTTCTTGGGGAGAGCGGAATCGAACTCGGGTACCCACGGTCCGAAGGCGACCATTAAAACCACTGGGCTATACACCCGCGCTTTCAGACCATGCATTTATGGGAACCATATGAATGCGTTGTACCAAAGATTGTAGCACAACTTGCCATGAGCGAGATAAAGGGAAACTATGAGAGATGCAGAAAGATAAAAATAAAGAAAAGAAGAAAGAACGGGATGCAGACAGAAAGGAAAGAAAAGGCGGGGGGAGATAGTAAGGGAGAGAGGGAAGTGCCTGAATCACAAAGGCCGCTGCACGCGCTGCATTTTCCTGCACCCTTGCCCTGTCTTCGTCGTCGCGGCAGGACTCGTCCACTGCTCGCTACTTTCACCTGCGGGAGGTTCAAACGAAATCTGCAATACCTGGTAGAGGAGGACAAGATATGGAAAAAGAGAGAGAGAGAGAGATAGAGAATATAGTGGAATGAGTGAAGGTGATGATTAGGTAGGTGTAGGAAAAATAAATACTTCCTTTTCATTGAAAAATGGTGCTGTAATGGTTCCTTAGCGTCTGTGTGGCTTATACAGTGCAGGAGAAATGTGTGGTTTTACTAGAAAAACGTTTTTCTTTTACTTATCTTGAAATTCTTTGCTAAGCTCCCATAGCTCCGCTGGTCATTGGAGTTTGTGATAGGAGAGCCAGGCCTTACATTTTTTTAATACGAAAGTGTTTTATACCGGTGTCCACCAAGAAACCAATGACGTACTTCTGTAACGGAAGTGGATCTCCGAAAAAAAAATGAACATACATTCACAATGAAAGAGTTCCACCCAGTCGGACTCCAACCCACCTTCACCCGGGATTTGACGAGAGGAGCGGGAAGCTCCACCGATACGCCACCGGAACATTCCTCGAATAGGGAACACATGGGCCTAATATGTTCACTACAGCGCTTTACGAGTTGCATTTAATTGTGGTCCGGTTAAAGTAAAGGTGCTTAGTACAGTGACTTATAGTGTTTAACAAGCAAAATTACACTGAAATTAACATCCCCTCCATTAAACTGCACTCTTGGTTCGCTTAGGTTTGCTACGTTGGTACCGCCATCTAGGAACGATAGATAGAGCGAAGGAGGTTGTCATGCTAATTCGCACCGGTATTCAGCGCTTCGGTAGTCTTCGCGCTTCGACCGCAGCGGAAGTTAGGGGCGTGGCGGCGTCGTCACGATGCGTTCCTCGGGCGAAGTACGAACGTGGACGCTACAAAATTTGTCTTGCGTGGCCAGGTGTGTTGAGTTGCGGCGCGCAATGCTCCAGGATGCAAGGACAGCGGTCGACAAACACTTGATTGGTCTTCTGTTGCAGTGGGCTGTGTTTTCACAAAACGATCCGACGACAACCCGTTCGCTCTCTCTTGTAAGGTGTCACCGTTTGCGGACGCTCCTTGTTTATGGCAGGCTTGTACAGGGGATCAAACCTGCTTCAGGTGCTCCCTTAGTTACTCCTGGCGCGTGCAATTCAGTGTTTCCGGAGCAATGTGAAACGTTCGAAAACTTTCCCTCGTATGCAACTGTCGAGGTGGCGCTGATGTCTACATGTAACGTCTTCACATGTTCACAGTACCCAACCCATCTCCGCCCCTCGATTCGCCAGATTTTCGCTTATGCATTTCACAACTTCGCGAAGATAGGTTTCACTTTCCTGTTATACCGATTCCTATGACAGAGTGATCAACCACATTTTTATTTTAAGCATATGTGATAGGCCTTGTTGAACATCCGTCGAAAAAAGACAGCATGCACAGGAGGCTATATTCAAGTTTCGGCGCAAAATGAGATACCATGGGTTACGTGAAGCCGATGCATGGGATATGAAGCTGTCGAACCTTTCAGTGCGCCGCGATGCCTCACGTCAGTGTACACTTCATAGAACGTATCACACTAACGTGGCTGCCTGTGTTTAAAGCCGACGTGAATTTCACTATCGCTGTTGAAGCACGATGTGTCCGCGAGTCGTATCAACACCAAGTTCAGTTTGCTTATTCCGAAAAAAAAAAAACCAACGTAAAGAATGGAACCACTTCCCAGTCCCCATCGCCTTCAGATGACATTTTACTGCGTTAAATATTACTATTTTTGCTTACTTCATATAATAATGTTGTTTCGTTAGTCCTTAACTTTTATTGTACGTGTAGTTTGATGTGATATTAGTGCAATTCCGTCGAGCTCCTACGGTCTGAGAGTAAATAAAGGAATCGCAATGAAACTGATGGGGGGGGGGGGGGGGGGGCATCCGTGCTACAAGTAAAACATGTCCCTATCAACGGCCAACGTTCGGCACTGGGGCACCTGGCGAGCTAGAGGCAAAATTGTCCGTCCCGCCGTGTACGGTGGTGCACGATAAAATGGGGCCCGGTCCGGAGCTGTGATGCAAGCGCCTGCCATAACTCGACCAGCAGGGCGACCAAGGACGCGAGCATGCAGTAAAGCTCTTTTGGCGGCCTTAAAGCTTATGGCGAAGCGAGCAAACATCGGGAGCCGCGGCAGCGTCCGATAGGAGCTCCCTTTGCGGTGAACTGCGATCGCGCATCTGCGGCGTCGTCTAATCCACTGCACGAAGGCTGTGCGGGTGTTCCAACTATAATACGACCGGATATAGGGGCGACTAGAAGCAGCCACTATACATGAGAGTCGGCCTATCAGTCCAGTATATCCGCGCCCCAATTCGCAACAGCTTGAGCATCGGATTTGCGGCTTTGATCCTCCGCGGAGTACAGTTGATTCGTGCCGGCACTGCCGGCGGCTTTGCGTCAGGTTCTTTTCGACGTCAGGGACGCGGGTATAGCTTTGAAGGGAACTTTAGTGTTCGCTATCAGTTTGCATACGGAAACGAGTGGAATGGTGGGAATGAAAAATATACCATGACAAGACGGCAAACCTAAATCAACAGGACAAGAATTCGGTGCGTGAATTTCCAACGAGAGGGAATGTCCAGCGAGCCCGAATGTCCTGCCTGTATATGGCCAACAGAGAGGGGAAGGATTTGCTAAGTTAAATAAATTCTGTCAGACAACTCGTCCACGGAGTTGAAAGTGACCGAAGTGGTTGCATTTTCTAAGGTACTTTTTGAAGTGCAGGCATTGCAACGTGCTTTTCTTATCCAGATTAACTTATGTTGTGTTAGTCCTTTCTTTTGCATTTTTATTACTTTAATTTATTAGATGTATTTTCTCACCGATTCTCCTTCGTTTCTGTATTCTTGTTTTTGTTAACAAAATTCGGTCCACGTGAAACCTCTGTAGGGCTTGAAAGCGAAAGCCTGCGCCAGATTTGGTGAAGCATTAATTAATACTTTGGCAGCTTACATTTTAGGGGAGGGCGTCTGCAACGCCTAATGCAGCCTAAATGATAAAGTACGAGTGTGGACATTCAGCTCTACATACTCGTTGACATGTGCGAGGACCAACGCCTTTTAATTAATTACCAAATGTGTAGCAAGCTTTCCTTCCACGGAGAATCACGTGCGGGACGTATCCACGTAATCCCAGGTCTTGGTATGCGGGCATGCACCAAATGTGATTCCCATCTCCTCAAGGTCGAGTCGCCGCTCCGAGCATACGCGTTTTTTTTGTTTTTTTTTTTTTGCGGGGGGGACGGGGGGGGGGGAGGGGCGCTCGAACGTCAGCGAGTCCTTTCAGGTTCGCCGTTTCGCGAGACCTTAAGGATTTCGCCTTAAGAATATACCGTTTTCTGTGAGGGGGGGGGGGGGGCATTTACGTCTCCTACAAAGAGCCCATTTGCATGCGTGTATAGATCACGATTGCTCCAAGCTCGCTGCTTTATGTTGGGCGCTCTTCGTAGATGAATGCTATTACAAACGTGAAATCACATAGAACTTCTTGCCATGGTTGCTTTCAAGTCAATCCTGCTGACTTATCTTAAAAAATTGTGTTTTGTCACTTGATTTTATAAGGCGCAAAACGCCAGACCATTTGAAGCCGCGTTCCTCCAATATCTTAAGCGATCGACAGAAGTTAACCAGAAATTCATAAAAATTTGCTTTCATCGCGCTTAACATGCACCAAAGGTTCTCATTTCTCCATGGGCATATTTAAAATTTAAGGCGACAGTATTATTCGGCATCAAGGTACCGCCCGAAGAGGTGCCTTTGTGGTTTTTGAGCATCTGTGTCCGTTGAATATTGTTGCGACGTTGCAAATTTAGCTTTGCGAAATTTTCATTACCCTATAGGAGCTGAAGAGAACAAAAGGGACTTTGTACAAATTTAATAAAACTATTTTAAAACCTAGGCAGCAGGTCTCCTTAGTCCACGAAGCTGTGGGTCGTGCTGGATACTCGCTATACTTCTGAATGTATTTTAATGCAGTACACAAGGATATATCATCACCAAGATGTAGATTGTGCTTTTACGCACGGAATCTGTAATACAACATTACTGTGAATGAATTATGTCTCATTCAAGTATGTTTAGCAAGCAAACGATTTATGGCTTTCAATGTACTAAATGCACAAGCATTTCTATGCGAACTCGAACAAAACCCAATTTGTCGGCCACGTAAGTCCAATAGCCATAGTCTGTGTGTGTGTGTGTGTGTGTGTGTGTGTGTGTGTGTGTGTGTGTGTGTGTGTGTGTGTGTGTGTGTGTGTGTGTGCGTGCGTGCGTGCGTGCGTGCGTGCGCGCGCGCGCGCGCGCTATTTTGTTTCCCAGAAAAAAAAAGAAAAGGAAAATAAGGTGAGGTATAGCCCGTACCACCGTGAGGTACAACGGGCTTAGAACGAATTACTAATAAATGAATACGGGAAATGTTTTCCCAAAGTTCGCTTTAGAGATAACGTCAAAAAAAAAAAAATTAAGGCTAGCGAACTAAATGCAATCAAAAGGACGAAATTTGGAAAAGTCGAGCTGGTTAAAGTAAATGTTCGGTCACAATTAAGCATTTACGTGCCCCAAATGTTAATGGTTGATTGATTGATTGATTACTGGGTTTAACGTCCCGTGTTTACGGCGCCTAGTCCTCTGTGTGCGATTATGGCCACTGGTGCCGTCGCCCAGTAATCCTCGACGGTGGACTGTGGATGCTCGTTGGCTGGCGCCGAGTTGTCTCCTGATCAGTGACACCTGCGTGGAAATTCTAGAAAACTTTTTTTGTTTTTTTTTTCCCCTGTGAGTGGGTGGGCCGAAGGTAGGCTTGCGCGGCGCGTTGATGACGTGAGATATGACGGTGGTGTGAATATGTGCAATTATGCTTCTCCTATGACCGCAGGAGAATCCCCACCTTGTTGAGCTTAAGATGCGAAAATATCAGTAAACATATAGGCAAAATCAACGTGAATGATAATGAGGATAATGACAGGAATGGGTGAAGTAGGGCTAAAAGAAAAGTCATAGGTATGAGAGAAAGGGAGTGTGCGGTGCTATGTTGCATCAGCGTCGAGTTGAGGTATAGTGTCATTGTCACAGACGTTTTCATGATTGACATCATTTGTAACAGATATGCACGTGTCGTCTTGTTTTGTAGCAGTTTGGGGTATTCTTCACGTGTTATTCTATGGTTATGAGTGAAACGGAAATGTGTGAACAAGTGTTTCGTGAGTGTGCATTCATTAAAGCAGTGCTATTCCTCAGTGCAAATTCGTCCACAGGCGCATGTGTCAGATGTTAAGTTAAAGCGTTTTAAATAGTACTTAACGTGACCGTGACCAGTCATTAATTGAGTCAAGGATTTATGAGGGAGAAACCATTTTGGTATTTGGTATATGCTTGGTATCCAATGAAATACCGACTACTCGGGTCCTTGAGCTTGCCATTCTCTATGCCAATAAGAATTTAAGATTTTGTAGAAATGAGTCCGAACCGTGCGAATCGACATTTTAGAATAGCGCACAGAGCTCGATTGCGCAGCTGGAGAAGCCGCACTATCTGCAAGTTCATTCCCCAAGATTCCGACGTGCGCGGGTACATGGAATAATTTAATAACCGAGCCTCTAGAAATGATGTTCCGAAGCAAGAACTTGATTGTCCAAATCCGCTCATCGTTCTCGTGTAAGCTGGCTAGTTTTTCTGTTTTATTTTAATAATGACAAGCAGTCGGGCACAGAAACGTATCTTGTTACAGCGCACGCGGCTAACTATTTCTACGCAGCGCTTGAAGCTGGCAACATTCTCTGAGCTACCTTACGGCGAGGAGGCCCGTGTTTATATATTACTAACGAGATGGCCCCGTGCCCTCGCCGCGCCGTTCACGTGGGTCGCCGACAGTGTTTCAACCACAGAGTTCCCTACTAAAATACCGAAGGCAAATGTGGCGCTAGTGTCTGTGGGAGTTTCTAACAAGGCGGTGCAGCATGGGAATGATGGGTATGACATGGATCTTCGTTCTTCTGGCTTCATATGGCTTTGCGACTTCCACAAATAGGTCGTTTACGACAAAATATTGCACCAGAACGGAAGATTTTGGAATAACTATGTGCGTGCGCAGGTAATTGTTGCTTTTTCGCGATTAAAAAAAATACCGAAAGCTCAGAAGTTTAGTAACATTGTGCGATATGGCAATGCTGCCGCCTCTACTTGTGCCCAGATTTAGCGGCGTCTATGAAGGTTTGAGTTCCTCATATAGTTCTCCTCGAACTTAAAGATTTTTGCTCTTGTTAGTGACGTGCTAACGTTTTTGAGTATGTAAAAGGAAGGTGCGTCTTCTAAATATAACAAACAGGCTTTCGCTGGCTTCCTTAAGGGCAAGGCAGGTGCTCCACCGTACTTTTACGAACTTATATGGGCCAAGCCGCTGTGCAAGGCCGAAGCAGACGCGCAGTATCGCCCATAGTTTCATGGTTGGTTTTGTGCAAAAACGTAATGTTAAATAAAGAGCCAAGCCGTTAAACTCCGTCGGAAACTGCGCCTGAGCCGTTATCAGAGCTGCCTTTTTGAATGTTGTCCGCAGGCGCGCCTACCTATCGCCCAGTCCGTGGCTACTACGCACGATAACTGTGCGCCTGCTTGGCGCGTTCGGTCGGCGTTGAATTATTCAGATAGCGGAATTGAAATGCTGTAGTACAAGATATACGAACAGCCTTGTAACAAGGGGTGTATGTCAGCCATGTCAGCCGTGAAAGCGGCCCCACGCTTACAGATTTTGTCGTATCTGATAGAAAGGAAAAAAAGAACAGCAAAACCGCGTCGATAAGGCTCACTAGACGCAGCGCAAATATTTCCGAAGTTGAGTAAAATACCACCGCAAATAACATCTGTAGGGCCGTCCATCAACAAACACAAGAACGAAACAGACTGTCTGGCACGTCGCCATTACAAACGGCTTTAGTACATGCGACAGTCTGATGATCTCTTGCAGTAAAGCGCACGCTACAGCCGCTGCCTTCGTCACATAATGGAAAAGTGTAGTAACGTCACTGGCGTCACTGAAGCAAAGAATATGAATAAACAAATCCACCAGAATGGTTGAAGCAGCAGGCACGAAGACTAGACAAATCAATGTCATACCCATCATTCCCATGGCAGCTTCACAATCGCGGCGCCAGATTTCCCTCTAGTAGTATTATAGTAGGAGACTCTGTGGTTTCAGTTGCTCAGCAGCGCGTCGATCGAAGAGTCGCCCAAAGAGCAACGGCGAATGGCTAGTCGCGTTGAATGAGAAGCGCACTTGCATGCGCGTCCATATCCACAAGCAGGAACAACGTTAAACTGCGCGTTATACAAAGTGCAGCTCAACGCCTGATGGGATCTCGGAGTTTCATTGCAGAAAACGGAAGCACATCGCCCCTAAAGGTGCTAGTCTTACCCCGTATAATCGCCGCATTCATAGCTTCGCCCTTCTGGCGAAACTGTGATTTTCTTTATATGTACTAGGATTAAATATTTGGCACCTGCAATAAGTAGAGAGAGAGAGAGAGGAAAAGGTAAAGGGAAAGACAAGGAGGCTAGTCGGAGGATATCTCCACTTAGCTACCCTGTACTGGGAAAAGAAAAAAAGGGGTATAAATTGACTGACAGGCCTAGCTTCTGTCTTCTTCGAGCGAAAGAAACGTGCAGTTGCGAAAATGTAATGATCCAAAGGTGGTATAAACTTGAAACAAAATGCTTCTATATTTCGGCGGTACGGTGTATTCAACTCGAGAGAACGTCTAAAGAGACTGAATGCCCCACAAAGGCGTAAAATACAACGATACCAGACGCAGTGTTCACTGCTGTACAATCTGTCCCGTCAGATATTCAAGCCTATTGATTTCTGGCGTTTTACGCCACAAAACTACACTATGATTATCAGACGCCGTAGTCAAGGGCTCCGGAAATATCCTGGGGTTCGTTAACGTGCGGTGACATAGGAGCCTTAACATCTCGCCTCCATCGAAATGCAGCAGCCGCGGCCATGATTTGATCCTGCGACCTTCGGATCATCAGCCGACTGCCGTAGCCGCTAGACCACCGTGGCGGGGCGATATTCAAGCCGCAAGCAAGTCCACGTGCCGCTTCTTGTGACGGCCTTCCCTGTTTTGAAACAAAGAGTCCGATAGCATGTCGTCATCTTCTGTCTCAATACACGCGCATCAACTGTTGCAGTAGTGTCAATTTTTATGCACAAAGACGTATCCTGACCGTCTGTTAATGGCTGTGTATGGCACGTGACACCACTCGCACAGCGAACGGGACACAGCAGTTTCCCAATGACGCTGACGTGACCAGAATCGGGCATGTTCTATATCGCTTGCGTGACCAGAATTGCAACGCCGATTAAGCCGGGCCCAATAAATGCCGCGCAGGGCTCTTGTGGCGCCGGTGTTACTGCTTCTTTTTCTCCCCCTCCTCAAAGACCCCCTTCCGGATTTAAAAAGATCAGCCTGCTTCCCCCGTCGACGCTGACGTGTAAATCGTTTATTGCGCTCTGATTTTCCCGGCGCGAATCAGTGTTGCCGCCAAGAACACGAAAACAGTTACCTGGCGGTAGTAGTGCGCGAAATTGTAACACCAGCTGCCTATGGAGCTTTCCAAAATTATAGCGATAAATAGTCTGCGTGGCGATCACAAAGCAAAGCGCCGACAAAAAAAAAAAAAAAGAGGGGCAGAAAAAGAAACGTTAGGCTTGTTATTTTTTTTTTTTTTTTTTAGTTTGCTTGCTTCCGGGCTTGTTGACGTGCTTATTGGGCTCTTTTCTGCTTCGTTGCTTTGATGCCCAACTCCGTCGAATTTTTGCCTCCTGTCAAGGTAATGGCGATTCTATGTTCCTGAGACACTCCTGTCAAACGCCTGGTAGCATAACTGCTTAGCATGTTTCTTAATAATTTACTCATGTCACGCAATGAGAGCATCCAAAAATCCCGCACCTTAATATGCCAATCAATGCATTAATATCGCGAACAAAAAGACTAAAGCCAGCTCCACGCCTGTGAAGTCTGAGCAAACAGCTGAGCTGACGTTGCCCCTTATATCCATTTATGACGTATATGCACAGATGTAAAGAAATCGCCTGGTCCTGACGGACTATCAACTGTTTTTTTGAACAGATATGCTGACTGGGTGGCAAAATATTTGCATCACATTTACACTATATCGTTAAACACTGCAGTTATTCCTGATGATTGGCGTTTAGCAAAAATAATTCCGGTGCACAAATCCGGCTCCGCTCTTGAAATTTACAACTACAGGCCGGTTTAATTAACTAGTATTAGTTGTGAAATACTTGAGCACATTATTTTTAAGGTCATTATTAGCCTACTTACTTAGAAAATAATAAGTTACTTTGTGCCCAACAGCACGGATTTAGATCTGGTTTATCTACCATTACTCAATTAGCTGAAATAACTGATGAATTGATTAGTACGCTCATTATGAAAGGCCAGATCGACGCCATTTTTATTTTTCCAAGGCATCTGATGTCGTCCCACACCAGGTTTTAATAACAAAACTACTAGCAATTGGTATTGAACGAAAGGTAGTAGCATGGATTGAATGCTACTTAAGCAATAGAAAACAGTGTGTTGCTGTAGATGGGTGTGCTTCAAAAGAATTGGAAGTGTACTCCGGTGTTCCGCAGGGCTCAGTACTCGGGCCTCTTCTTTTTCTAGTGTATATTAATGATATTCACCTTTGCGTAGTATCACCGATCCAGATTAAACTATTTGCGGACGACTGTGTAGTATACACAACAATAAATAATCAAGATGACTAGATTAAACTCAACATTACTTTACGCTCAGTCGACGCATGGTGTGGGAGGTGGGGATTAAGAATAAACCCTTCTAAAACGAATTTCATTACGTTTACTAATAAAAAGATGCCCCTTGACTTTACTTACTCTTTAGGAAATGCTGCCATCACGAGGACTGATCATGTTAAATATTTGGGCGTCACACTTACGAGCAACTTCCGCTGGAAACCACACGTTGAAAACGTTTGTCGGGAGGCGCTGCAGAAATTGTCGTTCTTGAAGAGGAAACTGCGCAATACCCCACCTACGGTAAAACTAAATGCGTACAAAGCACTAGTACGACCAAATTTGGAGTACGCAGACGTTATTTGGAGCCCTTGGCAGCGATATTTGATTTTAAAAAATAGAAAGAGTACAAAATTTAGCTTTGCGTTTCATTTATTCCGTTTACTCCCGACATTCTAGCGTAACCGATTTACGCAATAAGACTAATCTACGGAAACTTGAGCAGCACAGGATAGTATCTAGATTAAAATTCATTTACCAGCTTGATCGCGGTGACTTAAAATTTACACGGGAGCGTTACCTTCAAAATACTTTAAACGTTTCAGCCAGGACGCATCACTGTAAAACTTTCAGACAACCAATCAGCCACATTAATGTCCACAAGTTCTCCCTCTTTCCTCGAGCAATTTTTGATTGGAATAGATTAGCTGAAGAATCACTGAACTCTGTCTCGTTGGATTCATTTACTCATAATATCTGTAACATTAATTTTCTTCATGTAAATGGCTGACATAGAAACATATCGTTTTGAGTGTAACTCTCTTGTATTAACAATATATGTACAGCACCTTTGTATACTTTCCATTTATGTACTTGTGATTCATTTTTTTTTCTTACATTTATGCCAAGCCATTCAATGTATTTACCTTATTATCTGTTTGTATTGTTTGTACACACTCCTGCATGGGCCTGGGGAAGGCCTGCAGTATCTGTAAATAAATAAAAAAATGCAACGTATGATATATTAGACGACGTATATACATTTATTTATATCATCTTTGGACAGCTTTTTCTTATCGCAGTGCCTGACATTTGGGCGGCCACCTGCGCACGCGTGGGCACGCATGGGCACGTATGGGCACACTTACACGCACGCAGAAACACCGCACAATTTTTTATTGATTGATTTGTGGGGTTTAACGTCTCAAAACTAGCTCTGATTATGAGAGACGCCGTAGTGGACAGAAATTTCGACCACCTGGGGTTCTTTAACGTGCTCTGACATCGCACAGCACACGGGCCTTAACATTTACACAATTTTTCAGTTTCTTCTCAGTTCTACTCCTTCGGGCACAGTTTCAGCGCGCGTCACTTTTTCTTTTAACTCGTATCGGATGCTGTGTTACGGCTTCCTCTTCCCTTTCATCATGACCGCCTTATGGCCGCTGAAGTGAGCAGCCAAGGGTTCAGCGATGGGATCTTGCCGGAAATTTGCAAAAGCCACGTCGATGCGTCGATGCATGTCTTTCAAATTTTGGTGGGTTTCTTCCAGTCCCACGACGGTAATGATTTAGCGTGAACTGAATGAGCCCATGAATTAGAATTATATTGAAATTAATGTCACCGACTGGAATCAACGGTATGTTCTTGTAGTTGTCCTCCAACTACCAACGTAGAGCGGAAGTAATGTAATTAATTATGTCGTTCTGAAAACGACTAGGCACCAGTAGTCACGACCATTACGACGCTGCCATCATCTAACGTTTCTTCGTGCTCTCCTCTCAAAAAGTCTCAAATTTCAGCGATTTGTAATGGAGCAGCCGAATTCGAATCATTCCATAGCGAACCCCCCTCCCACTCCCCGGCATGCCTTTCCGAACTCTTGGTGACGACAATTCCGTGGACCCTTTGATTTGTGTCATAGACGCGTACGAAGTTTCGGTGAGGCGAAGTATTGCAGCTTTAGAGAGCTATATCGCGCGCATGTTTCTCAAAAGAGCGGGCGTTTGCAAATTTTTGCACACATTGCTGCATGATGGTGAGGAGTCGATGTTGCTGCAGTAGTGGGTTCAATCTGAGGGCAAGGGTGTCGGTAGTGGGTCGAGGGCAAGAGCGCGTTCGCTGTCACGCAGGATGTGCGTGTGTGTGTGTGCGCGCGCGCGCGCGCGTGTGTGTGTGTGTGTGTGTGTGTGTGTGTGTGTGTGTGTGTGTGTGTGTGTGTGTGTGTGTGTGCAAGTTCCTCTGCCAGGAGGAAAGTTTTGTATACACAATTTTATTACATAATACGCTCAAATATCACAAAATAAGTGGGCGCAATGAATGGCATCATCTCACTTCAGAACCGGATGTAGGGGCACGTGGGGTGCACGATAACGTAGGAACAATCTTCAGCATAATCACACCTGCATGCTCCTGTGTCAGATATCCAGTCGTCTATGAAGTAACAGCTACTTTCATCAACAATATAAGAGGCCACAACTGTTCTTCATTGACCTATGTATAAAACTATCTATTTCATTAAATCTGGGTGAGAACAGAAAAACTGAAACATTAGTGCCCCGCCTGCACGACACTTCCTTCTATAGCATTTGCGCGACCCTTCCTGTAAAGCGCATGTTACATCAGCGGTGTACTCGCGGCTACGCGGTCTAATATGTGCGACATCGTCTCTTCGAGGGACCAGAATATGAGTCACTGTGAAGTGAATTGCTAGCTAACTTGCAACTTTTACATTCAAGACTATTTAACCTAAAGAAAATTGTTGGCCCATTGCCGACAGCGTGGCCTCAGAAAAGAGCACTACTGCCCTCGAGAAATCGTTTTTCGAAGACACAAATTTTTTATGACACTCTAAAAGAAGAAGAGTGTCAGCGTATAGAACTGGCGCAGTCAATGTACGTACGCCGCCGCTGACGTACAACAAAGCGCAGAAGCATTTTCCTTTCACGCGTGCTTCATTTTCTAAGGCCCTTGATTCGCCCGTTAGGATTGAATTGTTCACTACAGATGCTCGTCTGCGACGCCGAAATTCTCGGCGCCACCCAACACGGCCGAAGTGGGATGCAGGAATTCGCGCCCATAGCTTCCGTGCTCCAGCGATATATTCTCTCAGAGAGTTATGCTGCCGTCATCTTTCACGGCTGGGCGTTATTTGGCGGGTTTCTTTTTTTTTTTTTTTCTGCGTATGCTTGGCTGCCATTACTTTGCTGGTCAGGAGCGCCGCTTCCGTCGAGTGGTGCCAGACAGATTTCACTCAGAAGCAGTAGGTGTGTTCATTACTCCGTGATAAAGCCCGCCGCCAAATAAAAGCGCTTTCCTTCCAGTCACGGAAAGGCTTTTTTTTTTTGTTATTACTATTTGTGCGTGTTTCGTCTCCTTCGTCTTCTTGTTCGCCAGGTACCCGCCAGACAGCACAGTTAGCGGGAAATATAGTAGACGCGGAGAAAGCGACTCCCCCGCTGCCTCCCTTCCTTTTCCAGCAAAGCTTCCTTTTTTATATATATACAGCGCAGTTTTTCCATTCAATCGGTGCTTATTACGCCCCTTCGCGGCATCCCTCTTGTCGTATCCCCAGCCGCGTCGGAGGCACGCCATAACGTCCCATCACAGCGCAGTGTACCGCGCCGACCCTTAATAGGTGAGAAGGGAGTCCGGACCACATACACAACGCAGTGATGCCGCGCAATTGCGGTTCCCTGTCGTATAATTGGGGCGTTTGCTGCGGCGGCGCCGAGCACAGATTTCGCACCGCTGCGCCAGGCTCCGCCATGCGAGGAGGAGGTACGTCGCGTTTAGTGCGTGGCCGGTGAGAGCATTAGTGCTAATAGCAGCAAGCAGTTGCCCTCGACGCCGATAGAACGTGTGCTGTGCACACCAACGCCAACGGTCCCGAGGTTCGCGGACGAGTGCGCATACACTTCAGAAAGCCTACAGGCGCAGCGAGAGACCACGTCTGTCGCATGCCTGAAAGTGAGCTAACGGTTTCAACATCAGCTGCTGCAATGGAGTGGGAGACTCGCTGCAGAAGCATGCATGTTCAGAACATAAGTTGCCATATCATATAGCACGGCCACAACGCAGCCAAGAAGGGAGAGAACGAGGCAGTGTGGGCTAAATAGGCCACAGTATAGGCACTTGTGAAGTCGACAAAAAGAATCTATCCGGCGTGTCCTTCGCTATGTTAACGAGTCACAGAAATTATCTGTGAAAGATACTGTCTGTATCAGCTATCTAAACGCAATACTCGGGCTGCGTGATAGCTGGCGCATTTGCTGTTACTAAGTGGACTGGGTGACCACGGAGGGAAGAAACCGAATCGTATTACTTCAAAAAGTATCTCGATTTCATTGAGCACCACAACTAATTAGTTAGGTGTCCTCGGGGCAAAGCTGTCAAAGCGATGACGCAGAAAGTATCGGCCGCCGTGCGCTCCGAGTATCGCGTTTCATTCGCTGAGCACTGTGCAGGAAAACATTAGAGTTATTCGGTCATTCTTGAAGACTAGTTAATTATCATCGCTTACGTGCTTCAAACTTAAACTGTCGCTAGAAAACATGCTATGCATGAGAATGATCTGCATTACTGTGAACTATGCTGGAAGTCACCAACAAGAGAAGTGGGCGAAACGGACAGTCCGTCGTATGATTTGTAACGACGCATTTATTCTGATTCCGATGCCTACCGAAGGTGACCTATGGAGACAGAAACATTGGTCTTTAATCAGCTGAAACACGCTAGTTTTCATTCCGCAATGAACGATACGCATTTTTGTTCGGTGTATTGATTTAGATGTCAAGGTTAATTTTCTGAGACTGAAAGCACTGTCATAACCATCAGCGTCAAATCTTGGCTTTCCATGCCCAGCTGGCCATCAATTGCGGCAGCTGAGAATCTTTGCGCACAGACAAATGAAATCCCACGACCATTTTGCGCGTGAGGGTATACTGATGAATTTCACACACACACACACACACACACACACACACACACACACACACACACATGTGCGTGTGTGTGTGCACGCGTCATGTTATCATCTCGGATTCCTGATATTTTGAGTTTTGAGTTGTCGTTCTTGCAGGAAGGATATATATATATATATATATATATATATATATATATATATATATATATATATATATATATATATATCCCTAGCTCCCAGAATCAATGATGGAGGCTTTGTCTAATTTTCGATCTATAGCAGTATTGCGCAAAGGCGAGGCCATAGCGTGAGGACTTAAAAAATTGCCGCTCAAATACATCTGCAGGAACAGAGGGGTGCTATAGGGCTATTAATCAGATCGTTGAAGTGTTTAAGCGAACAAATAAGCGCGTGCTCATCGACCATTAAAGATTAGCGTCCGGAAGGATTGGTTCACTCCTTTGCGACTCTGCCCTATTACATTATTGTAAAGGGAATTGTTGATTTATTCAAACAGTAAGGAACGTTTGCTGATATTTTCAAATATACAAAGCTAAACATATGCAGCGCTAGCTAATGATTGTTTCCAAAGCCACTCAAGTCGTCGTTTAGATCCAGTAGTTATTTTGCTTGAAGGAAGACGTAAATAATATTGTGCACGAAAATCGTCACTCCCGCCACTCGCGAAGTATGTGGTGGGGGTCTGATCTTTGCGTGCGCAAAGATTGTGAACTTAAGAATTTATGGTGAGTTGTGTCCAGTTTATATTATTATTATTAGACATGTAAACATGTAAGGCACAAGTACATGACAATAGAGCAGGCTGACAACTGCCACCGGGAGGGGCACAACGCCTGCCTACTCTTTTGGGAGAAGAAAAGGGGGGAGAGGGGAGAGAAATACGAAACAAATAGAAAGTAATAACATACGAATACACAGACAAAATACAGCAAAAACAAAATATGTCTGTAAACGAAACGGCAGAGCGGTAGCGTCCAGAAAATTCAATAATGTTCGATAGGCCTGGTCCCGTCGGGAAGCGCTCCCCTTTGGGAACAGGTAATCGTCAGCGGTCGCGCACTGCACACCAAGACGTCTATACTCCTTAATTAGCGTTGTGCGCTGCGAAACGTATGCGGGACCACTCTAAAATAAAATGTCCAAGTGTCTTACTGGAACCACAGGATGGGCATAATGGACTGTCCACACGGCCTTGACGGTGTAAGCGTTCGCACACAAGAACACAACCAACCCTCAACTTACAGAGCAATGCTCTCGCGCGACGAGACAAGCCACGACCACGAACACGGGGAGGGAACGATCCGCTGGCAACGCGCTGGTCTGGGTGCCGCCGTAGTAAGTGATGGCGTATCAGCAGACGAGCGTTGTCAACCTTACATGAAAAGACAGGACAGTCACAGTCGTTGTGAGCGCAACTAGAGGCGAGGCGATCAGCCTCTTCGTTTTCAGCAATACCCACGTGCGAGGATATCCATTGTGCCATGAGGGACACACCGCGTCCAGTAATTTTTCCAGCAGATTCCAGTATGCTGCTTAAAACTTGGGTATCGACATGGCTTCTCAACAGTCTACTGAAGGCAGCGCGGGAGTCAGTGAGGATCACGACCTTCGATGCGCTTAACTCTTCCTGTGCGTACTTTAGACCAACAGCAATCGCTGCCAGCTCTGCAGTTGTTGATGAGGTGGGATGTGGTATTTTATACACCCGTCTGACATTACTCGACGGCAGATAAAAGCCCCAGAAGCGCTTTTGATGTTGCGTACAGACGCGTCGGTAGAGGGCTTCACATAATCGTCGAATTCTTCACATAAGTGACACTGGGCCAATTGAAATAGAGCAGGAACTGGCTGGCTAGACTTCTTGTGCATTCCTGCAATTGAAAGGTAAATGGGAAATACACTATGTGTTGCGCGCTTTCGGAGGTGCAGATGAAGTGCCAGCAATATCATTAAATAATGCCGCCATTTTCCCCATGCGGGAATGAAGGTGCTGAAACAGCCGATTGATGAGAGCTTGGCCATCTGGTGCTCCGCGTAGACGCTCGATATAGATCAAGGCTCTCTGATCTGCTGGAAGTCGCAGGGGCAACTGGTATGCTTCTGTGACTAACGGAATAGATTGTGCCTCACGGGGAATACCAAGGATAACCCGGAGGGTGACACGATGATCCCGTTCCAATCGAGAAATCAGACTAGGCGGCACGTTTAACACTGCCAGGGCATACATCACGCCAGAGAGTTTATAGACCCGCAGTATTGTGCAAAGGAGACATAGAGTATGACGTATAAGGATCAAAAATGGTGGCGAAAGTGTATCTGTTGAACAGCGGGATGCTATGAGCCCATTATTTGTAGCGACGAAACTGTTGCAGTGAAGCAGCAACAATAGTTCATCGACGATTGGGGTTAGTATCTGGACAGATAAATTCCCTCTATGGCGGTACTCCTAGACATACATGATTAGAAAGGAAAGGATTGCGATACCAGTAATTATGAGAAAGTGGGTACCGGTAAAGCTCACCGGTCAATACATAACATGAAGTGAACGAGCCTTTTCAAACAGCTATCGACAGAACGGACATGGCTTGCTTTCACTCTTTATTGCGGGCGTCAAAATATGGATCGCCAACGCTAAAGTAATAGAAAAACAACAGTCAATGCATCGGCATCTTCCTTCTGCACCAAAGTCCACCGAAATCGAGACCGTCGCTGCGAATTGGCGTCGTTGTGACCTGACCATTCGCACGCGGCCATCTTCAGTGTATATATGGATGATAGGAATTGGTGCAGCGTTATGACGGCTACTCGGAACTTAACAGAATTTTACAGCAATGTGAACGAGGGTTGCGCGGAACTAAATCTGCCACGAAAAAGATTCTCTAACAGGGGTTGTGTTTCTTTACGAGCAAACGGCCCTTGCATTATGAGTGACCCTTGTATATACCTGGTTCTTGAGACATAAAACACCTCATACTATCTCATACCACTACATTCGACCACAATGTTTAAAAAGCTGTGATAGCGGAAACCTTGCTCTAGACCGGAATCACGTTGGCTCGAAATGCCGCCATTATGTCACCGTCACAACGACCATCACGTCTGAGGCAGCATTTGCTCGTCGGTTTTCTCTTAAACGTGACACGTTGCAGGTGATGGTTTCCGGAGCCATAAATATCGGCAGCGCCGCATTCTTGAATACCGGCGACAAAACGTTTCGTCATATTCACGGAGGTTGATACCGCGATGGGTGCTGCGTGTTATGTGCGATTCCGGCCTTGCACAGCTCTTTTTGTTTATTATTAGTAGGTTTAAAGAGACGCCTTTTGATGCAGCAGCTCTACTATACAATACGGTATTCAATTGCAACGGGAGTATTGGTGTTCTTTAGTTCGGTATAACGATTAAAATGCTGCCAAAAGCGTTCCTTTTCCTACCTACACCTTCGACGCACCAGCACATCAAGAATTTCGTGCAGATCAGTTCAAAACCACCAGCCACATTTCTATCTATTGATCACCAGACACCGCTTGGATTCAGTCAGCAACAGCCATGTCGACACGTAGGGCTGAAAATTGCACCACATGAACCCCCTCCCCTTCCCCCGTGGTCTGTTGGCCCAGATCCTTCCACCTGAAATACGGCCTTTATTATTATTTTTTCGTTTTCTCCGCACTTAAGTAGTAGAACGAGTGGTGACGCTGAGAGAAAGGGCATGTCATCGTTTGGAACGGACACGAAACACACACAAACACACAAGGAAGAGGAGGAGGAAAGAATAGGAAAAGCAGGGAGGTTAACCTGGGCTGAGCCCGGTAGGCTACTCTGCCCTGGTGAAAGTTCCAGAAAATAGAGTTAGAGCAAAAAAAAAAAAAAAAAGACGAACAACACACACAAAATGAAACCGAAAGGACAGATGAGAACCATCGCAAATCGGAGTGCCTTGTATTTCTTCGCCCTGCGGCATGACGTGTTGATTCAACTCCAGCTGTCCCAGGCGTCCGATCTTCCATGCGCGCATAGACCGTCCACAAATTCCCAGGCACGCAAGTGCTAAGGAGAGAGGGTTGGTAAGCGATGGTGACCTGTACACACCGCCGGCACACTTTGGCATACACACTATGCTTATGCTCCACCGGCATACGGTGTCTGGCAAACGAACGAACGCGATGGTGTTGGCAAGACGCCGGCGGCACGTTAAGACCACCCACTGAAACTAGAACACAACAGAAGAGAAAACAAGGGAGCGCTGTTATGGAAAGCACTGTTTTCTAGACAGGTCTTTTTTTTTTTCTCTCCTCTTTCCCTGTGTTCCTTTTTTCCCCAGATATTTCTCTCTCTCCCCCTTACGGAGGGTTAACGCAGCTGCAGAGCTTTTCTGATGTTTACGCTTCGTCGGAGCGCTGGGTGTGAAATGTGCCGTTGCGAGTGGGCCTGGGGCGCTTCCGGCCTTTCGACACCGGCTTTGTTTGCACAAGTTTCTCCCTGAGGAACGATTTCGCGGCTCCGCTATTTTCTTTGGCCTTGCTTTCATCGGGTGGACAGATACGGCTATCAAGGACAAAAAGAAGTGTCTCGCTGAATCCAGCGAGTGAAATTTTATTCCTTTCACCTATTAAGTCCGCGGCGCCGCTATTCGCCAGCAGAACATGGCAGGCGCAAGTAATTTATGTGCCAGTTTCTATCTTGTTTATGCGGTGGCTTATTGATGGCTACGCAGCGACATCTCATACATTGCGGCACATGATGTCCTCTCTTGGTTACTGCGTGCTTTTTTACGAGTGCCATTGCATATTATTTGACATAACGCGTTATTGCAAGAAAGAGGGGCTCTTCATGGGCGCCTGCGTTAACAAATGAGTGAGTGAGTTACCAGCTTAATGAGCTTGTTTTGAGCAGGACTGGCAATATCATTCGGCAGTACGTATACTTTAACTATTCCTATTGGTTTTCACCTGGACTAATATGTGAACTAAGATATAACGATCACTCACACAAGAAGTGGGAAAAGAAGTTATCTCTCTATAGTCAGTGGAAGGATGAATTCTGTTTCTTTCGAACTCTGTAAATTCCTATATAAGTGGGATCCCGGTTCATAGACGGCTTTCCTAGCAAAAAGCGCCTCTAACAGGCCGGCGAAGTTTTTTAAGTAGATACGCAAACACACTAGCCGACGAGAAGGGCATATTAGTCAACTGTACCGGACTCAAGTGGAACAGAAGTACAAACTACCGCCGTTTGTGTTGCTGTTCCCTTCTCATCCTTATGTCAAGTCTCAATTTCCAACGCGTGTATGAGTGAACAGCGCAAGACAGTCCCGACGATTAGTGCTGTGTAGTTAGATGAAGAACTCATCGTTAAATGTCTACCCTTGAGTCCGTACTTATCTTGTGGCGCAGATGGCATCTTCTCCCATTCTAAAATCCTATGGCGCTATATTTGTCACAACAATGACAACTCGATTTAATAACGGTCTAAACACCATCCAGCACCTCTTGCACGTGGAAAACTCCTCGCATTTTTCGGACCCTTGCTGCAAAACTGACGTTTCAAAGTGTCACTCGAATCCTCTTCTCCGCGCTACATCAAATGTCTTTGAGCTTGCCCTTCAAAAAGTATCGCCTTTAAGTACAAAAAGTCATTGATTCCGTGTCAAGACAGATTTATCACAGATCGCTCGACTGTCACAAATCCGGCCAGTTTCATGACGCAGATCTCCACTCCACTACCTTAGAGAGAGAGGGCTGGTTGCAGTCATTCACTGGGCTTCGTATGTAGTCAGCCACTAACTGATTTTGGTTAAACTTGAGCACGTTGACGTCGACTTTTCAATGGTCAACGTTCTCCACAACTATCTGTTTAAAAACTCAGGTTATGTTACCATGAATGGACATGGGTTTTTTGTGTTTTTTGCTTGTTTGTACAAGGCAAGCAGCGAAGGGTCAGTATTAGCCCCACTCATATCATTAATATTTGTTAGCGACGTTTCTTCTGCCATCTGTTATTCTTCTTTCCTTCTTTACGCCGATGTAATCCGAATATTTAGGGAAATTGATACTGTTCGTCGGACTTTAAACCAGCAGCAACACCACTGTCGCTTCCGCGATGCCTACGACAACCACAGGTATACCTACAGTTCCTGTAATTACGAAGAAAAGCACCCATTCCCCAGTGGCCTTGAAACAGGCAACATTCTTGGAACGGCAACGTCTTGGAAGCCGGCAAACAGGCAACGTCTTGGAAGCCCAACCTCGACAGTGGGCAAGTTTTCGCGATCCTCGAGGTGCCCCTTCAGAGTCGGCTTTACGACGGAGCGTGCTGAGCAGTTAGTCTGCGATACAAGATAAGTAATTCGCCGAGTTCTATGTATGGAGCAAGACATACTATTCGAATACATTCAGGGACATGTAACATTGTTGGTAACGACATCGCCGATGATGCCAGCTGGTCCTCCCATGAAAGCACCACGGCAGGCAGTTCCGGTATTCTCGTCGAGAATAGACGCTGCAAGGGACCTTCATTCACTCGCTGGCACATTGTCGCAAAATTTCTGGAACAACCGGAGTGTCTAGAACCATTGTGTACGTAAGCTTGATCCGTTGCAGAAGCGGCAAACTCTGTCAAACTTACCCCGCTGTGACTCAACTCGACTGTGCTGTCTGTGGTTAGATAGGGCTTTTGCAAAAGCTTACTCATGCCGTATAGGAATGCCACACACAAAGCGCGTTGCTATGAAAGGTCTTCGCTCTCTTCTCTGTTCGCAGACTCTCAAAAAAACTCAGCTCGCCATACCCTTCCGTAAATTTTGCACTACAATTTGCCTATCTCAACAGCGCTAAAAAAGAAACCAAGATAACAAAAACCAGATAAGACCAAGCACTGGTTCTGTACGGTTCTTCTTGTCTTGTTACGTTCTGAGAGCATTTCCAGTATTGAACATGCTTCTGTGATTTGGAATGCATGGAATGTCTAAATCCAGCAGTAATACCATCGAGCGGATCAAGAGAAAATTCCTTAACGTATATGATAATCACTTCGCCAGAAATACCTCTGGTTCTTCTGGTTCTTGTTCTAGTCGTGTTAGATTATTAAAATGAGAATTTTTTTCGCGAACTTGGCACTTTGACCATATCTATCTATCTATCTATCTATCTATCTATCTATCTATCTATCTATCTATCTATCTATCTATCTATCTATCTATCTATCTATCTATCTATCTATCTATCTATCTATGTGCTCTCCTGGTCGTTTCATTCACCTGGTATGCACGATGTTTGGATGGCGTGGTATAAATGTATGGTGTATATTAACGATTGATCTTTACATCACTAACATGATATACTCGTCATGTACGTCACGATTAGCAATACTGCAATCACTTGTGGCTCATAGCCTTATCGCTAGGCCAGTGGTATGTTGGTATGTGGCACAGGTCTTTGAATTTTATAGTCTACGTCAGTCAAGAACCAACTAAAATAGACATCTAACATGTCATTAGGACATACTTAAAAACGAGAATGGCATACCGTTTGCCGTAGCTTGTGATCGAAATGAAGGCATAACAAGCATCACAGACACATGCGAACGCCCTGTAGTCTCCGATGGCAACCGTTGCAACCTACCAAGCGGTAGCAGGGTATCGTACCCGTACTTGCAAGGTCCAACCAAGCACTCCGCCACTAGGCTACGGCGGCTCCTCCCACACGGTACAGCTAGAAAATAAACCAATTGCAATAACATATGTGATGATGGTCCTTGCGTAACGTCCATTGCGCTTCTAAGATATGCATTACGCGCTGTCATAGCAATTAGCGTAATAAACAATATATATGTTCCACTACCCTTCTCCATGATTTTGTTTAACTTCGCTCGATCGCGCAGGAATTCTTGAACGAACTACGCTTAAGATAGCACATAAACGCACAGTATAGTGCCTTTCTCTTCGGCAAAACAGCCATCTGTGCTGCGCACATAACTTGAGCGCCAGCGTTTCGTCGTACCATCAGCTACCATTCAGACGCCACTGTGGTATGGACGTTCTTGGTTAGCCAACGCTAAGCATACACCCATTTGTGCACTTTGCTCAAAGACGTTTATCCTGTTCGTAACACTTGGCTGAATTCCAGACATTTAGTCACCGGGAGTTTCCTCGCAGAGTGCTTCGCATGACACCGATTCTCGCGTGCGATCTGCAGGACTTCTGTCATTGTAATCACTTCACTGCCACCGAAATCATTCAGCTCGGCTATTTCTTTTAAACATGTTCACTTTATTATAGCCTGCCATGACGTGCTGCATTGTTTTGTTCTCCCAATTCTGCACAATATAACCTGAGAGCATAGAGCTTCTCATACGCCTGCCCGCCTCTGCCAACACTTAAATGTCCGTAGAATACAGTCTTTATAATACTTATTTTTCATGACTCATCGTCAAATGTTTTTGTTCCCCGAGATCTGTTATAAAGCAGTGTCGCGCACTGCACAAGTCATTTTAAGTTTACCTCGCGTCTTGACGTGTGTGGACTGCATTTATAAACGTCTGCCTATATTCCTCGTTCTGTGTTAATGCATGCTGCCCTGTTGTCCGGACGATTTTTTTTTCTTTTCTTTTATACTTCACTCTTCGTAGTTCCGCGGTATATTGTATTAATTTTATTGTTTATTAGAATTATTTCTCGCGTGCACCAGCACTGATACTTTCCTTTGTTCCTGGCCACATTATTAATTATTTATTCCAATGAATACCAATAATTATAGCACTTAAACTATGCACTCGTAAAATAATTAAGTAATCTTCTTCCTCGAGGATGGTCGCACACAAAAAAGAAAACAAATATGAGCGGTTCCCATCTTGCGGCCTTTCTGCTCTTACAGTATACTTATAGAAACCTGAAGAAAAAACGCCTTAAAAGAAGGCAGTTATTTTCGGTTGTCGTTATACTCTACAGACGTAGAGCGTTTACGCACATTACACGTGGAACGCCACGCGTGTACGAGCAATGAGAATCTACCAAAACACTGCGATGAATTGAACTATTCTCACCGTGTAGGTAACATTGAAAAATGCGCTGCGCGGACGAGTATAACAAGCTTGAACACTCCCGAGTGGTCCGCCACGACGGAGCCCGCCGAGATTAAACCGCTCGATCAAGTTGAACTCATTTTTCCCCGCCGAATAATAACTCTAGCTAGCGAACAACGCCGCCAGGGCTGTCTCTGTACTCGTATAGAGCGGAATATTTTACGGGCCGGAAAGAAAAAGGCTTTCTCGCTCATAACCGCGCTCCTTGTTCGCTGACACTTTTCTTCTAAAGCACCACCAGCCAATTCAACATATATTTGACTGAACGCTGTCCCCCGACCACGACGAGTACGAGAAGTGCCGTTCCATGGTGACACGACGACTGGTGGAAAGCGTGGGGTAATAGGCTGCAAATAAATCCGGTGCCTATATGACAGGTACGCACAAAACACTGAAACACGTGATCCGCAGATGCGAATTAATTGCCTGAGCCATTGTAGGTAGTTCCTCGGCGTTCAGGTCTTGTGTAAGCGATAGGCGATAAGAGTTACATACGTCGTTGTCCAAACCTAGAACAAAGCATGCCGACTGTTGACTGAACGGGTACATTCGCCACAGCTATCTCGGCAGGAGCGGCTGGCCGCAACGTTCTACGAAGCGCTTGCGTGCAGCGTACACGTCGTCACGGACGCATTATTGATACTCATAATAATACGCATTATTAATCATTAATGCCTGCTGCGTTGAATGCTACGCTCGAAAAAACATTTTCGTCGCACAACTATCCTCTTTGAGCGTATGGAACGCGTCCGCCTTAGAGCAGCCGCACGGATTTAATCTTAAAGGCTGTCACAGCCGCTAGGATCATCTTGTAAAAAAAAATAATAGGGAGAGAGGCTTCGCAGGGCACAAAATGTGACCACCTTCGTTCGCTACATAATCGCGTGCCGCAGTTTCTGAAGTATATACATAAAAGCTCGGATGCCAGGATTCTCAGAGCTTGCGTTTTATAATAAAGTCCAAGGAACGTGCCAGGTCCAACACAACAGCGCGATAGCTCAGGGGTTAGCGCGCCCAGAGGCATGTACAGCGGAAATGATGTAACTCTCATACAGTCATTAGTTCACATGGTCATGCGAGGATCGGTCTAGGTGGTAAGACGACCGCGCACCGTCACACACTCAGAGCGCGGATAACGCAAACCCAGACTTGCTCCCACCTGTGGTCTTACCTGATCAAGCATAGAAGAGAGTCAAAAAACTAAGCATATCCAGTGTCGTGCACATGCCAAAACAAAAGTAGTGTCAAAAGCTCACATTACCATGCCGCCAAAAATACCAACTACCATCGGGCAATTGAGAGCGCACAGTTTTCTTGCGGTAGCAATTATATCGACACTTGAACGTGGTTTTAGCCATCGCCGTCATGCCCCGCATATATACCGTATAGTTTTAAACGTAGTTGCCTTGCGCTTACTGTGCGTGTTCGAGAGCGCCTTCAAACCTCTTTTTTTTTTTACCCCGTTGTTTGACGTAAAATGTTTATTGCGTGTTTGCTTTCTTTCTGGAATGATTTGCTCATACCAGTGCTTGAACGAGATTAACTGTACAAGCTACACGTGTAAGCTACACAGGTATGTTAAGCTTCAGCACGTAATACATGTCACTCGTAATCAATTAGTCATGCGATGTCTGCGCAACGTAAAAGGTCAACTTACAGGCTAAATTCACTCGTTACTGCAGTAATAAATCGTACACCTTTGCTGCATGGGGGTTGTGCCCTTTGCTTAATGTAGCGCACTACAACGAAGGAGCGCAGGCGAGGCCTGGACATCAGCTCAACTTCACTAACGCAATTCAGCCTTATAGAAGTTAGAGGAACAGTGCAACATTGGCAAGCAGAGTTTGTAACGGTATTCGGTGAAGCAAACCACATTCGTGACCGACTTCCGCTCACTCACTAACCTTAAAAATAATTAGTATGGTGACCATGGCACGGGCGTACAAGGATACGTGCTTAGTATACAGCCAGAGTCCGTCAGGTACAGTTAAGAAGAGGCTTCCGTGCTTTAGAAGTACTCGCTGCTGGCCTAGTTCGTGCCACACCGGTATGAGTAAAGACTTGGCGGTGAAGGAATGACCACAGAACACACACACTACACAGGACAGCGCCTGTCCTGCGTGCGTGCGTGTGCGTGTATATGTGTGTATTTGTGTGTGTGATTGCTTTTTATTTCCCATATCGCCCTTCCGAGTTACTTGCGGCATAAATAAGCCTCGCCAGGAACAAAGCAGTAGGCACTAGCCGATGGCAAACTTTCGCACCGCTATGTACAGTAACGCGCCAAGTGTAACAACTCCGTGACCCTACAGGCTGCACTTCCGCGGGGGCCCAACAGGGCGAGGAGCCAGTTGTGTGAGGTGAGTTAAGTAGCGTTCCTGAACTGTATACCGACTCTCGGATAGGCGAGGCAGGGCATGCGCCGGTAATTAGAGTACCGAGCCGCTGGCGGCGACCGATGTGCGACAACAGCGGCCCGCTGCTACGCTGCAGCAATTGTGTGGCGGCCGGCCGCCTCATTCAATAACGCCCATCTCGGCCGCGACATTCGTGCCACGCTGCAGAAACTACACACTCGCCGGGGGTCGCGTTGCCCTACACATCTAAGAGGGGGGCAGGAGGTCGGACGGGGCTGTCAGAAAAAAAAAAATGGGATCGCAGGTGCGCTGTTTAGGAAGCGGAAACAAAGAGAACCGGCCAGATGAGCGCTGCAGACCAAAATTTTGCGGCGCTACAGTTGCTTTGATCAGGGTTAGCAGGGATGCGCGGCGGGGGGGGGGGGGGGGTATGTTTCGAGCCACATGACGCCTACAGGCGCCTACTGACTCCGTACACTACAGCAAAGGCACGCGTACCACCGCAAGCCAGAGCGAGTGACTAGGGAAACACTCGCTTGGACGCAAATAAGGCGACGTGGGCGTGCGCGTAAACATTTTTGCTGAGGCACTTGTACGGCTGCATTGTTTCTCTATCACCTGTTTTGCTATTTGTTTGCCTTTTTTTTTTTTGTAGCGTAAGTGCGAAAGAACTAGCTATGGCCCAGCTTTCAGAATGGGAGACAGTTATGTGCTTGTTTTACTGCTGGACAGTCTCACTGCGTAAAAAAATTACAAAAGTTAACCACCTTAAAATTTAATTCGCCAGCCTCTAGACACCATGCACAGCAAGAAAAGTTACTCTGCACGCTCGCCCAAACACTATCAACCGTGCACGAAGTTCCATGCGCTGAAATGCGCGTGGATAGTTCGGTGGTTAGCGTGTCCGGGGCACCAGACTATTCATACGCCGCAATGGTACATGGCGAAGGTATGGATTATCTAATTTTTCTACAGGCGGGGAGGCGGCATTACTACAGTAGATTAACAACGTTGACGACATCACCACGATGATTAGACGGATCCGGCTGGAAAACATACGGGTGAACACAACAAGTGAAATCTTGATTTCTTAGTTGCTGTCGCAGTAAAGTAACAATGTATGCACTCGTGCAACAATACGCCTTAACACGCTGCTAGCAAGGCTTATTCAAGGCACGCAATACCCAGTCAAGCTGTTCTCCCAAAGGCTTTTAGCGTACGACATACATCAGAACCTTTTTTTATTCCCTGAAAATAAATCTGCACTGTTTATAGACTTACTCTTTTTTCATCTTAAAGGGACCCTGAAACGGTTTTGACGATTTTGTGCAAACATGGTGATCCAGTAGAGCGAGTTATTAGAATCATTTGAGGGCTGATTTCAGCGCTGTGTGTAAAGGGTGGAATTTACAATAAGGTTTTCAACACGTGCATCGGAAAAGGTCGCAGCGGCTCGACAAAAGGCGTTTTCAAACGCCCCCGCCATGGACCGATGGAATGGGAGGTCGCTGATTGGCCCCAAGCCAGTCACGTGCGCGTAATTTTCTCAACCTAACTGCGAACAACGTGTTTCTACAACGTGCTCCTTCGTTTCAGCCAACGGTATCGTGGCGGCATCTGGCGGCGTACACACGAGTCGCCGGCGCTCTATTACAGAGGCTAGCACTGCCGAGGCGGGCGACCTTAGTAAGGATATCGGGGCGCTATGTCGCCACGGAGGGCTCGGCAGATCGGCTCACGCGGGAGGCGCTGTCGTCGCTAGCGTGCACTCCGCAGCACATCGAGTTGAGGAGGAACAGCGGTGGTAAGAAGGAAGGCGACAGAAATAAGCCCATAGCTGCCTTAGCGCATGGTGCTTCGCTTTATTTATGGTGTGAATGATTTCACAATCGTGTTGCCTAATCAGTGACGCAATGTAAAAAAAACCGTTTCAGGGACCCTTTAATATGAATCTTTCAACATGCACTTTTTCTATGTCGACAACACACAGCACACAATCAGACTTGGCCGGCCGTGTAAAAGTACGGGTGTTATGCTGCTAAAATACTTCTAGGTCGAACGTACAGACAACGTTAACGCCAATGTACGGTTCGAAATTTGCACAGACGGACGAGGTTGCGTTCGTTGCGTTGATGTTCCCCGTTGCTGCAGCATATACGCTCTGACAGATCGCGAAAGCTCGTGCAGGGTTTTTCGAGCGACTTCTCCTCGTGAGTAATGAAACACCGAGGTCACTTGAGCATATATATTGCCTGTATGTTGAACGCACACGCCTCTAGCTTGAGGCAGCAGGTGCAGGGGAGGAGATATCTATATGGACATCAGTTAGCCCTGAAATATATAGTCGCTCATCCATTCACCCCCCACCCGTGCTCCGCCCTCACCAAAGCAGTACTACAAACGACAGAAAATTAAGTTATAGTCGGACTGGATTCATGATGAAAGAAGGTAAGCTGCGTAAGGTGTGCAAGGTGTGCAAACACCAACCGACGCAAGGGAGGGAAGTAGACAACACAAACGCTGACTCTCAATTGAAGGGGAGCACTGAGGTGAAAGAGGAAGAAGACATAAAACTTATCAATGCATGCTCGGGAGTCGTATGGCCACCTGTTGGGGACATGTCACAATTAACTGTTTAGGCATTTGGTCTCATCCACAGGAAAGCTAATCAAAGGCCCACTTATACATGCGCTTCCGCAGCTATTTATATACAATCCTCGACCATTAAACGCGCTTCTTAATCATCTGTACAGTATTGCGCGTTCATCGAGCTTCATGAATACGTAGTCATTTACAGACATGATTAGATGAGAAGTTAGATGAATGCGCAAGAGGCAAGACACACTAGTGATATACAGATAAATCGTATGATGAAGAAGCTGTTGGCTACGTCAAGCCGGTATGTTTATTTAAACTCATGCAAAACGCATAAATCCTTCTAGGCCGATCTGGTTGGACGTGGTTGTACCTGAAAGAGGAACTTCAGTTCTAGTGTCTTCAGAAAGAAGGAAGAATGCAGCGCGGATACACACACGGACGAAGCCCGACGACAAAAATGAGCGTTGTCTCTGTCTCCGTCGGGGCGTGTCTCCGCGCTGCGTTCCTTCGGCTATGTACAAACGAGCCCAACTTCCACCTTAATTTAGGAAGTACATTTTTTAAATATTTTTAAGAAAAATGTCTCAAAACTGATAAATTTTAAAAACTTGAAGCACGCATTTCAAAAATCCGTAGCTCCAAACCAAAAAGACATATCGCTGGTCTACGATTGCATCTGTTAGAGTATATGAAGCGGATAAGTACGATGTTTGACATTATTGTTCACGTGAAATTGTTACAATATTTGCGATAGTACACTGAAAATTCCACATACATAATAGTAACGTTCTTCACAGGAATCCCTGACGGTCATCCCAGAAGGTGATCCCTGAAGAAGGGGCCAAGCTGGCCTCGAAACGTCGGAATTTTTACGTTTGTGGTTGGTGTCGCCTTAATCTCAACCATCAGGAATCAATAATGTTTCCGTAATTTAGTTTTTTTTTCGCCATACGGTGCCACTACACGGAATTGTGATGCATTTAGTGCTTGATTTAAGAATATCTTTTACCAGGCTGGAAGCAGTAGGGCTGATGAAACGCTGGCAATTCGTCCTGGCAGGTCAACATAACCCAAACACCTCCACTGCGCTGCCTATGGTGTAGGAGCCGTTTGGCTGATAGTGGGAAGGTGGTGTTTTATCGATCCACCTGCAAATTTCGTTTCCGGTTTAGTTTACATTTCTGTATACGTAGCGCTCCAGTTGAGTCAATGTCAGCGTCAGCGTGCCTCTTTTACCTCAGTGAGCCTCACCTCCCACGCAATTGAAATAGAAGAGCGCATCATCAAAGCAGCTTCCAGTGCTTTCGGTCTTTATTCGTATTACTTTTATTTGTCTACGCCACAGCGGCAAAGCGGGACGGTGCATGGGTCAGCGATTGGACGCCGAGTGTGCCTAAACTGAGATTCGGTGCTGGCATCTGGCTGTGACGTTTCCTTTGTGACTCCAAGGGACTATAAACAGTAACAAACGACCACAAAGTTGAGCTGGCTGAGCTTGCGCTCCGCAGGAAAGACGCGGTACTGAATGAAGCAAGTTACTCGGTTGCTCACTGCAGGCCTCCATCCCGGTGCAACCAGGATCGCAGTTCTATTATCCTTCTTTGTGCCAGAAATAAGTCCGCTGTGGAAACTTTCACTTTTCAAAAGTCGCGACATTGCCTTCAGTGTCGTGGCATTCTATTTCAATGTACTAAAAACCTTTTAGCAAGTCGTGATTTTCATTTCGCGAACTGCTACGTCGTTCTACTGCACGCAGTGTCTGGCGAGGAATACGGAATCAGAAGAAAGCCGTATACAAGCCAGTTAAATGCAACTGGGAAGCCATGAAAGCTGCTTACAATCAAAGCGAAGTTCAGAGTAAAAAAAAATATATAGAGCTCCACTGAGCTAGAACCCAACGTTCGTAACCTGATATTTCGTCCGATAACGTGGAACGCACGTGAAATTGCCCCTGAGGCCTTCCTGACATAATTAGAAGGCGACAGTAGCAGGCCAAACATAAACCGAGATAAAGGATATTTTGTAACAACAAAATAATAACGAAAAAATGTCTGTAGTGTTACGGAGGCTGTTACCCTGTAATAGCGCAATGGACGCACAACGTCCGATAAATTGAATGAGGAGCAGCGTTGAGGCCACGATTGATCCACAAGGTAACGTGTGTCACCAGCAAATGATGCGACGGCAAACTGTCTAAATTATAAGGCTTGCTTTTACACGTTCTTTAGCGAGGGCAGTCAGTTAATGGAAAATACGTCTTATGCGAAGGAGGAAAAATCTTGCCGATTAGCCTCTGGAATGCACAGCGTGCTGTTGGGCTATACGATTACCAGTACTCCTCTCCATCAAGACGCAATACCTCATCACGTATATAAGTAGGGCCATTAGCGGTTATTGATCTCAGATACCTGTGTGCGGACCCCCGCTACCAACACCTATGTATGAATGCATGTATGTTCCGCGGCCTGCCGCACGCCAACGGACCGCCGCCTGATCATCCTCTTCCCTTCAATATCAGCGTACAACTAGAGTCCCGCTTGCTTGGGTGGGGAACCAACTACTAAGCACTACGGGATGCTTGCAAAAGCGGAGTAGGAAAGAGGGTACGTACAAGACGACCACTTAATGGGTCCCGTGTGGGCACCGTGCTGTACGGCAACAACCTTGCCAACGAGGCATGCGGGTACCCTGACACCACCATACACCGCTTCATTTCACTGTGAGCAGTTCATAACTGCGCTGCAGTAACAATGGAGCGCTTGGTCTTTAATGCATATTTAGTAATTTATTTAACCAATGTGACGCATAGTTACGAGCAGAGGGCGACATATGTTGACTGCCCCATAAAAAAAAGATTTCGAAAGAGGAAGTTTGAAGTTGCAGTGAATTCCCTCCGTTAGAGATATTGTGGTAGACGACAAAGTTGACGCACGAACATTACTAGTCCCTTGGACATCCTCCGGAGTGTCGAAGTGTCCAGAAAAAGTCAAAATTAAGAATTGTAATTGGTTTACAAAGTGTGTATTTACGTTTGCCGAATGGGTCTAAGCGATCAAGCGGTAGCGAAGGCTAACGAGAAGGAACGGAAGCTCTTCTTGGTTGCCTACAAACGAGAGCCCTCTCACATACATGCTTACAATGATATGGACGAAAAAATCCCCCAGCGTGCACAAGAAGGTCTCGTGTCTCCTTGTATTCCCAAGTCACATCGATTCGGTAAATGTCCAGTAAAGCTTTTTGGGAGCCTTGTAAATGACGTACTATAAGCGGTAACGATTTCTTCGCCAGCCTCTATAGCCTGCATGTATAGACGCATAATCGCCGTCTCCCTATCAAAGGAAGATCTCGTCGCGATGACCCGACGTTTCCCGTTCCGAGGTGTGCCTCTACAAGCTGCTATAAAAGTCACGTAAAAGTTCAAAGAATGGAACTGCAGAGCTCAAACAGTTTATTTATAGGATCAAGTTAGGCAATTTCCGGCGCTTGGACAAAAAATCGCGGGCACCAGTTAATAAGTCAAGGTACAGAAAACGTAAAAGTTCGAACATTGTGCATGTGCTGTGGTTCATCATTTTCTTTCTTTCTTTCTTTCTTTCTTTCTTTCTTTCTTTCTTTCTATTGATATATCTATTCCTTTCGAATACTAGAAACTATTCAAGGGATGGTGGGGTCTCATAAGATGAACATTGACCAAATCTGAAACCAAGGGCAACGACTTTCTTCCTCCTCTTGTCTGTAATATAGTAAGCAGAAAGTAACTGCTCGTTACTCAATAAAAAAATAAATAGAAGTTAAAAACGCAGGGAATTGTTCCCAGAGGCCTGGCCTACGGTCCTGGACGTGACCCGCGGGATAGTTACAAATATTTTGAAACACTCTGGCCTCTTTTTCTCAGTTTCAATAATACTAAAGGCGAGCCCGCTACAGACTTTCATTCCAAATGACCGAAATTTCCCACCCATGGGGAACGCGAATCAAGCCCGGCAAGCATCTCCTCGTCACCGATCCGGCCGCAACTGCTCTCGATACAGGGGAAGATCCAGGTCTCGCGGCCGATCCAGGGGCCACACGAGGTACCGTTCCGTCTCCAGAGCTCGACCAGGTCGAGATCCCCAGTCCGATCCAGATCCGATTCCAGGACCCGCCCGGGTACCAGAACACAGCCAGCATGTGGACCTCAGCCCGCCTCCACGCATGGGGGACAGCAGCAGACCCCTCTTTGAGCATTCCATGCCTGGCTACAATTCCGGGACCACTCTGGCCCCTCGTAACGACCCGCCCCTAGAGCATGCTAGGGACGCGGAAGTCATTCGCTTATGTAAAGAGAACGAAGACCTCGAAAACATGATCAAGAGGCCAGTTAGCGAAATGGCAGAGGTCAGGAAACTCGTTTCGAACGCTTCGGGTAACGGTGCGGCAGTCAGGACCACTGAGACTTCAGTCCCAGCTCCGGTAGACGGTAGTGAGACACCCTTGAAACGCAGGGCAGTAGTGAATTAAACCTGTGCTGCGGGACCGTTGCCCGCAGAAGTGACCGACGTTTAACAAACTCCTACTGCGCTGGCAGACGGCCTCAAAGGTCACCGCTAGTGTTCGTATCCTCACCGATAGCGTTCGCCAAATTCAGGTTGCGCTCAGGGACCCCAACAGGGGCCTCAGAGCTCTCGCGGATCGCATCGACGCTATTGAGGCGCCAATACCTGCACCTGCCACCCTAGTACAACCGTTAAGCTTTCCCGCCGTACCTGGGGAAGAAGACTTCGCATTCTCACTGAAAGAAGGTCCCATTCTTTCCGCAGCCCTAACTGCCCCATTAAGCAGTTAGCCGTCCAGTCAGTTCAATTGTTGGTGGGTCCAAAGAGAGTTTTAGCATTTGGGAATGGAACTGCAAGGGCTATTCGACCATAAAGGCTCCTCTGCAGCAGTTTTTCAGGGCTCTGGCGAACAAAACTTTGGAAATATTAGTGTCCGCCGCTTCTCTCCAGAGATACAGAGCCGTTCGGGCCGGCCCGGGGAAGGAGAGATCTATACCTTCATCGATAAAAAGCTCACTCATCTCACCCCCAAGCTCAAGCTGGCGAGCGGCAGAATCGAATACGTCATGATTGATATCCTGCTTGACGCGATGCAGCGGAATCAGCGCCGAAACAGCGTATTCATCCTCAATATCTACAGCAATCCCAGGGACTCGCGCACGTAGTTCAAAACGATCCTCAAGAAAGCAACGGACCAGTCTGGCCCTCGACCCTTGGTTGAAGTCGGCGACTTAAATGCTCCGTACGGCCTCCGGGGTTACGTCTACCAGGGGTCACAGCCTGTGGCAAGACGCCAACAAGATGAACCTCACTTTGGTCACCGACAAGACTTTTCCCAAGCGTATCGGCAAATCCGTCAGCCGGGACATGACACCCGACCTGGCCTTTGTCCAGAACGTCGAGGACGTGGCTGGGAGAACACCGCCATAGAGTTCGGCAGCGAGCACTACATGCTCAAGACCCACTTCAGGGTGGCTCGGAGTAGGGTCAGAAAATTGAAGTTCGTCGATTAGGACCTTTTAGAAAGATTCGGAAAGAAACCGGAGAGCCACGGCACCTGCCAGCCTCGAAAAATATTGCGAAAGCATCAGCAACGCCGCTTCCTCCACGGCCAAGAATAGAGAAACCGATCGTGACATCCAGTGAATAGACAGCAGACTCGCCCACCCGACCGAGGCCAAAAACGCTATGCTCCGTCGATGGAAGGGTCAAAGGCTCAATCGAAGACTCCGTAAAAACATCTCGGTTCTCAGCAAGCTCGTCGATGACCACCGCAATGCCCTATGCGAGCAGCCGTGGGACGAGCTCTGCAAATCCATCGACGGACAGATACGCAACGTCACGTCCCGGGGTATGCTGAAGCACCTTACCGACGAAATCGGCTCCAAGTCAAATCAGAATCACACGCTTGCCCAGGCCTCTCATGAAGCCGCCAGATCTGTCACGGTCGATGAACTCGTCTCCAAGCTCATTCAGAAGTACCTACCCGCCCGGAGTGACGGGGATCTAGTGACCCAACTCCCGGACTACCGAGGCCCTCCTTGTACCGAGCTAGACGAAGACTTCTGCATTGCCGAGGTCAGACAGGCCGTCGTCGCACTCCGTAACCAACCGAATGCTGAGAAACCTTCACGTCCCATCGATTGCCTTTCTGACCGACAAGATCAACGAGTCTTGGAAGAGTGGCGTTGTTCCTACAGAATGGAAGACGGCCTTCCCGGTGCTCATTCCCAAGCCTGGCGAAGCCCCCGACATCGCCAACTTCCGGCCGATTTCTCTAACGTATTGCATGGGCAAGATCATGCAGCAAATTGTCCTAAACAAGCTCAACGGGTACCTCGAAGACGATGTTCACACGTCGACTTCCGTGCCGTACTCTACACAGAATACCATGAAGCCAATCAAGCATCAGATCGTGGACGGCCCTTCCAGAGACGTCAGGCGTTGCTCGGTCTGGATCTTGAAAAGGCTCTCGACAACGTGCTCCACACCTTCTTCGTCAAAATCATTTCGGACCTGGGTCTCGGTTCCAGATTCCACAGACACATCAGCTCTTTCCCATCGGATAGGAAGATCAAGCTTCGCATTAGAGGTTTTAGCTCCGAAGGTGCGCTCCTCGGAGGACGGGGAACTCCTCAGGGTGCCGTCATCTCCCCCACACTATTGAATATCTGTATGATTGGCCTATTCAAGGGGGTTGGCATGCGTGAAGAACGTCAAGCATACCATCTATGCCGACGACATCACCATCTGGTGCTACAGGAGCTGCGAGATTAGAGTCAAAGGAGCCATGCAGGAGGCGATCGATGTGACCGAGGAGTATCTCCGCGCCATCGGACTTCGATGCTCCGCCGCCATGTCCGAGCATCTGCTTTACAGCAAAGAGAAAGGAGGCAGACCCCAAGTTTGGAAGCTACTCTCCGAAAGCAACATCCGTCTTTGCACTGGCGTGATACCTAGAGTCGACGTCATTCTGTTCCTGGGCTTGTTTGTTGAGTTCAAAGGCGGGAACGGCACGGCTCTCCGCAAGATCATCGAAAAGAAGGACAACGCTTTCCGCCTCGTTCGCAGAAATCGCAAACCGACAAAAAGGCATGAGGGAAGGCAATCTCCTCAGGTTGATAAACACGTTCGTTTTATGCCACTTCACGAACAAGAGTTCTATGCACAACTGGCTTAGAGCAGAGCGAGACAAGCTCAATGCTCTCATCCGCAAAGTAGTCAAAAGGGCTCTCGGGCGACCCACGAGGACCAATACCAAGGATCTCCTCAAGTTGGGGGTACACTACATAACCGAGGAGATTGTCGGAGCCCAAGAACGCGCGCAACTCGCTCGCCTGACCACCACAGTGGCAGGCAGCGCATTCCCGAACAGCTGGGTTACCCCCATGCGGCATCCTCGAGGGTCAGGACTCAGCACCCCGATACCTATGTGCATTCGAAACAAATACGAAGTGGCTCCTGTACCCCTAAACGTCCATCCCGACCACAACGAGGCCAGGGAAGTAGCGATGCTCAAACAAGTAAAGAAACACGACATAAAAGCAAGCATCATCGACGCCGCGGAGTACAGGGATGGAAAGATCTCTGCCGTCGTCGTGGTGGACTCTGGCGGCAAGATTTCTGATAGCGCTTCGATTCGCACTTGAGATCCTGAAGTCGCCGAGCAAGTCACCATCGTCCTCGCCCTGCTAGACGGTCGTGGGCCCGAGATCTATAGTGGTTCCAAAACAACAGTTCGGGTCTTTCAAAAGGGTCGCATCGCCGAGCAAGCTGCTCGCCTTCTTAGATTATTGAGTGCGGATGCTCTCACGCATCATCGATTACTGGTTCCCTGCTTACGTAGGGTCGGTCGCGGGTTCTCCCTCGAATGGTCCCGAACCTCAATAAGTCTGCTCACGAAGCTGCGCGCAAGCTCACCGACAGCGCTTCCTCTGTAAGGGGCGCCGACCCCCACCCCCCACCCCCACCCCACCCACCCCTTGTCACCTTGATGTTCTTCAAAACGAGGTAACGAAATTCTTCTACATCTCTAGAAGGGTCTTTCCAACCTCTCATGCCATGTTGAATAGTGCACAAGCCGTTTTTCTTAGACCATTGCAGACCGGCACATATCCGTGTCTGGCTTTTCTGCGCGATCTTCATCCCGACATATATCATAACGATGACGCCTGCCCGTCCAGCGGACAGGCCTCTACTCTGGCATATATGCACAGGCAGTGCGTGACGACACATCCAAGGTTCAGCAAGGAGGAGTGGGACTCGCTTCTGCTCAGCCCCGCTGTGTACAAGCAAATCCCGGATGTCTGGCCTGCCCGCGACCGGGCCGGTGAGTTTGAACTAGACCTTCCGGCCCCGACGTGGGGCTAACTGCGTGCACGACTAGTTCGCGTCCTCACCGGACCTCAATAAAAATTATTTCACTCATCCACTCAAACACATGAGATCTCGAACCCGTGCGAGTCCATCGCTACAGTGTTCAGAAAATTGAGGTTACCGATAAGTCGTGATGTCGCTCATATTTGTAGATTGGGACCAACCACTAGTAAACAGCTCTGTGAAACAAAGAAGTTTGGGAATTCGGTGCCTGGACACAACGGCAATCACGCTACAACATCACTTTACGAGGACAAATAGTCACGACTTCTCTTTCTTTTCATGAAACCTTGCACGTACGTACAGACCACAAAAGAGCAAAAAGCGTGCGAGCAGCAGCGCCTCTACGAGAATCCAAAAAGAATAAAAACTAATGCAACAGGGCTCATAGTGAGAAAGAGAACAGAGAGAGAGAGAGGGGGGGGGGAGGGGAGGTACGAACTCTTACACTAGTAGTATTCGTTTAAGAGCAGGTGCCGGCCAGTCGCGATGTAGGGCATAATATTGAGGAACGCTGCTGGCCAATGGAAAACAGCGCTCACGTACGAGTGACTCTGCATCAGCCTCCATAAGTACTGAAGAAAAAGTGTGAATCAAGACGAAAGTGGTAGATGAATAAGAGAAATCGTGGTGCGTGCAAGAATAAATTACGTTTTTGTCTATACGCTTGGGCCAGAAACGCAACGAAACGAAAAGTCCGGACAAAAAAAGGAAAAAAAAAACGTAAACGGAGGGGAACACCCAACCCCGGCGTCCCGCTGGGCGCGCGTCAATTCATTCACGAGCCTAGAGAGCCACGAGTTCTCATTGTTCTCTCTTTTTTGGGGAAGTAATTTATGACGCTGCCGCTACGCTCTTATTGTTTCACATTTTTTCTGCGCGGCCACTTGCATTTACATCGGAATATGTGCCGGGGCGAGAGTTCATGACGTCTTCTCCTTTTCTTTAGTAACCTTTATCGGCGTTTTGATCAAAACGGCCACAAGGGCCTCCTACGTTGTGTATTGTTATATGAATACGTTGTTCGCGGCATAACGTTCCTGTCCCAGCCTCTTTGTGGAGGAATGGACCTTGGTTTTCGTATGTGTGTGTGTGTGTGTGTGTTTTTTATATATAAGAAGCGTAGCGGTGAGAACTAAAAACATCACCATTAGGGCGCATATCGCTGGAAGCCTGTTTCTTAACAATGTAAAACGCGTCACTGCGACAAAATGTTATGGCCCGAGTTAGCACCTGCGCGTCGGTTTGACAAAATACAGGAAAGTAAAGGATGCGAGGACTTTTTTTTTTTTTTGAAACCTTCAGTCGTGAAATAGGCGAAATGTAGTCATTCTAGCGTATATAGTTGACTATTAGCTCATTCAGTTGTCTGGTTTATAACGACATTATATATATATATATATATATATATATATATATATATATATATATATATATATATATATATATATATATATATATAATAACTGGTCGCTGGAAGCATTCGATTCCCATAGCTACTCTCGAAATACAGCCCGCCGATTAAGCGCATTGTCCCAGCCGTCGTCTTTTCAACCAGCATCGACTCGCTTTACAATTTCACAAAATGGCCACATCTCGAAGTGCTCCCGTCGCAAGGATGGTCGGGTCTGCGCGTCGCAGCGTAGTCTCCAATTTACTTATCTGTTTATCTGTTCTTAAAGAATGAAATCAAATAACGAGCTCCGCAAAAAAGCCAAGGAACGCCAGCAGCCTCGGGGAGAGCGGGAGGAAAGGGAGGAAAGGGAGAGGAGTGCAGCGGCACCCTGCAAAATCAAATAGCGGACCGACAGCATGTGCCACCACTGCATTGCTAGGGTGACTTTTCTTTTATTTTCTTCTTTAGCTCCATGTTCATTTTTGTTTGTTTTCTACTTCGCTTTTCCAACTCGCGGGATTCCGGCCTTCAATCTGTTACGACGGCTCCATTTGAGTCTCGGCGACGAGCCGGCAAAATGTGTTAGCGGCGCGGAGATTGAAAACCGAAACAGAATTGTTTTCATATACGCCTCCGTTCCGCGGATTTTAAAGGGAGGGGAAGAGGGTCGCGTTCCCCGTTTTCCTGACATCCACTTGTGCCGCCTTTGTTGGAGCTCCCTATACTTCGGCGCGGTTGAAGCGGTGGCTGTTGTTGTTGCTGCTGTTGTATATACTGGCCCTTTCTCTCAATTTATTTCTCTCTCACTGCCACTTCTTCTCACATTATTCCGGCTCTTGCCCCAACTCCAATATTGTTCGACAAACAGGGACCGCGTGTTGGCTCCAAAGCCGCGGTTGAGCAAACATAAGCGATCATTGAAGGCAGCTGTGGCCAGCAGACGCGCTGTGCCTCGTACTTTACCCAATTTGGACGCTCCCAAGCGGGCGCGGTATAGAAACGACCACACGCGGGAGGCGGCGAGCCTTGAACCGAGACTGACAGCGATTTGAGCTTATGGGGTTGGGCCCACTCTGACACGGACTCTAATTTTGTCTTGATCACGATGCATACGGAATACGCCCGGGGAAGGAGAGTCCACGGAATGCGTTAACGCTGTCAGAGGCGGCGATGCAGTGACGTCATTCACCTACTTTTCCATCAGAAACAAACAAAAGAATAATAATAAGTCTTCTGCGAACTCCACAGCTGTCGAGCTTGCATCATGTTATCGGTTGTATTAGTTCTGTATACATGAGTAATTAAGTCAGTGAACAAGCTAGACACGTTCCGAACATGCCGCGAGTGATTTAGGGCAGCATAGATTCACATTTGTCGCATTGATCCTTGCCCTGTATACGTTTTTCACAAAGCAGCTGACCAGGCAGCCACACCAACTTCTCGACGTCCCAGCAAGCGGCAGGGTTGAATGTTCTTCTATACAGACACGCTGTTCCTTGTCTAGCGTACCGCATGTTCGGTATAAACTATTGTCTGCTTCCTTATACCCCCGCCCTTCCCCCTTGTTTTCCACCCTCCAACTGTATAGTGCTGAAAACTGGACAAAATCTATTTAAGCGTGTACCACCTGTCTCTATCTCGCTTTCTATATGAAGCGCAGTGTAACATCTGATGGGCTGAGACAAAGCGCCTACATTGTACGTCAAGTCGCTCATCCCACTTAATGCTCTCACCCAAACGGATGCCATAGAGCGACCCCGCTACGAGGCTCTGTATTTGGAATCATTCGTGTGAAGGAATTCCGAAGCGTCAGTGCCTCTGCAGTGTAATCTGTTTCTTGCGCGTTGCTTGTCCAACTTTCGATGTTTTAGGGCCAACGCTTTAAAAGAAACTATTGAGAACGCTGTTGAGAGTCATGCTGCGTATCCGCAGAACGGGAAAGTCGCAATAAGTATCACTGCATCGTTTCCTAAATACCAGGGATGTGAAAAGCCGGCTGACATAGGCGCCCACAAAGTGCCGAGGCGCAAACGCTGGCGAGGATGGGTACATATATGTACTTGCGTCACTTTCAGGCGCAGTGTATTTTGAACCTCGCTTTTCCTTTATAATCTCGCGTGTGAGTGATGGTACATGTTTTAGCTGTAACAAATCCGGGATTATAAGAAAAACGTCTCAAGGACATATGTCCATTCTTTGTGATAATTTTGACAAGCCCCGCTAAATGCAGGCACGTTCAAATATGTTAAAAAATTGTTGTTGTTCTTGTTTTAGAATTCTTATTGTTTTTTTATCATTTGGTTTTACAATTGTTTTTGACGCAGCGTCATTGTCGTTTAAGAACTGTTAGTGTTTTCGATTTTTGCTTTTTTGACGATTCAGGATTGCTCGAATGTGCTATAGTTTTATTACCTACTACTAAACAATGGGATTGTGACATGTGGTTACGCGAGGTTCTGGCTGCTTTCACCGCCTTCAGTGGCATTGCTGCTGTATCTGCTTGTGCGCGTGGGCATGATGCGGTGGATCACGGGGTGGTGTGGTGGTTTGATACAGGAAGACACTATCATGACCAAAATTATCTATGATGGCTGTGTGTATAAATTTCGTGTTGCCTCAATAAACGTTAGTTTAAAGTTGAGCGCCAGTCCTGTGCTCATTCTTTGTCTTTTTTAGCGCTCCGTTTTTTCCGTCTGATGTCATATCTATCTATCTTATCTATTACCATGTTTATATGACTTTTTTTCATTCTTAATCATTCTCAATTATTTTTAATTTTATTTAGTATCTTGTCGTCTGAGGAAATGAATCGGAAGCGCTGCACAAGAAACAATAACGCCACACGTCACTCGCTACTCCTGCCGCTAAAGCCGTCAACCAGCGTGTTGAGAGCTTACAAGTGCGGCTTGCCACTTGCCGACCGCGTACACTGATATGTCCTGCACCCTGATCGGCTGGCACTTTCACTTAGATGTAGTTCTAGCCTATGGGAAATCTTTTGTGCGAATATGGACGCTGTCAAGTGCGCTAAATCAAAGCAATAAATATCTCAAATCGGGGCCGCACCGGTACATTATTTTCCTGGAAGGGTTAGCGTGAACAGCGGCTACCGTTTCAATCGCTCACGTATTTTTCCGCGTCGACCAAGTCCGTAGCTTACGTACAACTCCATAAACGTAATATGTAATCGTGCATATGAATATAATGACACATACATGTAAGCGGTAATGAGGAACATATTTCTGCGTCGATAATTTCTGAGGGTCTCAGAATCACCTGACCGTTCTCCTACTTACGGCCTTTGCAGCAACGATAATGACGAGCCCGTTCGGTAATGTTCACTCGCATCGCACTACGCGTGTTCATTCGATATTCATGCATGCCTCGTCATATACATTCCACAACAGTCGGTGGCGTGCGCGCAACTTCGATAATGCACTTCACAGATCGCCCCACTGTTGAAGAGATAACGGCGCTCAGAAATGTGCCAGCGCTGCTAGTGCCTCGTCAGCAAGAGCGATGACAAATACAAAGTAGTGATTGTAACTACCGGTCAAAACTAAGGAAACACGTATGGTGCGATGGAACCAAGCTTACCACTTCGAGCACGGAACTGTACGGCTACTTTTGTGCTGTATTGTGAACATTTTTTTCTTCTCACTATTAACTGTCAACCATTGCTCCACCCTCTGCTGCGCTTGTTTCTTGTTATTAGCGCAGTTGGCAAAGAGTATAGTTAGGATAAAACCTATGGGGTCCGGTGCTAGACACTCGAATGGGAACAAACATTAGCTTAACATGGCCGCTGGGAGAAGCTTGCTTAGAGCAGCGATCATCCAAGCAAAGAAAGTATTCACGAGCATTCCAACAGCGCGCCACCTCTTGAACTCGCAACATAAACGCAAAACGACGCCACATACCTTGCAGCTGGACAGTTTTGTTGTTAAAAAAAAAAAAAGAAATCAGGGAGGTATTCACGTGCTACCCTAACCACGCAGACATTAGGTTCTGACCAGGAAAAGCGGCAGTAGAGCTAACGACTCACCAGTAATGACATTCCAGGAACTAGACATGGGAGCAGCGTGACTATTTGCATCGTCATTTTCGCGCGCGCACCAGTCCAAGAAAGCCCGGCCACTGAGATGCGCGACATTGTGCACAGTGCACGTTAACGCGACACTTCTCCAGCAAGACACCAAAAGATTAAGGACCCAGTCATACGTGGCAGTCAAGTTACACGCTGAAAATTAATTGCTCTGTCTGGCAAGCGCGTGCACAGGTAATGCTATTGGTGGGCCACAAACTCGATGCTTCATTTTGATCTAACCAAAAGTGTGACAGTAACGTTGGCAGGCCGCTTACAAATTCACGTCAAAAAAAGCCGCATACTTTTTTTCTGCTGCGCGAATTGCAGCCTTCTTCTAGATTTCACAGGAGCATTCACACGAGTGGGTCGTTAGTAAATTCACACACGATTCTTCTACGCTTGCGGGTTACCGTACCTGCAAGACCACCCAGTGAGTGACTCACGCAATGGCCTGGAAATCGGGCAACTGCTTTAGGTCGTGGTCTGGACGTTGCAGGCAACATCCTAGCTCACAATACGGCCGTGACTTCACATGCTCACTCATCAAGAATTAGTGCATTGGTGCTTTTTTTTTTCAGCTTTGTCATGTAGTTCTCAAAGCAGCGTGGGGCGTGACACAAAGCGGCGATGTGGACCACATCATCCGTTCGTACTCCAAGTCCAGCTTTCGTACGCCGCTTTGTGCGTATTGGCGTTATCGCACGAGCCATCGTAGCCCATTCGCCCAAACATTGTTTACATACGACACTGTCATCTATCGAGCCATTGCGCCCAACATACAGGTTTAAAAATAAATTTGTTTAATTTTCTCAAGACATTATGCATTCACTTGGAAACACCGAGGAGCGGTTGTGAGAACACTGGAAATGTGCGACACGACCTGCGACTTCGGCTGCGGTACAACCACTAACCCTGCCAAACCTCAAATTTAACGTATTCCTAACTTATTTGTATATAACTTCTAGACAGGCCACAGTGAGAATGCGCAAATAGCATTTTAGTCAAAGCACCTTGCGCGTGTGCTTTTGCTCGTGTGTACTCGCTGTTTCTTTTCTTTTCTTTTTCTCATCATGGTATATTTTTATTGCTCGCCATCTCACCTGGAGACCTGTCACTAAACTCTTCGGACATGTATAAACTCTCTCTCTCTCTCTCTCTCTCTCTCTCTCTCGTGTTTGCATTGGTGGTAGCAGCCTGTGACGCAATAGATTCTGTATCCATCGAGACCATATGGAATACGTCGAGTTTGATCGTAGCTATTAGTTCTGGTGCATTGCAGGATAAACTTAACGCAGACTTAGCAAATGTTCATTCCTGGTGCGTAAAGAATAAGCTAACAATCAATCCATCTAAGACAACGTTTATGATATTCCATTCCTCAAGAACACTGCTCATTCATTCTATTGCTGTATCCTTAAATAATGATGTAATTGTCAGACCCCCGTGTACTAAATTTCTTGGTGTTGTTCTGGATGAGAAATTAAAGTTCCACTGCCATACTCAATCGCTTATTAAAAAAATCTCAGTTGGTATTCACGTCATCATAAAAACTCGCTCTTACTTTCATCGAAATGTCCTTATGTCTTTATATTACGCGTACATACACAGTCACATTTCATATTGCCTTTCAGCTTGGGGTAATACATATGACACACATCTTCATCGGCTTGAAATTTTGCAAAAGCAGGCATTACGATTAATTACATTTCAACCGCATACATCTCCATCTGCGCCCATATTCAGTTCCCTAAATGTTCTACCTTTGCGTATGTTGTTCAATCATAAGGTGTTACTACTAATGTTTCGTCTCATAAATACCGAACTTAATATTCCGGGTTTTTCTTACTCCAGCCTCATTAATAACAATAATACAAGGTTTTCAAAACAGCTTAATTTACTTCTTCCTAAAGTCAGAACAAATTATGGGAAATTTACCATTGCATTTTCAGGCATTTCACTTTGGAAATCATTACCATCAGATATCTTCATTTTTATCATTCAAACGTAGAACTAAGGAGCATTACATTAACATTCTGTCACACACACAGAATTCATTACGTTTTTTTTTTTTTCCTCTACAGCACACTTTGAAAATGTACTTTTGCCTATTTGTTAAGTGTTTGAATTTTGCCTTTATTTGATGCTTGTTTGCATTGCCGGTTGCACGTGATATTTATCCTTGTTTGAATTTATGTGAATTTGTAATTTCTTCCATTTGACATTTTAAATATCTCATTTTATCATTTGTAATTATAATAATGATTCGTTTATTTATAATTAGTCTTCCCTTCTTTTGCGGTCGCACTAGAAATTGTATAAAATATATAATTTCACTGTTTGCCGAGATTCTTGTAACCCCCATTTAGTTTTTGTTAGGAGGTCCCCCCGACAGTTTTTACTTCGGGACCTCCGAATGTGCATTTATTTGTCTGTGTTCTTGTATTTTATTTCAGATAAAAGAAATAAACAGAAAAAAAGATCAACCTACAGGTGGAAGCACCGTCGCTCCGTTAGGCTTTAAAGACACAACGTTCCGTTCGGGCACTGTGCGCACATCAGTGGCGGTTCTCTTCAGCTTGGACAATGAAACGAGTTCGAAGTCGATGTATAAAGGATTTTGTCCCTATCTTCTTCGAAAAGTGTCGCCGATTTTATGTTAGAAAATTGGGGCTTAATTCGCAAAGCTTTTCGTTCGCATATGTTCATCTACGGGTGTCTTCAAATAACGGCCTCGATCTCTTTTTCTTCGCCTGTGGTTACAGTAACTTTAGCTCGTGTGATGCAAAAAAAGTTTCTTGAAGACATGAGGACAGCATTTTTGTGATAAAGTATGAATGAAAATAGCCGTCTGGTTATTGCTAGAAGGCAGTGCTTACCTAAACTGCTTGTTGTAAACTTACCATCCGAATAACATCCCCATCCCCTCGGGCAACGTCTTAGGCTATCGTTGCTTCGACGCTCGTGAGTTTACATGCCTTAATGATGTTCTCTTTTTATACGCAGTCTTATTCACAAAATAAAAGCTTCTAAACTTCCGATAGCACGACCACTCAGGGCGGATAAATAAAAAGCTATCAGACGAAAACTATCCTGTCTAAGCATTTACATCACTCACATAAATATTTTTGTTTTGTTGGTGCACGAACATGGTTGAATCCACGCTCTTTATAACTTCCGCTCCCGCTGCTTCTAAATAAATAAGCCAGTAAATCATTACTGGGCAAAATCCTCAATGTCGCACTCGTTTACATTGCGTTTCGTTCTGCACCATACAAAAAGCGTTTATATTGTCGCGAAGGATTCTGAGAGCTCATTATAGTATCAAATGCCCATCGGTCTCATTCTTAGTGAATACTGAAGGAAGGTTGAGGAATTGCCTCCGCTAGTGTAGTCATGAGAGCGACAATACAGAGAAAGGGAGGCACGAAGCGCAGCCGTAAAATCACCCATTCTACCGCGCCCTGTACACAAACGGGGCGATTTTGCGAATAGATAGATAGATAGATAGATAGATAGATAGATAGATAGATAGATAGATAGATAGATAGATAGATAGATAGATAGATAGATAGATAGATAGATAGATAGATAGATAGATAGATAGATAGATAGATAGATAGATAGGGACGTTCTCTGAATACATGGATGAGCAAGGTAAATGCGTGTTCAAAGGCGCTCTTTCATTCAGAATATAGCGTCCTGCATACGAAGGTTACGACGCTTCGGGATGTAAAGATTCCTGCGTAATTTATTATGTAAAATAGTGTTCATGTGATACGGACGCATTATTCCATTCCATTGCAGTGCAACGGAGAGTTGTTGTTGTTGTTTTGTGGGGTTTTACGTCCCAAAACCAGCTCTAATTATGAGAGACGCCGTAGTGGAGGGCTCCGGAAATTTCGGCCCCCCTGGGGTTCTTTAACGTGCACTGACATCGCGCAGCACACGGGCCTCAACATTTCGCCTCCATCGCAGCCGCCGCGGCCGGGATTCGATCCCGCGACCCTCGGATCAGCAGCCGAGTAGCCACTAGACCACCGTGGCGGGGCAGTGCAACGGAGAGGGATGTACATGTGCGTGATTATATAAAACAATATTCCCAGCCCTGCGCATGGGACGCAGCACAGTCACAGCGCTAACCAGAATTTGCTGCGTGCTCTCTCATTATTATCTTTCCGCCTTCTTCTGTTCCTACTTCTCCTTCTCTTCTTCCTTAACCACTGTATTCGTTTTCTGCTTCCTCTTTTCCGTCGTCGTCGTCATCTTCCTCGTCGTCTTCCACTTCTTCTACGTCGACCACTTCGTCATCGTTTTCTTCCTCTTCTCATTCATCGTCGCTCTCTTCCTCCTCTCTTCGCTGTCTGCGTCGTCGTCTGCTTCCTCGGCTTCTTCGTCGTCGCCGTCACACCGCCCTTCCTCGACTTCCTCATTCTTTTCGCTCGTCTTCATCGATGAATCCACCGCCGACGCTGCCAGATATGTAACGTCCTGAATCACCACTGCTACTATCAGATCCGTGGCTGAGAAAACAAGTGGCCCAACCGGGCGGTGAGAGTAGGGGCGGCACCGCTCCTATTGAGGTGGGCACATCAACACATTCACGCAGCTTTAACAGCAGAGCTGTGCAGGTAGGGTCTGCGCCGTCTGTCCGGTGTCGGTCCACCGGAATAACGCAGCTGCCTCAATGCGCGTCGTTCGCCTCGGTCAAGATGGTCCTTCTCGCCCGGGCAAAGAGCACATCGAGGCACTCAAGCAAGAGCGGGTGTTTCGACGGCGCACGCACTTTCTCGCCATGCGTTCCGCCCGATGAGGACGACTGCGGGAGCTCGCGCTCGGTGTCATCCCCGCTTCACTTTTATACGTTCCGTGCCCGGGAATCGGCAGCGAAACGGCGGCGCCGGAGAGCTATCTTGAGTTGCGTTACCGGGAAGCACAAGTCAGGCGCAAGCGTAGGGAGAGCCCTCACCTAGACGCACAAGTCAAGAGACAACGGAGGCAAGCGAAGCCCGCCCTTCGAAATAAAGAAACGCAAAGCGAGCGCCAGCGGAGACGAGCGGGCCCCGATTTCCAGGACGACACAATGCAAGTTAAACGCCAGCAGAGAAAACACAAGCTCGACTTTCAACACAAAACGCAAAAATTCATCGTTTCGTGCCAGGGATTCGCAGTATATCGACGAAATCCATCGCAAAACATCCTCAGTCGCAGTCAGACGCAGAAAATCACCGTTGCATAACACGCCGTCGTAGTAACCTAAACTTTTCTCACACAGTAAAATAGACAAATTGCGGAAGACCACACCGCATCACAGAAAACCACAGAGAAACACAAGAGAACCACAGCACCAGCAGATTTCACATTACGTGGAACTGGGTTTAGTTTTATTTTCGTTTTTTTCTCACTATGAGCGATATCGTGTACGTACACCGGCGTCGGCGGCATACGCTATCATCAAAATTGGCCACTGTAACGAGCCCATAACAGCTTACGCTGTCAAAAAAGAAATGTCACCCGTATATGCTGCATGGTCGCCAACGAAGGCAGCAGCCAATAGGCATGGCCTGCACATGTCCTTCGAATAACAGTCACGCTTTCTCGAAAATACACAATATTGCATGGCTGGGATTTTGCGTGCAAAACACACGGCGTCATTACGAGGCACACCGTAGCGGAAAGCTCCGGAAATTTCGACGACTCAGCTCCCTCAACAAACACTGGCAGCGAAAAGTACGCGGGCTTCTGCATTTCGCCTCCATCAAAATGTGACCGCCGCGACAGGGATCGAGCTCGCGTCCTTCGGGTGCCTAGCCGAGCACCGTAACTACTAGACCACTTCGGCTGACGCTTTCTCGGGAAGTATTTCGTTAATTGACAGGTACTTAATCAATGCTGTCTTTACTGAAGTGCACTTTCTCGACGTCTGTGGCAGCCAGAAAATTAACGACGGCATGAAAGCGCTACGTTCGAAACGCATAGCTCGAAAGAAAATATCTACAGTACAAATAACCGAATCCGAGACCAATGTACGGAATCTCCAAAAGATAGCTGTGAAAACGCCTATAGATTGAGCATTAGTGATGGTCTCATATCTCTAAGGATGATTTTATCGTTTTAACAGCGAAACTGCGAATAACACAGTCGACAGAAAACGTTGCAAAATTAGCGTATAACTACAGGCACCTTGAATCGCAACTATGAACCGTCAAGTTATTGATAGAGGTTCGCTTTGCTAAAGAAATGTCTCCACGCGTGCGATGTTAGAACTAAGAGTGTTTGCTTCGAGCGAGGGCTCTCTGCGCACATCTACGTGGCGTAGTCAATGCCCGTAACACAGGTAGTCATATAGACAGTGAACCCGAATACTTCTCCATCGGGCGATCAAAGAAAAAGGAGCTGGGAAAAAACCGTACGTATCTCAGCGACATTCCACATTCATTGCCGCCGTCACCGCCAACACCTTCTGAAAATAGTGCACCTCATGAACTCTATCGCTTCTTTTCTTGCAACGGCGCCTTTCACGCGGCCCGTTCATAATTAAGTCACCGCGATACAGTGCCTCAGCTATCCTAACGCGGCTCTTCAAAAATTCGCGCAACTTCCGAAGCAGCCACAGCACGCCAGACGGTCGCGAGCCCAGAGACACATTCGCGACTATTTTCATTTTTCAGGCTGTGGTGCACACAGTCGCACTGAATGCCCTTTTCAACTGCTCTTTAATTTACGAGCATAAGTTGCCGCTGTTTTTAATATTCTCCTGCACGCTACCTAGCGAGGTGCTGCGGCCACATTTTGTTTTTCTTTTTTCTCTCGCACGTAGTCCAAAGAGCGCATGCCGTATTCTGGCAAATTAGGTGCGCATTCAAAAAAGGCCGAGCTCCTCCTATAATTTCCGACGGGGTCGCCGCGCGGAGCTGCGCTCATGGCATACCACTCCGTAAACGCGAGCGAAGCTCAACGACATGGCAGCCGTATAAGATGCGTCCCGCACGCATCCGCGAACGTGCAGCCACATACGCACACGGGTGCAGCATTTCCTTGGTCTTGGAGCCCGGGTCGGAGCGCCCTGGGTGCATGCGGGCGCTTCACACTAATTTGCAAGCTAATTAACGCTGCAGCAGAGGTTTAGGATGGAGCAAGACGACGAAGAAAGGAAACGCTGACGCACATCGTGCGTCGCGGTGGGTGTGTGCGCGTGGTGTCGCTTCCTTCGCCGCTTGCTCGCTACACAACCCAATTGTTCAACTGTTCTGTTTCTGCAGGAGGTTGCTACTGTTTCGCTTGTTTGCAGGGGGTTGCGTTTAAAGCTTTCGGGTACACTGCGAACAAAACGCGATATAAATGGCAGCTTGCGTTTCCCATCAACCAGGCTGGTTGGATGGGTTCGCTTTACTAACTGCTCATTCCCTTCAAACACTGTCTCACAAGCGTTTTGCGAAGAAATAAAAATAGCAATAAAATAATAACAATAATTTCTGTGTAGTGACAATCGGCTTTCTTTGGATTATGCCAGTGGCCCGCATACGAATTTTTGTCCTAATTTAGCGGCTTCCGATGACTTCGTGAGTTACTCGCTGCCGCCGGCAAGTGAATTTTTGTCTGCTTTAGCTCATGTTTTCCTTTTAACTCTTTATTTCCTACGTTTAAATTCAAGAAACTATAAATAACATCCATGCTCTATTGAATTCATTATCTGTTACATTTATATGCATGCCCCGCCACAGTGGTCTAGTGGCTATGGTACTCGGCTGCAGATCCGAGGGTCGCGGGATCGAATCCCGGCCGCGGCGGCTGCATTTCGATGGAGGCGAAATGTTGAGGCCCGTGTACTGTGCGATGTCAGTGCACGTTAAAGCACCCCAGGCTGTCGAAATTTCCGGAGCCCTCCACTACGGCGTCTCTCATAATCAGAGCTGGTTTTGGGACGTGAAACCCCACATAACAGCAACATTTATATGCATGTCTCTAAGAAAAATATAAAACAAGCGGGCCATTGCATCTTCTTCGTTCGTTCAAAGCAAAGTTGCGCGTAACACGTGCCCACTCATGTGCAGCCAGTGCAGCAACTGGGCTCGATTCACGTAACTTATCTCGTACAAAAGCGCTTCCCGAGTCGTCAGTAGTCTCACGTGCTCCGAGCACTTCTTGTATTGGTTGAGGCGAAAAGTAAAAGTACAATTTGCGCATTTAGGTTGTTACAAAGCTGCTGCAGGTGTGCCTGCGACGGTGTGGCGCCGCCGGGGGACATGAGTTTCTGTGCCGCACGCGCGGGTGTGCTTCGTGTGTGCGAACGCTTTTAGTTAGCACAGAAGGAAGGCCAGCCGAGAAGAACGTCTGGTCCCGAGCCGAAGAGTCGACCTCGTCCGGCACATCTGGAAGTGATTCGTCCAGCGAGGGCCCACCTTATCGGCGTCGGGCCAGACAAACTGTTTGCCGGTGTGTGTCTCCGCACGTGCACGTGGCCGTGTGATGTGATCGTCTCCGGCGTCGTTTCCCGGACTTTTGGTAATTACGGCCATGGGCGGGCCAAGTATGGAGACCTCCCATCCTCTCCCTCCTCCCCCGCCTAGGAGCCAATGGTGGAGAAGTCCGGGCAACAAAAAGCGCGGGACCCAGAGGAGAGAGAGAGATAGACAGAGAGAGAAGAACTCTCTGAAGAGAACGCACTTGTAAATATGTAAATAAACGTCTTTTAAGTTTTCCTCAACCTCTGCCTCGGTTCTCGGCTCCCGGATCCCAAGTGCCTGCGAGTCGTCTCCGCCGCTCCGCCACACGCTACCCGCTGGCCGGCTAATTCAGCTGGCCAGTCGCAACAACTGGATGACAGCGGTGAGATTCGTTACCCGGAGGTCCGACGTCGGCATGGGAGATCCTTGCGGTCCGCAACGGATGGTGCAAGCGTCGGAATCGACTCCGCCGGGATCATGGCTGTAGGGTGGTGAGTGCTTGGCTTTTCTTCACTGAGATTTTACCAGGCTTTGTTTTGATTTGTGTTAGCAAAGATGGTAATTTCGGTAGCTATTGTTCCACGTTAATCTGAGAACGGGAACGTAGTAGTATTTGTGTGTTAGTGAAGAATTAGCAGCACTTGCAGCAACCATGAACTTAAAGGCACTCAAAAGACCGCTTTTGCTAGAGTTAGCAAAAAGGATGGGTTTGGAGGTTCGGGAGCTAATTAGAAAGCCAAAGATCATCGAGGCTATCGAGAACCTTGGGGCAGACGATGACGAGCTCTCAGAGTGTCTGGAGCTGATTGAGGAAGAAAGAATTGAGAAGTCAAAGCGGGAAAGAGAAGAAAGAGTTAATACATTCAGAGCTTTGGCGAGGAGCCGTTTGGAGATGGAGTTTGAAATGGAGCGTCTTGATCTCGAGCTGCTCAAGGCTCGGAATGGAGAGTGGAGCAAAGCATCTAGCGGAGTAGAACGAAAGCCGTTCAACGTGGAGGACCTTATGCAACCCTGCCGCTCCGGAGAGGACATAGGTCGGTACTTCGTAAACTTCGAGCAAACATGCGAGAAGGCGGGTGTTACCAAGAGATTGTGGCCGAGATGTTTGCTTATCTTATTACCGTATGAGGCTGCTGATATAATTGCCCGTTTGACAGAGGAGGAAGCAGACGACTACGAGCAGGTTAGGTCGAGCTTGCTAAGGAAGTTGGATGTTCGTCAGTTCGAGGCAAGGCAGCAAAGCGGTAGTGCATCAGTAGATGTAGAGCACGAAAGGTGCGGTGTAGTGGCGAGTGCGGTGCCGTTCAGGGTCGCAGAAAAGGCTAGCGCACGTAGGAGCAGCAGCGTGTTCATGCGGGAGGAAAGCTCATCAGCGAGTGAACATGACGCGCTTGCGGTTGAGGCCGTTCAAGGCCAAATGGAGCGCGACGGGGTGATGTGCCAATGGAGTGTGGATGAGTTGGCACATGCATCACTAGGGAGTGTCGCGGAAGCTCGTGCCGATGCGGGCGATGGTAGCAGTGCGCTAGCGAGTGAAATTAGGTTATCAGCGGTTAACAATCCCCGAGTGTGTGAGGGTAAGAGCACGCTCGCGAGTGTGAGAGGTTTATCTGCTGTTAACAATACCAGAGTGGTAGTGGAGGCCGTTCCAGGCCAAAGTGAATGCGGCAAGGTGATGTGCCAATGGAATGTTGGTGAATCAGATAGGCCAGCTGTAGTCGATTTGGCACATGCATCACTAGGGAGTGTCGCGGAAGCTCGTGCCGATGCGGGCGATGGTAGCAGTACGCTCACGAGAGAAATCAAAGTAGCTGCTATTGATGCCGAAGTGGTAGTTGAGGCCGTTCATGGCCTAAGTGAACGCGGCAAGGTGATGTGCAAGTGGAATGTCTGTGAATCAGCTAGGCCAGCGGTGGTCGATCTGGCGCATTCATCACTAGGGAGTGTCGCGGAAGCTCGTGCAGATACGTGTGAGGGTAAGAGCACGCTCACGAGTAAAAGGAAGGTGTCAGCTGCTGACGATGCCGAAGTCGTAGTTGAGGCCGTTCATGGCCAAAGTGAACGCGACGAGGTATCGTGCCAATCGGATGAGAGGGAAGCGTCTAGGCAGGCCCCAGACGAACTGGCACGTATACCTAGGGAGTGCGTCGCGAAAGTGGATCTTGCCTGCGAAGCTAAAGATTATGTCAGCTCGCTAGACGAGAAAGCCAGTGCATGTTTAGCAGAGTGCGACGAAGCACACTGTAGGGAGGACGAGGCAGGTGCAGATAGCGCTCAGTTATGCCAGCTGCGGAGCTCAAGTACACCGAACTGCACTGTTTCGAAGCGTGCTAGGCTGTCCGTTAGTCGGGAAGGCAAAAGAATAGATCAGCTGCCGGTAAGTAAATTGGACTGCGTGAATCGGTCGGCTAGCAAGAACAGTGAGATTGTTCAGAGTGAAGAAATGCGAGTGAAGGGCTCAAAAAGGAGAGGCCAGAGGAGTAGACGTAAAAAGCGTCATAGAAAAAGTAATGCCGCAGGGAGCGCGGGGCGGTTGACATCAGACGTCGAGCGAGGAAGCAAGAGAGCGAGAAAGGTGCGCTTTTCGCGCGTGCAGAATTGGGCTAAGACGCGTGCGAGCCGAGGAGCGAAAAGGGAAAGAAAAGCGCACTATGATCGAACACGGTCAGAGGGGCATGTCAGCAGCCGTGGACACGTGCGGTTATCCTACCGTCGCTTTCTTCACGGTAAATTGTCGCGTGAGTTCAGGGTAAGGCCCCTCCGCGAAGCCGTCGAACAATGCCGCGGAGGGAAGACGCTGGCGACGGTTGTGGTGCCCCGCAGTGAGGCGAACACGTGTGTCATCCTTCGGGCTTCCTGTTTGACAAAAACGTTCAGTGCGCGCCCCCCGCGAGTACGGCTAAAAAGGGCCAGACAGACATAGGTGGTCAAATGCCATGAATGGAGACACTTAGAACACTTTTGTTTTGATTTTCTTAGTTGTGGGAATGGTGTCTCGAGATCTCCGCGATCAGTGGTCATTATGTAACTTGTTGCGAGTTTTGTTGTGTAGCTTTCTTCTAGACGTTCGATTTGTTTCGCGAATATTATTGTTTGTTGAGTGGTTAGCCATTGTGAAGAAGCAGTGGAAAGTGTGTTGTTTGTTAGGAGCTTAGAGACACGTGTGAGATCGTCTCAAATGTTCGCGATGTAATCCTGGAAGTAAAGAAAGGGCTACGTTTGAAGGGCTACTCGTATGACCGCAAGAGTTTTGATAGTCTTCAATATTTGACTTGCGTGTCAGTGAGATGCAATGCAAAGAATTTTCATGTCAGGGTGTATCCTATGAGTTTGTAAATAGCGCAAGTTACAAGTTAGCCTATGTGCATATGTGAGCCGTAGGTTATGCATTCTTTGTGAGTTTGAGCTCGTAATGCCAGCGGGAGTTATTTGTTTGTTGCTTCGCAGATGTCCTGTGTGGACGTTAACGGGGATAGTTATACTGCGGAAGTTACAGATGTGATGTGTATGGTTTGTGACCGCAACGGCTAGAGCGATTTTACATCCGCGGAGGAGGAGCTTGTTTAGCTAATAAGTGCGACGGCGGATGTCGTTTGAAGTGTTTAGGATGTTTTACCGTATATGTTTGCAATTGTTTATCTAGAGCGCATATGCGTACTCAGCCGTATAGCTCTAAGGCAGCACGACAGCTTTGTTTTGTCTACGCACGGGAAGATGATTCGTTTTGTCGGCACAGAATCTAGAGAATAAGAGCCTCAGATTCATGTGAGACGCGATTCAGGTGCTAGACGTAAACTGACGATATTGTAGGAAGCGTACAGCGCTTCACAGAGGCAATGCGTCAGTGTGGTAAAAGGCAGCACGAAAAGTTTGCATGGTAGCTCGCGGGTTCGGAGTTCTTAATTTAAGCGGACCATTGTCCTCTCGGGTGGTTGCAATGTCATTTGGGAACGGCCGACTACTGCGCTGGAGCTTGCTACTGTTGCTGTACTGATTATAATTTCTTCAAAAAAGAAAGGGTAAACTGGATGGCAATGCTGACGGCTTACGTCGCTGCTGCATAGAAACTCGATGGCGTCGGGTACTCTTGCTTTTGTATATTGCCTTTGTTTTTGTGGGTGTAGCTTAGGTTTACCATTGTCCTTTTTTGTTGTTGTGTGGCATCACAACTTGTGTTTGTGAGTCAACGGAGCCTATTTCAGGTTGTTGGAAGTGCTGCTGCTATAATAAGTATGGCGGAAAATGATTTTGTTTTGGATAAAAGCCTGGTGGGTCTCAGGAGAGAGGTCCGGGCGCTTGCCTGCTTTGCGGTTGTGGTTCTGGCGTAGTTGGTTTGACGCTGTGTTCCGGAGAAATTGATATGCAGAGCAGAGACCACTCCTTGGACGAGATGCCTGGTACCGGAGATGGCAGAGCAGAGCTGCTGGGAATCAGCGCATCAGCGTCTTCTTCAACGACCTCTCCCCACAAGAGTGTTGACCCTTGTACGTCGAGGTCTCAGCCCGCCGCCGGGGAAGCTGTTACAAAGCTGCTGCAGGTGTGCCTGCGACGGTGTGGCGCCGCCGGGGGACATGAGTTTCTGTGCCGCACGCGCGGGTGTGCTTCGTGTGTGCGAACGCTTTTAGTTAGCACAGAAGGAAGGCCAGCCGAGAAGAACGTCTGGTCCCGAGCCGAAGAGTCGACCTCGTCCGGCACATCTGGAAGTGATTCGTCCAGCGAGGGCCCACCTTATCGGCGTCGGGCCAGACAAACTGTTTGCCGGTGTGTGTCTCCGCACGTGCACGTGGCCGTGTGATGTGATCGTCTCCGGCGTCGTTTCCCGGACTTTTGGTAATTACGGCCATGGGCGGGCCAAGTATGGAGACCTCCCATCCTCTCCCTCCTCCCCCGCCTAGGAGCCAATGGTGGAGAAGTCCGGGCAACAAAAAGCGCGGGACCCAGAGGAGAGAGAGAGATAGACAGAGAGAGAAGAACTCTCTGAAGAGAACGCACTTGTAAATATGTAAATAAACGTCTTTTAAGTTTTCCTCAACCTCTGCCTCGGTTCTCGGCTCCCGGATCCCAAGTGCCTGCGAGTCGTCTCCGCCGCTCCGCCACACGCTACCCGCTGGCCGGCTAATTCAGCTGGCCAGTCGCAACAAGGTGAACTTCAGCTGTACGAAAAATAAATAACAAACACACAATAAAACATAATCTGTGTGGGGCAGATTACACATAAAAATAGGCATAAATATACAGCGTATAAATTAACTTCAGTTTTCCAAAGTCATTTCTGCTGATAATCACATAGCATAATGGGAGAAATATTAATCATCCATGGAGGCTCCCACTTCTAAACCGTATCATGCGGACGCCACTAACCATATATTGACATTACAAGTGCACATTTGCGGAGCCTAAACCACAGACTGGCTCTTAACAATGTCTTCCTTTAATCCATGCTAAAAAAAAACATGCCTGGATTTCTTTGCATACCTCGTAAGCGCACAGGTATTGCAGTCTATGACGTTAGAAATCCCAACTTAAGGTTCACTCCCGCTGCTGACTGACAGACAGAGGCTATTCGACCGATCGCGACTGGGCACCAAGAAACGACTTCGAACAATCGATGATCTCACCGACTAGCGCGTTTTATCCATTGTCAGCGGTGTTTTCATGTGACGACGTTCGAGGCAGTTGCCCTAGTGAGTGCTCTATCGTCCAGTCAGCTTAAAGGGGCACGCAATTTACTTATACCGCGCGAGTGTTTGGAATTGTAACGGGACCATATACAACACATCTGCATACACTGCCCTTCTTACAATTATTTCAACAAATTCTGCAACGCGCAGATACCTTCTTTAAGAAAATAACGTACATTGGAAGATGTGAACAACGCTGTGTCATAAAAGGAATCCGCAACCGTACGCATAAGATCTTTGATGGTAAGAAAGTTCATCCAAGAGTCGTGAGGGCGAAAATTTTGTAGCAAATTATCCCAGATATGCGTATTCTTAGTTCGACTTGATTCTGCTACAGTTGCGGCCGTTTCGTACAAGTGGTGGGGGAAGGGCGATGTTCGCGCGTGCATGTGGTATTAAAGACAATTTGCTTATCTACGTACAGTATAAACTCACGTAAACACGTATATCACTCGATCTCCACAATCTCACCTTACATGCATGTTCTTTTTCTCTCTCGTGCGCGTCTTGCTCTTCCACGTACATGTTTGGTCCCCGTACGGGCTTATGGAGGTCAAAGCATGACATGTTGCTATGAGTCCTTATTGCGTCACCCCTACCGGCTGCTTTGAAACACGCACACCATGGGCTGAAAACACGGCTTCTGTTCCTCTGCGAGGAAAGGGATCAATACCGGGCCGACTCGCGGCCTGGTATTGCACTGTGCAAAACCAACTGTACTTCCACCGCGGCTCGAACCGGCATACAGTGTCCCCGGAATCGGCCAACTCCCCCCACCATTGCGGGCGTGCGGATTTTCCCTCCAACTCGCTGTATAACGCTACGCAGTCCAAAGTTCGAGTCAAGAGCTTAGCCCCACGATGGCACTTAGGAAGGAAACGTTTCGTTATTATGTGCTGGGCTTGGAAAAAACCGTCAGGATAAAATGTCGTCGGTAAAATCATGCGTATATGGCAGGCTCGTACAAACGATCGTGGTGCAAGCGCCAACGGAGCAGAGCTGCACAGCAACGCTTCGAGGCGTCTCGCGCACGGAATGTTACATTTTTAAAATGTTTTACCGACAAAGAGCGCTTTCCGGTTACTCTTGAACATTTTCACAACGCTTGCGCACTCCGCTGGTTGTTCTCGCTACGCGAGGTGTTCTACAGCGCCTATACGTCATTCAGAGTGCGAGAGCTGCCAATTAAGGCTTAAAATAATACCTACCGACTTAAAAAATTATCCCAAGTCGTTATTGTTGTGAATAGGGTGGCTTTATGCATATTGATATTCAAGAACGAATGCAGAACAGTCTTTGCCATCCGCCAACAATTGTCATTCACTTATCTGCAAGTGTACCCCGTATATTTTCTTGTCTCATATGCCTCTTACCGCGTATAAACACAACTTATTCTAGCCAATTTGCAATCTGACTCGTCGTTTAGTTCTTCATTTATGTCCCGTTTGGAATCCCGATGCGCAATTAGCAAGCTTTCGGTAATTTTCAACAAATTACTTAGCGTTCAGGCTTCTAAATGCTCCCGCAGATGTTACCTCTGACATGCTCGACATCTCACGTAAACTGAACTGCGCTAGATCCACTGCTTCTGCAAATAAATTTTTGACGAGTCTCGGTGCGGGCATTTTCCGCTGCATCTAGCCGTCCACTAGTGTTACGCTATGAAAGGGCATGGTGGTGCTTACGCACGCGATGCTGGCACCACTCAGCGAATGGTCGACGCCAATAAGGGGAAGTCACGGACCCGCACGGCACATTGTAAGAAGATAGCGCGCGTCACGTTGCTCTAAGGTAGCGTGCGTGTCAAGCACGTGCGCATGGAGGCAGCACTTTCGCCGTTGCTGAAAATAACGGACTGCGGCGTTCGCACGCCCGGGCGGTACGTCTTCGTTAAACACGCGGCTGGACAGGCTCATCTGCTGGCTAAGAGGGTGAGCCTCGCCATCCGATTGGACAGCGCCACCTTTTAGTGCTGAACCTGGTCTTGTCGTCATCGGCTACCCGCCATGCTCTCTGACTGGGAAGACAAGAAATGAAGGAAAAGATTTATGAAGGTACCGGAACACGGTACAAAAGCTCTTCCCTGTTGGTGAGTGGCCCTAGAGCTCTTCCTTTCTTGCTCACCCTCCTCTTTACTTTTCCTCCTTCACTGTCACCTCGACGGCCTGAACCGCGCCGCCCCTAATGCGGTGGTAAAAAGTGCGGTTTTATAACCCTCCCATCGACTCGAGCGCGGCGACCCGCGAAGCATCAGGACCGAGGGCAGAAAGAGGGGCCACGGCCATGCGACGGTCAGGTATACGGCGGCTGGAGAGACAACCGATGCACTACGGAGGCCGACGGGCAGGCTCCTCCGGAAGGAAGTATAAAATTGTTTCCGCGCAACTTCCGTGGCCTCCGACAAGCGTTGGAGCGGCGGAAGCGAAATGGCAGCGCAGCAGGCCCGGGTAAGCGCCATTTCCCAAAGTTTCCCCGTGCGCACTATTCGCCCTTCCGCCTCCGTTCTCGTCCACGAGGGAAGCTTTTATTATTACTGCCAGATCGGAAACGGGAAACACAGGAAAGAAAACCACGGACGGGAAAAAGAAAGTACAGTGGCGCCGTTTACCCTTCAGACGAGAGGGCAAGGGGGCGAAGAAAACGTGTTAACTTGCTTCTTTCTCACAATTTTTTTTTCTTCTCTCTCTGTGAAGAGATCACTTTTTCTTTGGTTCTCCCGCTTTATATCCTTCGTTGACCGTCCCGTGAGAGCAACAAGCAGGCGAAAACGAAGTCTTTCCCCCTCTTCGCCTACAATGCCCTCGTTTCTTGTGCACTAGCACCTCATCCCTACCACTTAAATAAAAGATACTACCACCAAACTAAGGCGAAACGCTTTCGACTCCGATGGGTATCGGTATATCTATGCAGCAGCGGCTCAACCGTGCGCTCGAAGCTTTTAGTACGAGTGCCGGCCGACGCGTCTTTATTTCGTGCACCGGGGGGTTTCTCTCGGCAGCGATGCCATAAAGGCGGCAGGAGTGGGGAGCTTCACGGCACATCAAGCTGAGAACCCTGAACGGTCGAGATCTGAAAAGGTCGGCAACCCGCTTGGCAGGAAAAGCCAACTTTCGGGTGAGAATGGCGAGAAGAGATGCCAGTGGAGTGCCCTTGCACCGAGATGCCCACCGGCGATACGTTTCTCACAAATTTACGCGTCTCTCGATTTCTTTGTGGTGGGCGTGAGTCCACGCGTGCGTGCACCTGCACATGCCGTGCATGCCTGCTTGATTGCGTGCGTTTCTGCGCGCGTAGAGTTGCGGAATCGTATAGACCTCCAGTTTCGTAACTAACTTATCCGGGGCTCTGAATCACCGACTAACACTATCTACCCGACTGTCAGATGCATGCCTAATAATAATCAAAGGTTGCATTAGTATGTGTGAGTTAGGTTATGAAAGGAGAGGCCCTGAAGCCCTGTATTATAATAAGACATATAGCTCGTGACATATAAGGCATATAAAACATATAAGACATATAAGACATATAGCCCGTGAAGTCCTGTATTATAATGTGACAGATATATAGCCAGCAAAGTATGCGTCCATTCTGTCATTGGTGCCCACGATAGCGTGCGGCATTAGTGAAATTCTCAAAAGCTCTCAATGCCTAGGAACCTCACGGTGCAGTCTCTGGATTCCGTACAGACATTGTGAAAACCTATGCAAGTAAATAGCGATACACAAATCTCGCCGCCAACATGGATTCCTAATACGATGATGTCACAATGGCCATGCACCTCGCCCCCTTCTTTGCAATGTGAACGGGATAGCACCGTTTTTCTTACTACAAATAAAGGAAACATTGATCCTGCGCTTACATTTCTCAATATACATATTTGCCGGACTTGTCAGGAGATACAACGCTGTATCATGCGCAGGTTCGTTGCCCATGCTCATCCGCCTCTACGATGGGACGACCCTGCTTGCACTTAATGTTGCGAAGCAATGCGATCATCATTCAGGCCCAAACCCCCACGAAGCTCTGTGCACCCACGCCACATTATTGGTGCCGACTTAGAGGACAAGAGACAAGTGATAAGTTGGATAGCTTAATTCCCAACGCGATCCCAAATCCTTTTTTGTCAAGCAACGCCATCGTTTACATTGCTTGAAGTGTATTTCAACTCTGGCTCTTCCACCATCCTCTTTCCATTTAAGGAAGATAAGAAAATCGAAGAAAAAGGTTTAGCCAGCAGTAGCAACATTTACCTTCAAAGGTATAGCTGCCTCTCGCATCTTTCTAATATACGACGCCAATACCCCTCATGCGTCCTTCAACTGCAGGTTCTGTGTGCAGGACACAGAAGCCAGGTATTAGCTTCGTTGCTTTAATTTAGCGGGGCTACATTGCGCTCGTGCGAAAGGCGGACTAACAAGCAGCAATTTCACTTATTGAACAAACATCATCTATTTTTGTTGCGCCAAGGAATGAGAGAAACACCATTTCGCCTCCACGTGAGCCCCACTAGCAGGACTGCTCGTCACAGATGCGCACCCTCCTGCATGCAACCGTGCAAAGGGAGTGGGAGAGCTGATGGATCACACTAGCTTTTGGATCACATAGTGGAGCATGCAGTGAGCGTGATTGATAATCATGCAGGCTGTCCTAAAAAGTACGATGCCTGTCACCACACACTGTTTTTATTGATATAACGGAACTGAAGCTGATGGCCCACTTATCAAGCCGCTGCTGTATTTCGCCCCGAAGAACATCCAATGTCGTGCGTTACTTTCGCGCTCACTCGCTTTCGTTCATTTCCTGATAATCACACCGGTACGGATCGGTGATACTTAGTCGTTTTCTACGAGCGCACTCCTGCGCTACAAAATGCGCATGCATCCTTCCTGTGCGATGACGTTGTTTTCTGTTCGGTACGTTTCGCGTCCCAGTTACAGAACGTGAGCTCTCGCCCAGCATATGCGACGCTGCCTTGTTAGCCGGCTCTATCGAGCCCCAGCTACAGAGCGAGTCGAGAAGCCAGACCGCGCGGCGCTAGAGGCAGTGGAGGGGTAGGGCGCGCGGAAACTTCATTTAGCCAAGCCTTCCCTAGCGGGCTGTGGCGCGGCAGTATTCGAGATTGTCGCCGCACGGGGCCGAAGAGAATTGAAACGCAAACGAATTGTACCGCGGAGGATAAGACGCGTATATAAAAGGTGCGCCGAGGATATGCAAAGTGCCGCGCGAGCTCTGCGCACGTTACATATTACACCCGCGGGGAGAAAATAATAACTTACTGTCACTGTATGTTGTTCGCCTTTGTTCACATTGCTCGCACAGGCGCTGCAGCTGGGACTTTGAGAACCTAGATGAGTTTTTACCGTCTCTTTCCACCGCCTTTCCTACATTCTCCGCCACCTCTCCCCTGCCTTCTTAATCTTAGTTTTCGGTTTATGTCAGGAAGAGAGAGTTTACAGATATATGCCTCATGCTCAAAGCATTCTCTTCTTTCGCAATAAATAACATTTGAAAAAGATTTTTCGTTTTATGTAGGATAGCCCAGCGACGTCTACTGTGTACGTTGGGTGCTGTAGATTAACGTACTTCTCGAGTATTGCTCCTCCTTCCCCCCCCCCCCCTCCTTTTTCTTTTCGCGCATTGCTTAGAGGGACCGCGGAGCAGCCTCACGTTTGGCAACTCGGGCGAAGCATTGTCTGGTGACAACTGAAAAATGATCCCGAGAGATTGTGACTGCTGAAGGTAACAACGAGCGCATACACGTGAAGTGAAAGACGCATTTACTGAAAAAAGAAAAGGACAATATTGCATGATGAATAAAGGTGACTTCAAAACAAGTATCTTCAAATGGGATTAGGCGGCGCGTTGCCGCAGAGGAGAAAGGAAGCTGGAGCATGTGTGAGCTTATGTATGTACGTGAGCTGACAGAGTTACGAGTGAAGTTCATTCGAACGGTAGTCTGAGCTTTCTAGGAATATATATATATATATATATATATATATATATATATATATATATATATATATATATATATATATATATATATATATATATGCTTATCATCATTACTCATTCCGCTGCGGACGTTTTGTTTCGCTTTTTTGAAAGAAACGCCGATTCGAGGAGTGCATCACGATTATAAACCGGCAAAATCTGATGACTTTCAAGGAAGTACGTTCCGAAGCCTAATGACGTACGGGAAGTCATAACAGTGGACAACGCCTATCGTATAATAATTATACATTACGGCGGTCATCTCCTTCCACAAACCCCAGGAGCTTGCTCCATTTCAGATGGGGCTGGCGCGGCCAGAAATGCATACTGTGGTATTACAGTCGATGCTAGCGCGTTTTGTTATGTTGCTTCTTTTATGACGCAGAAATGCGGGAAGGTTTTGTTACATCTTGACCGAACAAGATATAGCGGACTCCTTAGAATAAAATTAATGAAAAACGACATAAGTTAAAAGGAAAGCTCTATACTTCAATAATGGCCTTTGTATAGTACCTGACAGCAAGAAGAGTTTAGAACACTTCCCCTGTGCAAAAGATAAGAGGTTAACTTTAAATAAACTTTCGTTCTCAAGTGCTCTTTGCCATGGGCTAGCCGCCCATGCTAATGAAATGTAAGCGTCAGGATTGGTTGCAAATTTAGCCAATGTCCTTGCGATGCAATTCTTCGGGCCGTTTGTGAACGCAGGGTCGCAATTTCTTCGCCACCACGGCACAGTGTCTGCAGTGCTCCCACATTACCCAAATGCGGTAAAATAGATCTTGCAGTGCGCCATTGCTTGAACTGAGCCCTACGCTACTCAAGCGGCGACAGTTGCAGCAAATTCGACTACAACGCAGCCAGCGCAAGCCTTGAGCAATGGAATCATCGCCTTCATACGGCATCAGCGCGTACTGCCTCTGTGAGACTACCGCTGCTTATTTCCTTCCTTACAATCTGTCTCTTAATAACAGACAGGCATCGAATATGCCCGTTTTTGCATGCAAGTGTGTCTGTTGCTACCAAAAGTAAGCTTAATCAGCTGCGATTTCTCAGTGATTACGCCCTTCTGTTGCGGAACAACGACACCACGTGATCGATTGCCGGCTGTAGTGACACGAAATTCGATGCGACGGTCAATGCCGAGGTTCTAGGGCATGGCTATGAAAATGGGTATACGACAAAATGGACTGCATTATGCGGACAGTGTTGGCAAGGGAGCTGGCGTGAAGGTTTTTACATTGTCAAAAGTGAAAGAAACGCCAGCTATATAAAACAAATTTGCAGTTTCGGCCAGCTGCCAAAACACTGATAGAAATTGCCAACTACTTTATAACTGCAAGTAGCAAGGCTCGTATTTTTACAGGATGTATAGAGTGCACTAAATTTTCCTAATTCAGTAAATACGTGGTAACATGTGCGCGCAGGAAAACATGAACAGAGGTGCACCCCATGACCAGGAACATTCACTGCTCATCATGAGCAAACACTTCGCGGTGCCTTTAGCTACACCCCATTTCGGAAAAGAGGTTACGTGACCCAGAATAAACGTGCTTGAACGAAGACACAATCCCTCTGATCTCCACCTTCGCACCCACATCATACGGCGAAGTAGGGCGCGATGGGACCTCGTTCCACATAAATTTTGTGCCGACGGTCTCGTCTACGAAAAAAAAACTTGCATGGTATGTCCTTAATGTCGTGATAAAATGCAATGCATCTGACCATCGAGGACGACGGCGTCAAATATTTTCACCGCGACTTCAAACGCACTTTTGCCGTCCCGGACTTGCCTCGCTTGCGTAAAAAGGTCACGGCACCAAATGTAAGCGTCGCACAAGAAACCGACAAAATTGGATGGCATTCATCGCTTCAGAAAATTAGTATTCAAAGCCTTCTTTCTTTTATTCTGCGGCCCGGAAACGTCGAGAGCAAAAAAAAAAAAAAAAAAAAGATCCACGTGTCGTCTCTGCGGCGAGGGGAGGGGCATCATTTGGCCATTTACTCTCAGTTACAGCGGTAAGCATGAATAGCCGGACCACTGTGTCATGGTCGCTTGAACGCCTGGAGCTTGCACGGGAGCATCGGATATCGAATGATTCCGCCAATCCCCGTCTTCATTCATCTGGGTCCGTATCGCATCCTACGCTGACATTGTTCGTAAGAGATTACTTCAGCCAATCCTGATGCTGGACACATCATTAGCGAGAGAAGTCACCCGACCAATCTTGAAAAGCACACACCAAACAGAAGCCCCGTGAATTCGGCTCATAAATAACGCTGGTCCTGCCAACTACTCACCTTACTCTGTCGGGAATCGCACCAGCTACCGCCGCCTAATCTAAAGCCAGTTTAGCCAACATCTTCAGTCTTCCACAGAGAGCTTAGCGCATAGGTTACGAACTCCTGCAAATTCCTCCTTTTTTTTTTTAGGACCGAGGGAGGCGCATTCGACATCCGTGTCCGCAACGGAACGAACAGTATATCGTTGCAATGATACGAGCAGCCCACACTTTTGGAGTATTTAACATATCTGTGTCAGGCCTACATTTAGCCATCAATCGGAGGAAGTATTCCCAACTGAGAACTGCAGGTAATGTGGTGCCAGGCTACAAGTGTACATTGCTCCAGTAGTGATTCACAAAAATGAATAGATGACTGGAAAACTTTATCCCTCTTTAGAGATAAAGGGGCAAGGGGATAGGGGGCGTGCGTTTTTTTTTTTTTTTTCACATACCGGGGAAATAACAGGGCCTTACGAATGATTCGGATCATTGCATTCCCTACTGCTGTGAAAAGCAAGTCCAACGTTAGTTGGTTACAGTTAACCGATGCTCTCTGCCGTAAACGGATGTTGCTCAAGCCAAGCGGCAACGTCATAAATAGAATACACTCGCCTTCGTTCAAACAAAAGAACTTTTCCGGGAATCGTACTTTTTTTTTTGTCCACTAAAATAACTTAAGCTCAACAAACACGTAGAAAGTGAGGAAAACCATTGATTCTTTCAGCCTCAAGGATCACATTTTGATACTCAATAGGATATGGCTGGCACCGCAATATCAACTGAAAGAAACGAGAGAGCCAAGGAAATCTTTTTTTAAATGTTGACGCCACTTATGGTCATCAAGGGCAACCGAAACCGAATGTTTTGGTTTTCTCTCTCTGTCGCCTCTACTTTCTTCATTTCTTTTTTTTTTTTTCACTCGGCTAACACTGGCCGTCATTCGACGTTCTTTCAAAAGGTTTACGCATTGCTCATACTCTGCGCAGCTCCAGAGAGAGAGCACTTTGTTGAGGAGGGCGTCCAAATTTTCTGTAAGCTTTGTGCTCGTATTCTGTTTTCCTTTTTGAGGGAAAAAAAAACCTTTCATCGCTTTTCGGTATCGTCTCACATACATGGAGAAAGGTGAGTCGAGACGCACTCTGTCATGTCTTCTAAAGCTTCGTCCACACGCCTCGTGTCACTGTAGTTCGCTTAGTGCTCTATCGCGGACGCTGTCGAGCACTCACTTCACGCGGGCAACACCGCATCTGGTGCCTGCGTTTTTGCAGCGTGCCGTGAAGCACACTTCCTCGACAGTGCGTGCCACTCCTTCAAGATGTGACGCGACGTGGGGAAGTTGAGAAACGTTGCTGTGTTTTGAACTGTTTTCCACACACGACCGCGATGCTGGAAGCTATATATACCGCATGCGCCGCGAGCTTCAGTCACCGTTTTATCATGCACAAACTGCTTTCGACCACCCGTTATACGACCACACATAAGATATAAATACAAAATAAATTAGCCTTTCGGGAAAAGCGGCTTTCAGGGCAGGGACCATATACAGCGCTCACTATTTACACACCGTTTCCGCGAGGACACAGCGGCGCTGTCATTTTCACAAGGCAAATCGTTTTCTCGCCACCGTTCATTCCTATGCACGAGCTTAAGAAAAAAAGAAAAAGAAAGGCTGTTTTAGGGTATAGAGGCTGCGGACGAAAAGATGCAACAAAATGTGCGTTCGCCGGAGCGCCTGAAGTTGCCAGATAAACGTCAGACCTCTTTGCGCCATGATTGAAACATTGCGCCTGGTAGTACAACGGTGGTATGAACGGTGTGTTTCCTGCCCGTTGAGCTCAGCGATGCCAGGCATCGCTTGTCTCGCATTGAGCGTGTGCGCCGCTCTGGTGCGGCTCGAGTTACCGGATATGCAAAGGGAATGTCAGTTCCGCGAATTTTACTTTCTTTTTCTTTCTCCTGCACGACGCCGTTCTTGCTATCGTACGGCAGCCCTAACGCATACGTAACTTGGCCGCTCACACTTTGATGTGCCACTCACTGTGGTGATTTAGTAGTTATGGCGCCGTGCTGCGAAGAAGAAGGAGGCTGCAGGTTCGATTTCTGGTCCTGGAAGCGACGTTCCAGAGAGACGCAGGTAAAGTCCGCCTACCGACAGCGGCCTGTTTATAGCGTTTCTTTATTGTCCGAAAGCTACACCCTGGAGATATGAGGCACGCCGTAGTGAAGGGCCCCAGGGTGGTTTGGTGAAGTTGTGGACGGCTGTTGAACGTGTACCCATATCTCCAGGAGTGGAGCTTTTGGACAATAAAGAAACGCTATAAACAGGATAGGTCTAGCAAAACCAGCATACAGCGCTCTCGCAATACCAAAGTAGCCAACAGTATGGTTCGAGGACAAGTAAGCCAGGAAAAAAAAAAGGACGCACGAGAGACCGAAGGTGGCACGGCGTACATATAGAAGTGCCAGCATGAGCTCGCCGCGACATCGTGGATATTGAAAGAACTGGCTCTGGCCTCATTAATTGTTTGTCGACAAAAATGGATCGCATCTATTCCAAAAGCGCCTGAAGACCGAATGTAGCAAGATTCGAGAGCTTCTATCGTGCTGCAACAACCTAAATGCGAAGATACACTCGATGACGCAGCGCTGCACATCGCGAAATATGAAACATAAAAGTATGACTTGATGGTCATCCTTTGCTCATCGTTCAAGTGACCGCTCTCTCTGGGAGAGCAATGAAACGTTAATTTACAGTGTTTGTGTCTATTGTATATATTTAATTATCTCCATTAAGTCTGCATATCAGTATCAAATATCGTATCTGATTTGCGCCCTAATCATTGTGGATAGCGCTTTTTGGCCGATTCATACGTATACTGAACCTGAAGAAGCGCCGTTGTGCTTAACCGGAGATGCGTCAACAACCAACCACTCTTCGAGCCGTGGAGTCCAGCAAGGTGGCAATCTTCGCCCTCACCGACCGCAAAAGCCCGGTTTAAGTGCCAATACATTTGCTACTGCGATAGTATATGCGCGTTCGATGCCTTCACATAACAATACATAAAGGGGTACCCAATATTCAATGTTGACCTACTATTTTGTTCAAAAGTATATATCGTTGCTTAAAGATCGCGAATACTCTTGGAGCCCTCGTACGCCCTATGTAAGAAAAAGAAAAATCTAACCTTCTGGATTAGTCACCTTTGCAAACGTATCAATGGACCTTTCCTAAAAATCCCGCGAGCCACCGCGCGTCGGCGCTGCGCATCACGGGAAAAAAGAGCGCCGAGCTCCGTCGTCTGCTCCGGCCGCACTCGCAGTAGAGTACTTGCAGGCTTGTTGAAGCAGACAAGGCTCGTCGATTCACGCGCTCCATTTGCAATCCACCACGCGGTTTTCGTTCGTTCTTGCATTGTGCGTTTGTCGTAGGTTACGGAGTAAACATCCGGCATGACAACGTCCTCGGCAGTATGCCATCGAACACACATTGCAGATTGCCGTTTTGCGGCGCCCAGGGAGAGTCCGCACTCGTATGGATTGAGCAAACCCACGTGTTATCTCGGCAACGCTCGTTCCTCGAACACCCGATGAGGTAATATTGTTGGTAAGCAGTTGATGTAACCCTTGCGGTCGTTTTAGTTGAAGTGGGCCCCGCCTCTCTTACGTGCAGTGGAGTGCCGACGCGAAAACCGCCCGCCTCGTCCTTGTCGGTTTAAGCGCTAGACCGGTACCATTTGCGTCCATTACAACGTCCGGTGCCGTGCGCTCGGGCGTGCGACATACGACGGTTCCACACACATGGGGAGACGAGCGATCTGCACGTATAGGCAACGCCCACATCCAGCGCGTCGGTTACACGTTCGTAAGACATCGTGTCCCTGTCATTAAGTACGAAATAAACAGTTTTGCACAGTCCTGCTTTGTTCTGTAACAGCACTGAATAAGATCGTGCATAATATACTGCCTTCTCGAGCGACAAACACATCACAACAGCTAAATATCGACGACTCCGAGGGTAGGCCCAGGCACCGGCCGACGCCGTGGCCGTCGTCATTCGCAATCAATCGCGCTCTCGGCACAATGCGCATTTTTGGCAACACGATTAACATTCCTGCTCATATGTCGTGCATTAACACATGCGATTAGTTTTCGCGAAGCCTCGATGTGAAGCGGAATGGTACAAACCAAGCGAGCGCCTTCGGTGAAACGCTCCCCGCCTAAAGCTGTGCGAATAGCAAAATTTTGAGTGCGAAGCGAATTCGAATATTTCTGTTCAAGTGCGAATCGGATCGAATATTTTTCGAATAATTTTCGAATATTTCTTTTAACAATACTATGTGAAATTATGGAGATATGTGCTGCTAAACATGGGCAAAAAAAAATATTGCATGACCAGTGTGCCCCAACAGTGTCATTCCAAAGTCCCAAACAACAGAGAACTGTGCAACAAAAAGCTAACTTCACCGCAGTACGCAAATTTTAGGTTCGCCGCAGAACACAATTGTTATGCGGCAAAGTGTACCACATGCGGGAATGGGCGACTTGTCACGAGACATAGCATATTTTTCTTTTCCCTTAATTACTGACTTCGAATAGTTCGAATAGTAAAAGTTCAGTGAGAATCGAATCGAATAGCAATTGCTATTCGAAAATTATTCGAAATTTCGAATATTCGCACATCCCTACCCCCGCCGATGTTTACCGTCGAACCACGGGCGATTATGATCTCTGGAGTGCTCTGGAGGCGGGGGATGCTTTGAAGACTGGCCCACAGTAAGCATAACACTACTCAATTGGGGTTTATTTCGTGTCAGGAAACAAATTATAATTAATATTTTCTACACGGTCCCGGCAAAGCACCCACCATACTACTGCCGTATAGCATCGCCGGATGTCGCAATGGACTCGGAATCGGACCGTACCTACCCCCTATTCGGATTCTCGATTTTGAGAAAGTAATGCAAGAAGATGTGCGTATGCTTTTTTGTGTTGTTATCGGATCCAGCAACACAGCATGCCAGTCAGCAAACCGACAAACCGGGCAACGTAGGACGGAGACGGCGGGACGAAGGGCTCGCTCCCCGCCTGCTCTCTTTTTTTTTTCCCATAGCGCCTTGCGCGTGCCCACCAGGGGAACGCGCGGCGCTGCGATTTTAGGAAAGGTCCATGGAAGAACGCGGACACCACCTGTGGAGTGCCGATGTTCCAGCTCCACAAGACGCTTTCTGAGGGCTTTTTACGTTACGAAACTCCCGCGCTGTCATGCAAGAGGTATTCGAAGCTTAGAACGCTGGAGAGCGTGCAAGCCCAACAGCTTAAGCCAGCCTTGTCCATCAGGGTGGGCTCCAACAGCTGCAACAATCGTCATCGTTAGGAATTACAAAACTTCCCTTATAAAACTTCCACAAGACCTCTCTGGGCCCAGTGTAATGGTATTTTGCTTCTTCTACGAAAAGTGGGCCCGCACTAACTTCTTTCTATTATTGTAACCCCATGTCGTACCTCCTACCGTCCCATTTCATGCCTGCAGTCAGATCACCATGTCCTCTGTGTTATTTTTAATCAACCACTGATATGCCTATCCATTCCGCCTAGAAAGAAGCCCGATTAGACGACTTGTGCCCATAGAAAAACCATTCTACACTCTTAGCACGGCAACCGACTTATATTATTTTAAAGGTACACAAAAATGTGAAAATACGCTCCTTTACTAAAGGTTAAAGCACTTCAACCTTTAGTAAAGGAGCATATTTTTACATTTTTGTGTACCTGTAAAATAAGCTAAAGGTTGCCGTGTTTAGGGTGTACATTTAACTACTCCATGGTACTCATTCACATCGCGTTCATGTTTAAACAGGCGGCTCTTTGATTCTTACCAGCCTCGCCTCGCAACGATGGTCTAGTGGCTATGGTACTCGGCTGCTGATCCGAGGGTCGCGGGATCGAAATCCCGGCTGCGGCGGCTGCATTTCGATGGAGGCGAAATGGTGAGGTCCGTGTGCTGTGCGATGTCAGTGCACGTTAAAGAAGCCCATGTGGTCAAAATTTCCGGAGCCCTCCACTACGGCGTCTCTCATAATCAGAGCTGGTTTTGGGACGTTAAACCCCACATAACAACAACATCTTACCAGCCTCACTGGTGGTCACTTCATCGATATCAACCTCGTAGAAATTCAAGACCACTCTCGTCATAACATCACAACGTTTACGACTACTCCACGTCGCAGCCTACTAGAACAATTAGGTGCTGAGATCAGACGAAGCTACTACCAGGCGGCTAACAGAGAGCTCGGGGCACCACATATGTTACTTCACTGACTGCTTGTACACTGCAAAATCATCGCCTGTGAAGGACATAAAGCGCCAATAACGCGGCTAACAACTGTTCATGCAAGTGAGAGCACCATATCTGGTTAACAGCGATTCTTGCTCCTATGCTATTGCATTCCCTTTTTCCTTTTTCTTTTGCTAAAGGAAAGCAAATGAAGGTTAGTGAGATTCACAAATTCCTCGGCTTTTGAGATACTTTACTATGACTACAGTTACTTCCCCACGTTACGCCCCGACTTTTTAACACGAAAGTGTTTTATGCCGGGGCCCACCAAAAAATCAGTGACGTACCATCGTGAGCAACATGAAAGGGAACACAGGAACGCATGGCAAGCAGCCTGAAACCCAGGTATCGGTGATACGTGGCGGCGCCGTCGGAAACATAGTGGGGAGGGGAAGGCTGTTCTAACAACTGTTGGCACTCCTGCCGTGCGTTTATGTACACAAAGTGCAGGAGTTGGCATTGCACCAAGCGCTTGTGTGACGAAAAGACAAGAAAGAATGAAAGAAAAAGAAACAAATCGCTGCATGTTACTGCGACAATTACCGCGTCTTAGAGAATATCGGACGAAAGCGTGTTATCAGTGAAATGGCGTAAGTTGCTGCATTGTAGAAACGCCAGCGTCGTGGGAGTGACAACAGCTAGTGGACATGCGCCCTCCTTTCCACTTGGTTTTTCACAGCGCCATCCGCATTCACACTGAAAATGTTCCACCCAGGCGGACTCGAACCCACCTTCAACCGGGAATTTCACGAAAGGAGCTACGTGCTCTACCGATACAGCACCGCAACATCGGTTATACGAGGAACAGATGGGCCTTTATATGTTTACTTTGGCCCTTTAGAAGTTACATTTAATTGTCGTCCTGTTAAAGCAAAGGCGTTTAGTACAGCGAACTATGGTGTTTAAAAAGGAAAACTACTCTTAAATTAACATCGCCTCCCTTATACTGCACTCTTGGTTTGCTTAGGCTCGCTGCCGTGGTACCGCCATCTTGGAACGACAGATAGAGCGAAGCAGATTGTCGTGCTGATTCGCGCTGGCAGTCAGCGCTTCAGTAGTGTTCGCGCCTTGACCTCCTCGACCGCCGAGGAAAGGGCCGTGGCGGCGTCATGACGGCACCTGCCAAGGGCAAAGTACGAACGCGGCTGCTACAAAATTTGTCTTGCGTGCCAGGCGTGTTGTGTTGCGACATGCACTAGCTGCTCCAGGATCGCAAAGACGGCCGTAGACAAGCAAATAATTGGCCTTTCGTTACAGTGGGCTGTGTTTTCACAAAACAATCCGCTGACAACCCGTCGGTTTCTCTTTCAAGACGTCACCATTTGCGGATGATCCTCGTTTATGGCAGGCTTGCGCAGGGCTCTGACGCGTGCGAGTCAGTGTTTCCAGAGCAATGTGAGTCGCTCGAAAACTTTCTGTCGCGTACAACTGTGGACAATCCCTGTGCCATGTCGAGGTGCCACTGATGTCTATATTTAACGCGTTCACATGTTCACAGTATCCAAGCCATCTCGCGCCCCTCTATTGGCCGGATTGCCGCTTATCCATTCCACAGCTTCGCGAAGACAGTTTTCACTTTCGTGTTACACACATTCTTATGACAGAGGGATCAACCACATTTTTCGCAAGACCTCGCAACGTACATAGCGTAAACTAGCCTTCCGCTAAAACGACAACGCCAGCTTATCGATAACGACAATACGACTGTGCTATGAAGGTGAGCCTTGTTGCGCTGACAGCTAAAGGCGCAACACTGGACGAGAGTAACACTACGAACGTCTTCCACGCTAAAAGCGGCCCTGCGAACGACTAATTCATCGGGCGCACCACTGTGTTTTGTCAGTAAATTGCCTCTTAAATACATGAGCAGACACCACAAGCTCAGATATCACAGGGTATAAACACCTCATAAACTGCTATGCCCACGGTTCGTCCACCTCGTAACTGTGCGCTGCAGCTTGATGCGCATGAAGCGACGGCGGCAATCTGTCGTACTTCCTCCAACGTCGAAGGAGCTTGTATGGTACGGAGGCACTTACAGCGAGGAAGCTTCACGACTGCAACAGAGTAATGGAAGGAACGGACAGGACATGTTCAATCTCAAACTAGTGAAAGAACTGCAACGATAAGAACAATGACAACGAAGAGTTCAGCGAAAGCTGGGCGGGTACTTGGTGCAGATGGCTTGCGCTTCATTCCATGGTTTTCGTATCATCCACTGCTGACGCCCGGTTGACTCCATAGAGAGCAAGGGTGTAGCGTTGCTCTGACCACTGTTCAGCCGCAAAAATCACGAAACAGCATTAGCATCGGAAAAGTAATCGCTGCAAAATATCAATAATGACGCTAGCTTTGCTGTGCGCAGGCTTGCTAAGCAAAGCAGAAGTAGATTTCTGGCGTGTTCAATTGTGCTTCCGAAGAGTGAGGTTTTGGAGCAGATGGTTTGACATCCTGTCCACACCTTTCCTTCCGCAATATTTCTGCGCTCTCCTTTGCAAGTATGTGTGAATGCTATTTCTGAAATGAGAGAATATAGAGCACGGCAAATCGCACTTCGCTAGCACGCAGTGCTTGCTGGTATACAACACTTCCCCTGGTCGCCTGATTTTCGTTATATCTACCGCAGTGGAGCGTGGCGTACTTGGAAAGCCCCCGTTTATTTTATTTATTTATTTATTTATTTATTTATTTATTTATTTATTTATTTATTTATTTATTTACAGATACTGCAGGCCCTCCTCGGACCCATGCAGGAGTGAAATACAAACAATACAATCTGCCAATAAATAGTTATACACTGGATAGCTTGGCATAATTCAAAGAATACATAAATAACAAGTACACACCAGGAAAGTCATCAATGTTCAGTGCATATGTATTTTTGTGAGACAACATAACTACACTCATCTAAAAATATTTTCAATATAAGTAAGCCATTGAATTGCACTCAAAGCATGCCAAAGTACCAAACGCATTCCTTTCAAGACCTCGTTTGCTGTTCTAGCTTAAAAGCTAGGAAACTGCCGAGTCAAAACAGTGGCCTCTATTACAAAGTATTCGTTAGAAGCTGTAACGGTGGATGTCAAGAAATTTTTTTTCACGCGGATAGGCTCACAAAACTCACTGTGAGGTGTGCTGGGATCTTGACTGCCGTTTGTAGGCACGTTTAAGCCATATTCCTCTGTAATATATAGCCCCAAAACTTCAGCTACCTTTCGCGAAGGCAAGCAACGTTCGTGAATGCGGTCATGCTTTATCCAGCGAACATTTTAGCGAGACCCTGAAAGAGAAAACATAGTATAAATAAATAAAAAGCTAGGGGAATACATGCGCACTAAAGTGCGGTCATGAAAGCACAGTATTTAGTTGACTCACAAGAGCACCTCGCAGAGGCGATCGAGCGCAAATGGGATTCGCCAGAGGCTTGTCACCAAAATGAGAAATACGGTGCTAACGATGAGCACGGGCGGTCGCCCGGACAAGGTGCTGCACTTAGCGACGCGTTAAGCTCTCTAAAACTTAGCTCGAATCTTCAGAAGTGGCGGAACATGGGAGAAAGAAGACGTAGCACTTATGTCATCGGCTCGTGTTGTTTTACAATGGCGGCGCTCTGCACAGGCATTAAATGAGGGCCAACAACAGCAACGTGTGCACGGCATGCATGCCCCCATGCGTGAATGCTCGCGCAGTCGACGGCCCTGAAGGAGCTCCCCCCCCCATCTCTCTCTCTCTCTCTGTTCATACCTGTGCACGCTGGGAATGAAGCCGACCATCGCCCAGGGCCCATTAGCAGCGCCTTCATTGCTGCTGCCTCCTGTTTGCTGTTTTCTTGCAAGTATTCAGGTTTTCTTCCATTTTCTTTCTTTTTTTTCATCTTTCTTCTATCTTCCTTTCACGCGCACGTGTGCGCGCCGCAGACGAACTAAGCCCGCCATGACCACCTCCCAGATACACGGTCAGCTTTAAATATTCAAACAGAATAATAAATAAAAATGAACAGAAGCACGACACAAGAGCAAAAGAGCCCTTAAGGTGGAGTTTCGGAAATTTTTCAAAGTGTCATCCGGAGAATAAATATGGCGTCTCGCCCAGCATGGATGAATACTGGATGAGCCCGCGCACAGAAAAATGTTCTCCTTCGAGACGCGCCTAGCGCGGGCGCTGCACTTCTCTGTCATCAATCGTGGATGGTTAAAGAAAAGGAAAGTACCGCAAGGGGGTCACCATGCCGAGATATACAAGGACTTGTAAATGTTCTCATTGAGCCAGTATGGCATCGACATCTATCGAACTTGCCAAGCCCATTAAGCATATATGTCGTAAGCAGGGGATCGAAATCTAGCTGTTCGATTTACTTTCGAATTTGTTCTTCTTCTTGAACTCATCTTTCCCAAATGCGACACTTACAAAATTCGCAGTGCTTGAAAGGCACTTTGACTCACTCGAGAGCAAATGGGGGAAAAACCGCGTAGAACGAGATCCTTGTTGTTTGTAAGGTTGTGCAAAGACGAAAACTCAAGTTAGATTCTAAATATTTATTCATGTAATTTTGGAACTGTTTGAAAAATTCTTATCCGTGAAACTCAGTCACATAGTCCAATTAGAAGTACGTATTGTTTCATGTTTAATACGCCCTGACAAGTTAAATCATGTCATTCTGAACCACCTTCCCTTCGGGAACAAGAGCGTAGCGCTCCAACAGCTTACAGTATTTCCGACATCAAAATTTAGAAAAGGACTTTAAGAAACACACAAAGTTGGCATTAAGCTTTCTTCTCAATGCATTCTGCTGAAAGCGATTCCGAGCTGCATATAGATAATGATTCCTCCGTTTCTCCTGTATTTAAAAAAAACAGTCGACTTCAAGTTTTAACTTAAAGGAAAGTGCCCTGGAAAACTGTAAGGAAGAGAACTGTTTCAAGAGCAAGCCGGGTTAGTTAGCCTTGATCAAAAAAGAGCAGAGACCGAATTAAAAAAAAACTCTCGTCAATGCTTTTTCCCATTGATCAGTTTGCCTTCGCTAATGATATGTCCTGAATGGCAGGCTCAAGTATTCTTGTAAGAACATTCTTAATGTGGGACGTTTTTGGTGAATAATGTCCCAGGCCCCGTATCACACAAGCATATCACGCTCATGTTTGCTTGAGCGATGCTGCCTCGCAGCGTGGACCAGTCAATTATAAGAGAAGTGGGGAATACTGATTTCCATCCTAATTTCGCTGTATATTGTGACCTCGTAACATATTTCGGGACATCTCCCACAGCAACATCCAATGAAGAAACGCAATTAAAAAAATATCACAGCATATCCACGAGGTGAATGATGATGAGTGGGCGAAGCTCCGGAGTGAATCATCGGTAAACCGTGAATCTTCCGTGTAATTCGCCCAGTCGATCATCATGTAAACACGTGAGAAACACTGTATTCGAACGCTGGGATCTCGCGTTTAAGGGGACGCTAGCACAAACGCGTTAGAAACGTGCAGTACACTCTAGTAAGGGGGAGAGGCCACAGCGTCTTACGCAGCCCCTTACACAGGCCGGAACGCGCACCGCGTTTGCCGACGCCATCACATGACTGCTGAAAGAGTATAAGGCGGAGAGGCCACAGCGTCTTACACCAGCTTCTTACACGCGCCGTAACACGCTAGCACAAACGCATCATCATCATCATCGTTAGAAACGGGCAGTCTTTCGTTAATGTTGGGTATTTAGTGTCATCGTGGTGCATGTTTCCATGTGCGCTTCGTGGCGTAGTGCATGGCTTCAGGAAAGAGGTAGCTGATGATGATGATGATGATGATGATGATGATGATGATGATGATGATGCGTTTGTCCAGGTAGCAGCCTGGACACACAACGCCATCTATTGAGCCATTCATAAACTAAACTAGAGGTGGCTACATACATACATACATACAGAGGAGGGACAGACCCACACCCTAAGGAGCTTCGCCCCTAAAAAAAGTGAAGACCTACATAAACTAATAGGATGTTTAATAGGATATAAACTAATAGGATGTAACTGTTTCCACTAAATTTAAATAAGACCACGAGTACCCACGTGATGACAACACTCGATCGTACGTTCACATGACGCGAGCATTGATGCAACGTAGGCAATGCCTACTGCCTGCGCTACCTTACGATGCCTACAATGCGTATAGCCTGCGTTAATTTTACAGCGTAAGCTGTTATGAGATCACAAGGGTCGTTTTTGCGCCGTAGTTGTCTGCCGCCGCCGGTGTCCGTAACCACTATCGGTGCAAATTTTAGAAAAAATAACGAGGACCGAGGAGTATTCCAACTTGTCCTCTGCCTGGATTCGAACCCACACTCTCTGCGTGGAAGTCGAGCGTTCTACCACTGAGCTACGCCTGTGGTTGAAAAATCATTGCTAAAAGACCTAGACAGGTATAACGTCTGCCGAGGAATCGCATTAACAAACGTAATGTTACGTGGAAAAATAGTAATACGCCACTACACGACGCGGAAAATGGATTACATAACGAGTTCGAGGAATCATTTGAAAGAACACAGGGCTGCATGCTTTGTAGCTCTGAACCCATTACGGAGGCACTGGTAATTATGGCGTAGTGGGTACTTTCCTACTTGGCAAAATGATAAGTTACGGCGCAGGGGATACCTACCACTTCTACTTGCACTAGTTTCCTCAAGCGTTTAAAGTGGCCTCTAAGGAGGTAGCTCCTCCAGCTTACGCTGTCACTGTCCTGCGGTTCCGCGCAGGCCTGGCCCTTTTTACTGCGAATGAGTGCAATGTAACTAATTCGGATTTTCGGCCCTCGCAGCAGTGGCATTTCAGCTAGCCTTAGCGAATAACGCTAGCGCTTTCATGGCGTCTCTGGAAATAAACTCCTGGTTATTCTTAGTGAGTCCGGGTCAAATTCTTTTACTTCAACACCGACTAATGTCTCTTAAACTGTATAACGACACTTTTTTTTTTTCAAGTGTTTTGGCGCAGGGCCAAATAGCTTAACTCAGCGTTAGGCGGGCCCGATTTTGAAGCCACCATGATTATATGCATGAACTTTTCAAATTCAGCAACTTCGATCCCTTTCGCACACAAATTTTGTAGCAACTCTTCAGCGCGCATGACAACCACGCTCAAGTTGTTGCACTTCACTCCCAAATCATTGTGAATTCATGCACGTAGTTTCTAAAATACACACTTAGACGGCTCTACACAAAGCAAAGTCCATTAAAACTGCGCCTCCCACGAAGCTTCTCATATGGCTAACGGGGTAGGAAACGCGCGGTATGGATGCGGTTTACTTTCACGAGTCGAATTCTACAAAGCGACACAGAATGCCATGTTCTGTTCGGTCACCTTTCCCTCTAACGGTGCAAAAGATAAAGGTTGATTCGGCCACCATCCGGCTGCTGCAGTAGCCACTCATCAAGCCGAATAAACTCTCAGAGAATGGTAGAGACAACTAACAGCTAACACTGCAACTGGCACCCGTACTGCGTGCTCCGCAGTGTCTGGTGGCCGACACTAGAATACACTGTGCCGGCGACAGACCGTGTGATAGGATCCTAGAAATCCGAGGGCAGGCGCCGCAGGGAGAACGGATGCGGCACTCTGAAACTCGTTTTTCTAGCGGTTCAAAATAGCGAATGCGAAGGCTGGTTTCTCCACAACACTAGTCATTGTGTGGAGAAGCGCGCTTTTCTGGCGCAATCTTTTCTATATAATCTGTCCCTGTCTCTGTGCGCACCCCCCCCACCCACACACACACACACACATATATATATATATATATATATATATATATATATATATATATATATATATATATATATATATATATAGTGTGTGTGTGTGTGTGTGTGTGTGTGTGTTTGACAATGTAGTTGGTGACTACATACATACATACATACATACATACATACATACATACATACATACATACATACATACATACATACATACATACATACATACATGCGCCGAGAGGCGGTTGCTATGTGCGCTGCTTGACGCGGCGCTCTTTTCTCGTGCTCCCTTTGTTAGTTACTTTTCTTGCTTCCCGTTTCCTTCTGCCTCGCCCATCACGTGAGCCTTCCGCTCTCGGCCGCAAAAAGCGCTCGTGTGGCAGCAGAGCGGCGGCAATGGAGCGGGCGGGCGGTCCCGGCAGTCAAAGGGCACAATACCGACGCAGCCCACAAACGCGCGAGGGCCGAACCGCAGGAACGGTAAACAGCCGAAGCGTGCCGAAAGCAGAGGGCGAGCGAACATTTGCATACAACGTTCAGTGGTCGCCCGAGGGCGCGCGAGTTGGCCTGACGTTTAAAAAAAAAAGTATACCCCGTAATCCCAGCGGCATACACAATACGGATACGTAGCTGCCGCTTACGCGCTTGATGTCTTCTCTCTCGCGCTTCGCAAATCTCCTTATGCGCACTTTCCGGGCATTCGCAGCGCTGTGGAAGCGCGTGGGTCAGGACGCGACGTGAGGAGCTATGCACGCGGACCGAAGAGGAGGAGCAGTAGCGCTTTCGCGCGGACAATGGTATACGTGCTGCTTTGTTGAAGAGCGCACTCATGGTGATGCATGCGCCAGACACTCAGCTATACGTTTTGCACAAGGCCGGGACGGCGAATGCAGCGCAATTTCGGGAAAAGATGGAGGAAAAAGTAGCCGGAAGCTGTTCGCGCCTTAGGCGTATATCAACCAACGGAGCCATTGTTTACCTGGCGAGACTTGAATACGAGGAAATTCGCCTTGAGTGGCTACGCGAGGCAGAATTTATCGGAAAGAATTCGGTATAACTCGAACGCTTGTTTCATGCACGGAGCGCGGTGTTCAGAAAGTGACTAATCGATGCGATCGTTCATTCCCGCACACTTACAAGTAAGGAGAGCGCTGTTTCGGGGCGAGGCTCCGCGCCACTTACGACAGATTCCATTAGCAAAGAACCCATTGGAACACAAGCGGGCGGCGTTTATCGAATGAACTTTTTTGTACCATTTTCTCGAAGGGACGTTGCCGACGTTGCGTCGTCGAGAAAGTTGGCACTCGATCGCAATTTTAAGTGCAGCTGAAGACTGATTACAATAAAGAGAGAGCCGAAGACAGAAGGGTAGTAGGGTTAACAAACGACGTGCCTGGTTGGTTGCAGTGGAAAGGGAGAGTAATAGATAGGTTAGATAAGGAAGTAGTTAATGTAAGAAAAGAAATTGAGCCAATTCCTGTCTGGTTAAGTATCTGTCCACTGAAACTGCAATGGCACAACGCTCGAAACTTTTTTAACAGTGTAGCCGTTTAAGCCGGAGGATTTCCCTGGTTCGTGCACGAAAAATGATTATCATCATGAAATCATAATAAAATAGGTGCACGTGCACTTATTCTATGCAATGCCAATGCTCGAGATTTGCGCGCGCGCTTCTTGCTTCTGCGCTCATGCCATCAGCCCACTACTACAGGCGGACGCGTTTTATCAGACTTCTTTCTTCTCTTGTGCTCATGCCCTCAGCCCAGTATTCGGCACAGAAAGCTGGTATGTGCCAACAACTCCTCATATAGCAGAGCCATGCATAGATTAGATACAGCAAGGGGTGGGAAGGGAAAGTGAGGAGCGGTGTCAGTGTGAGGATGAAGGAAAGGAGAAGTGGAGAGGTTAAAGCATGGCATGGCTTTGTATAGTATGGTTTATTCACAACAGAAAGTGGATATGTGCCACGCAACTCTTACCATAGCATAGGCATGCATAGAGCAAGGTACTGGGAAAGAGAAGTGACTGGTGTAGAGGTGTGATGTGAGGGTGAAGGAAAGGTGGACGATAAAGCATGGCACTGCTTTTTATAGCAATTAGTTTATTTAGTACGGGGATGAGAAAAAGAAGTGAGGGTGAGGAGAAGTGCCGTAAGAATGAGGAAGAGGAAAAGTAGGAAGAAAAGCACAGCATTGCCACGTACAGCCTAATATAGCAACGGGTTGGAAAGCGAAGCGACAGTGAGGAATGATATATATGCAATATATAAAGAGATGAAAAAAAAAAGAAGGATGACAGAGAGAAGAAAGAAGACTATGTAGAAACACGTAAATAAAGAGAGATGACAGAAAGAAGGTGAAGAAACACGCAGAAAGAACTTAATCTGCGTTCGCAAGGTGGTGGCGTTTGCTTGCCAGGTACGCGGTTCACTGAGATTGCACAGGCAGGAAATATACTATTTTCAAGCAATCCAGAGCACCCAGCGGGCGCGCGGAACACTATGGGAGAAGTGTGTACGTCGACTCTAGCAAGCCGGCTCCGGCTCGCTCCGGCTCTATTCCGGCAGAATAGCAAGTCGTGCTGGTTTATCCGAGCAGCTTTGTGTTCTTTTGTACAGTAGCTGCGGGCCAGGGATGTAACAAAAGAACGCAAGAACGCGGCGCTTCCACCACTTAGAGTCCCCATTACTCAACCTCTCCATTGCAGGTACTAAACATGTTCTAAAGCATCTGCTTGTAACTCCATGCATGAATTTTTAAAGCAAGAACGCAGTCGGTGTAGAGTGCATTGTGGCAGTCCCCGTCATTTGAAAGTTACCTTCACACAATGCCGCGTTGTCTGGCAGATCGGCGCAACTCCGGCAATTTTTTTCAGAGTCCACTGCTCTCAATAAAATTTTCAATATGTGTTCTCCTCGGTACTTTAGCAAATATATGCCAAGCCGGGTGGTTGCAACTCATTCAGTTTTCCTGAAAATGAATTTTTAAAATGTTTAGAGGATTCCTACGGTGGACCACCCTGTGTTTTTCACGTCATTACCTATAACGCTGCCTACCCGAGCAGATCCGCGGTCAAAAGCAAAAGGCTGATGCTTCAGCGCTGAAGTCGTGGCTGTCAAGTTAAAAGTGTGGCACAATTCAATACGTAGTGGGATGATCTCGCCATTTTCCTTTTTGTAGCACAAGCTCCATATTTCTGATGGAGAGTAGGCTGTAACGTCAACGCATACGCTGCACGAAGCGTCTACCCGTTTCGATTTGAACGCCTTGTTCATTACATCATTTAATTGGCGAGTTTCCTAGCAAACCGAACCACGCTGGTAGCTACGGGACTATCAGTACTAGTGGAAAACAGGGATATCATAATGCGCTGAAAGAACCGCCGGAATTCCCCTTTAACTCGTAAGGCTGCCAAAGCTTGTGAAAATAGGTGTCTATCGCTTTTCTGAGTGTCCCAGTGATCAGATAAAAATGCAGACACTTTCGCGGTGCGGGATCTCATAAACGGCCACAGTGCAGTCTGGGTGTGTGTTAGCTGGTAGGGCGCTCGCGGCATAATTACTTAGTTGTGAACGTACGAAAGAATAAGCGTTGTCTGCTCCTATTATGAACCGTGTCGCGGTAGGCGTATCAGGTAATAACAACTTATCGCATGGGTGACAAGTGCACAACTTTGTTGTTTTACACTGCGGTTTTTTCAAGCAATTAATATATGAACCGTGTTTATGCTTTCTGGGATATACACCATGCGCATCGTTGTCGAGATATTAAACATATACAGCAGAAAAAGTGGCATTGTGCCATTGCATGGAACACATTGAAATGTTTTACGTTTTCACTCCTGGGCGCCTGGTATATTCAGAGATGATTACAAAATACATCACAAAATAAAAAACAAGAGAGAGAACAAAATAATCGCGTTCACTGAGATATTTTGTGAAAAACTGTAAAGCAAACACCTCTCCCTCGTGAATGTCATATATGAGACAATGCAAACAAACAAAATCTACTTGACAGTCATAAATTATGCAGGTATTAAGCATGTGTAATGCTTAATTGTGTTTGTTATGAATAATTCCCATTCATTTTGTTATGCATAATTTCTGTTCATTTATTTTTTCCTTTGCTCATGTAATTCAATTCTGACCACCATCCAGTGTTCGTCAGTGTTCAAAAACAGGCGCTTCCCCAACACTACTGCAGTTTTTAATTTTTGCGCGAAATTACGCGCACATCCGTGTGTCATTGATCCCGATCTGTGCGACAAGTGGGCAATCGCCTGCACAGATTCCCCGAAATGACGCATCAGTTCTCCGAAAATGACCCCACGAAAGCTTGGACAATTAAGTGTTAGGTCCTTTTGGTGCACAAGCAAAACGCCAGCAGCGGTTCAAAGACCGAGTCAGAGCCAAGGGTGATTAATACAGAACAAATATCTTTGCACTCAACAGGCAATTCACAAAAACGTTCACAAACACGGCCCTCCAAAATGCAAACATAAAAGGGCTACAACATAACACGGAACCACCTAACACCAAATGTACAAGCTCATGCACCACAATAGAGAACAACACACAAAAAGAGTCCCATTAACCAGGTCCACTCAAAGTGTGTCCTCAACATGAAGCTTGCAGGCTGATCTAGTCCGGTTGCTCCGCAGTGCAGCGTGATTAAACTTCTTTCTTCTTTCACTGTGTCACAGACGACTAAGACTGCTGACGACAGCCCGTGGTCGATTCCTTAAATAGTCTTCGGCCGGCCTACGAGCAGTTTCGGTGCGCGTCACGTGATCTCAGTACGAGCAAAGCTGAGAGAAGGTTCCGGACTAGATTCGTACCTTCCCCGCTTGGGCGGCGCCTCTTTCTGCGTTACATATCGGGGTCAGCGTCAACGCGATCTCTCCGCTTCCTACTTCTCTCTCCGCCTGTCTCGCGCGCTCACCAGCTGTGATGGCATGACTCCCGCATTCCACAGTCTTTGAGAACACTCTAGAGTCATGCCGTGCATGTTTCGGCCAGCCGTTGCGTGATCTTGGGCGATTTAAGGTTCTTGCTGCGCGCCGTTTTTCTTGGTTGGGTTGTTTTCGGCGCGTCGTTCCTCATTCGATGCCGGGTTCTTCGACTTAGTCAACACTTCTGTAACACTGTGAGTTCGCACATAAGCGTCAATCAAACGCAGATCTCAAAAGCTATGTGCCGACCACGCAAGGGTACCTTTAGTATGCTCTAAAAGCAGCGGGAAAAATGCTGCCAAGCATGTGCTGCAAAATAACACGTGGCCATTCGTTAAGTGCCCCTATCTAAATCGGATACAACAGTTAACCGGCATACCTATAACCACGTAGCGATATTATGAATGGTCCGCTGCTAAGCCGGCACGCGAAATACAACATGCATTTGTAAAAGTCTACACCTGCAGACAATGCATCCACGAAAGGTTGATTGATTGACTGATTGATTGAATGATTGATTGCCATTTCGCTTCCATCGAAATGTAGCCGCCGCGGTCGGGATTCGATCCCCCAACCTTTGGATCAGCACCCGAGTGCCATAACCACTAGACCACCGTGGCGGGCCATTAACGAAAGGTGTTCTCTATGGTGCGAGTGTTTCTCGCGCTGTCTGATCAAGGTGAAATGCCGACAGTGCGATCTCATGTTTTCTTTCATCGCAGGCTTTCACGTTGTGCTCTTTAACAGCGTCGATGAACGCTGATTCCAAATGTATGTGCTAATAACACTGGCGCATGGGAACAGTTCAGCTGGACGGGATCGGCCCACACTTCTTTGAATGTCCGCTGACAGATGTCTCAAGTCTGCCATTTACAGTTCCGCTGTAGTATTAACGAGGCAGCAGATGTATACACATCAAGAAATGTTCCATGAAGACGATATGGGGCTTTCGTGGCCTTGAGCTTGTACGATCAAGTAGGCCAATTTTCCGGTATTTTTACCTCCGAGGTTGGAGCGGCCGATTCCAGAATACACCGTCGATCGTCGGAAGATGGATAGTGCGTGTGCAAAATATGTAAGTCGAACTTCAGAAGGCCCTAGAATAATAAATAGGCATTCTTATTTACGACGCCCAGCCACATGCATGCGTCGCAGTGAGGTTATTTCGAGGCGGGAGAGCCCGGGTGGCATACGGTGCTTGGAGAAAGCTGGTGCGTTCCACCGTAGAAGTGTTATTTAGCGAGAAAGTGATCATAAATTTATGATCAGTTGTATTTATGATCACGTGTAATTTATGATCACGTGTATTTATGATCAGAAAGTGATCATAAATACACGTTGTCGAGAATGGCGTGCACCCGGAGGTCTTGCTGATATGCAGATCGCATCAAGCAGTTCAAGACGATAAAAGGAACAGCAAGATAAAATACAGCATCAGTATGCCGGAGAATACCAGCATACTGCGATGGAGTTGCTACCCACTTGCCGAACCAGAATTCTCGAGACTTAAAAATTCACTGAAGAACCAGCAGGGTAAAGCGTGCCAAAGCGCGACAGAAATTTGTAAATGGTGATTAACCTTGTCAGTTTGATTCGATTCCATAAAACAGCCCAACAGAAATTTTCTTTGGTGTGTCTTATATATAAACATGGCCAGATTTCAGTTGTTCAAAAATTTAAGAAAAAATAAATAAGAAACATCAAAAATATCTCATTCTACGCCCAACCTGCGGGGTAAAGTGAGACGCCACGTGGGGCACAACAGAACTTCCTAAAAAAATTGATTAGTTCAGTTCGGGCAATGCAGTCTTCGTGCAACAAATTTCACGCACTGAATCTGAGAAGGGGCAGCGCCTGTAGTGCAAACTCCTCCTCAACTCCTTGCACATCAAGCGCCAGCAATTGTCCTATGTATGCTGTTGCCATTTTGTTGTCACAGGACATCTGACAACATCCCCAAAGTGCTCGAATATATATATATATATATATATATATATATATATATATATATATATATATATATATATATATATATATATATATATATATATATATATATATATATATATAGTGGGCGTTTATTAAGCACGTCTTCGCCACACCGGTGAGGTAGAAGAAGGAGACATGGCCGAGCTTGAGAGGACTATCGCACCGATTTGCGGAACTTACTCTCTCGTAATCGTCGAGCCAGTCTTCTACATCCTCGCCTCGCATACCAGGGAAGAGATGGGGGTCGCGGTGGTGGCTGTTGATAATCAAGGAGGGAAGGGCTTGCGATGTCGGGGCGGCGGCCGGAAAGGCGCCGGGCTGCTGGTCCTGCGACATGGTGGCTGACAGCGGACGCAAACGGCGACCGGAACGAAGCTCCAGCGAGAAGAGTTTGTGGGTAGAGGACAGGGGATCGTAGATTCACCTCCATCACGTATGAGGCCTCGGTTTGGACGACGTTTATTCTCAGTAGCTCGGCAGGTCGCTCGATGATGCCAACGCGACGGGCACAAACGCGATGATGATGATCACACACCAGCGATGAAGAAGATACGCAGAACGCATGGTGATGATGGCAAAATACAGATGATGAAGACGTGCTTAATAAACGCCCACAATATATCTAGTGCTCAGAAATTAATGAGTCGCTCATTGAGGAACTATTTTAGCTTTCTAGACATCTTTTTGTCGCGTTTTATACTTTTGAGATGTCCGAATTTTCCCTGTAACCCACGGTACTTAAAGAAACCAACCAAACTTTGGCATCACGTAGTGTGCAATACAACAGAACAGTTTAAACTTTTGCGTTGCTGTAATGACGCTGGCGTACATTTATGCATGGCCCCGAAATATTTAGCGAGCAGAATTTCACCCCTTTCTAGAGGGTGAAATTCTGCTCGCGGGAATTTTAAAATTCTGCTTGTTAAAATCGCTGATCACCAGCTTTCTACCGGGTGATCAATGACAATAGCCGCGCATTTCTTCTCGCACGAAATATTTAAACAATCGCGAAGTTTTTCATCGAAAAGAAAAGATAATTTGCGGTACTTATTGATGCAGTAAAGAGCCAAGAAATGCACTTGTTTTGTTTTAGATGGGGATGGCCGCAATGTGAAACTGTGGCGTTTTTCCCCATGTGTCATTTTAGTCCGCCTTACCGCAAACAACAAAATGGTCACGTTAGGCGCATGTTTCTTCGATACTTTTCTTTTCGGGGTGCCTCAAAAGTACTTACAATACATTCGAGCCGTATGAATGCGGTGCACCGGTGCTAGAGTACAAACGTAAGTGCTCAGTGAAGGCTTTGGTGAAGTATACAGTGACGGTAGAGAAAAAGCCCTCTTTTAGACAACATGTGAAGCTGACATCAAACATAGTACACATTGGAAACGTTCAAACTTTGCGAAGATTTAACGCCGAACATGTAGCATTCCCGATGCGTTCCGGGGGTTACGGGATGCGTTTTTCATTGGCTCTTTTGTTCGCGGACCGAAATACCACCCGCCGATGTCAATACAGAATGCGCCAGAAAGAGTTCGACGAAGAGGCAGCGCGGGGAAGTGCGGCATAACGCTGAGGAACGCTGGAAAGCAGAGGAAAGACATCGTGCCGATACAGCTCGGCCACAACGACGTTAAAAAGACGGCCACAATGCACAACAAGCGCGGGAAGTATAAGCGCGTGATAGCGAACGTCGACGGGAACAAAGATATCCCTAACTCGTCTCTTCTACGTCGTCTCAAGATGGTCTCACTCAATATTTCTGTGCTGCAAGGCCATAGTCTGCATGCGAGCCATGAGGTCCCGTGTTCACGCGTTCTTTCTAAACAATGTGCGACGCAACTGGCGGAGGTGCTACGTCGGCTGTTGCTGCAGTTGCTGCATTTGTTGAACGAAGAGCCTGACTGACTGCTTCGCGCTCACGCCACAGTCCTGCGGCGATTCTTATTTCGCATAAGAGGTTGTCGCAACATACCCCTGTAGTCTTTTGATATCGTCCTGCCGTCATCGTCACATACAGTTGTGGGATTTGAACAGAACTGCATGAGTGTTGCACAGCGTTGGGGAAACCTCGCGGTAGCCGAGGGAATAACTGCTACCTATATAAGCGATTTTGTTCAGAACCGGAGAAATTTCTGCATTGCACCAGCTTTCTTCAACAGAAACTTCAAGGCAAACTCCAAAACAAAACTGAGCTTGCGTTCAGCACCTTGCAAGCGAATAGTAGACGTCATCGAAGATTTTGTGACAGAACCGCGACGCCAGACACTACTCCACAGATATTTAATTATCCACCGCTTCAGCGGACTTAGTTGGCACGCAAGCGTCCGCGATCGGCAAATTTAACGTTCAGAAGGCGGCACACAGGAACAGAACGTACAACGAAGGCCAGGAAAATGTCAGCGGACGATCATTCCTTGTGGGTGACGCGAAGCATTCACTGTTGCATGGTTACCATAAAGTTTCTTCTGGCACTCAAACAAACAATGCTCTACCGGCGTAGTACTTCTTTTTCAACGCGAAAGCTTTTCTTGGCTAGGTTGGCGATAGCGTGCGCCCAGCTCCCATCCGCAAAAAGCGTCCGCAAAAGCCGTGCCCGGAAAGCACGTGACCTCTCCCACCGGAAGTGACGCCGGCACGAACACTCGCCGCAGCGGTAGTCGGCGCGTGTTCCGCTCCGCTGCAGCTACCTGTAGCGGCTTGCGGCCGTGTCGTCGAGTTTCTTCGCTGGGTTGGCGAAAGCGTGGGCCCAGCTGCGTGGCGTCGCCGTAGCAACACTCGGTGCGCGAACGCCCCAGCTAGCCCATCGTTCCTCGCCGCCATGCGTGCCGAGTTCAATCTCGAATTGAAGACGCCCACTGAGGCCAACACGACGTCGAGATGTACGTGCATCGATCTCGCATTCACCAACGACTCATACATTGTGCGAGATGCGATGTATGTCTTCACCAGCTACTCGGATCACAAGGCCATGGAAGTGTCGATGTACCCCGGCCCAAGTACGCCGTCACCGGAACGATAAGAGGGCGACCACACCGGCGACTGTCTAATGACACCACCCACAACGCCGCGGCGATCGTACTACTTCGATATGCCCGAGGCTTGCCCGGGCATATCTGCATATACTGCCTGGACGACAAAGTAGAAGGGGGCATGTGAAGTGTTGACACCACTTCGATGGCATCAAATCAAGTAAATAAACAAAATCCGGCCTCCCACATTGCCTCATTCTTTATAACTCGGCAACGCCAGTTTGTGGCACTAGCCAAATCTAGCCAAAAGAAACGCTTTCGCGTTCTCATCTCATAAGAACATGCTTAGGGAACGTACAACCTTTTTTATTCCGTAATAGCAGCGTAACTTGTGTAAACGCTGCTGGAGGTAGTTCAGCGTAGTCATTGTGGTCTTTCAAGTAACACGCGAATGGCAAAGATAGGAAAAAGTACCAGAAAGGTTAAATACATTTACACACCATAAGATACGCTCCACTAGGAATGCTAATGGGAACGTGCTAAATGGTACGTTTGTGTGGCGAACTGCGAGTGCATTCAATGTTGAGCCGGATGTCTTTATGTTAGAAGTGAATAGTCCATCCGCAACGGCTTCTGTGAAATTTATCTGTTACACCGCGACTGCCTTGAGCCAGAGCATCGGTAATATTTATTGAGCCGCGTCCCGCAGTCAGTGCACGCGAGTCATCGTAGAATACTAAGAACCAATACAAGGAGGAGACCCGTATGCGTGCATAATTTCGCAGGACGTAGCGTGTTCGCTACAAATGTGAAGTGTCGCTAGAATGCGTCGCAATTCTCCATGCCCTTGGAGGCGATGAACGTTTATCTCTAACTTATCGCTGTCCGGGTTCGGTAACGTACCCACGGGACTACGATGCTGTTTTGTCTATTTGGTTTACAGAAGAAGCGTCTGCGAGAGAGGAAGGGAGGGAAAGAATGAAAGATAAAAGAATAGATGAAATGCGGGGAGGTTAACCACGTTAACAGTCGGATTGGCTACCCTGTCATGGAAGATGGGTTGAGGACAGAATAGATGAGAAGGAATGAGGAGAAAAGAAAATCTGTCCGCACATTATTGTATTTCAGGGAGCCCGGAAGCTTTTGAAGAATACACTAGAGCTTTTTCGCGTAGACGACCGCTCGGGCCAGGGTCCAAGAATGCTGGTTTCCGCAAACAGTCTTTTTGTCGAGAGCGGTGCCGGGGGCCTCTCTTTGCACTCTAAAGCAACGACACTTGCCTAGACAGTGCTCGATCGTCTCTTTCCATTCACATGATTCACGTGCTGGACTTCTCTTTTCATGACCTACATATATACAGGCAATAGTAAGTGCTACTTCAACTCATAGATGATAAAATATTGTTACGAACTGTTATAATGCACCGACTGAAAGACTCCCGCAGTGACATGGATACAGGTTAGCAGAACGAGAGCTACCACGAGTGGACGATGAGCCGCATGGAAGGCAAAGCTCAAGATGGGAATCCAAGAATAAAACACGTGCCTCGTCGCTATAAAGAAACAATTCTGAAGTTTTGGTATGCAGCATCTCTTCGTTATTCATTACAGTATAATTAAAAAGTCATAAATGTGCGCTTCTAATTTTCTTCCACCTACGTCCACGTTATATCCCTCCTTTGTCCGTCCATCATACGCCAGAGTTTGGCGGTGTTTGCATTCATTAAACTGTTGAACGCTAGGCAGAGCAGCTAAGTCCTTGAAGCCATTCGCGACGAGCGCGTGTCGTATTACCGACACTTTCTTCAACGACGCGCTCACCATCATGTGAGAAACTGCAGTAATCAGCGCATCAGAGCTGGTGCCGTCACTTGAGGCGCTCCCAGGCGGCACTTTCTGGAAGCACAAGCCCGGCAACGTGATAATTACTTAATACTTCTCCAGAAAGCCGACTACATAATGGCGCTTGCGAATTTTTCGTGCGCTCAGGGTCGCCCGAAAGGCATGGTTAGCGCGACGGTACGGGAACACTCATAGAGTTCGCGCGATACGGCCACCGGTGGTTTGACGAAAAACTCCCGACAACACGTATGCCCAACAAATGAGCCTAGGATTGATTTTACAACTGACGAACAACGCGCTAAGAAACGGGATAGCAGCTTTATCGCCTGTACGGGTTTCTGCAAAGCTGTCTTTCTTCTTCCTCGTCTTATTACCTTGTTGTTGTTGTTGTTGTTGTTGTTGTTGTTGTTGTTGTTGTTGTTGTTGTTGTTGTTGTTGTTGTTGTTGTTGTTGTTGTTGTTGTTGTTGTTGTTGTTGTTGTGTAATGGAGAGCAACGTTCGTGAACTACCTAACAGCTCCTTTTTTATTTTGAACACGAGTACGATCTGGAATACAGTCGGAAAGCTTATTTGTATACTGATAATAATATACAACGATTGCTGAGGTGTTTTATGTTCCAAAACCGCAATATTGTTATAACAGACGCCGCAGCGGAGGGCTCCGGAAATTTCGACCACCTGGGGTTCCTTAACACGCTCTGACATTGCACAGTCCACGGGTCTCTAGTACCTTCGCATCCATAGAAAATGCGACCACCGAGGCCGCGATCCAATCCTCTTTCGAGCCAGCAGCCAAGCACCATAACCATTACGTCACCGCAGCGGCTTTTAAATGCGAAGCATTTCTCAGCGAACTTCGGCGACTTTGAGCGTATCTACCTACCTAGCCGCCTACGACTTGGTGCTCTCCTGGCCGTTTTGTTAATGGGATGTATAAGAAAATTGGTATGCCACAATACGACTGCATGAGGAACATAAGTGACAGGTCATAACATGAAAATCATGACATGCATGTCATGAGCGGCATGATTTACGCGCCACGGTCTTGGTGCTCTTGCGGCCGTTTCGTTAACTTGATATATACCAAAATTGCTATGGCGAGACAACAATGCATGACGACCATGGGTGACACGTTCTAAGAACATGAAAATCGTGACATGCATGTCATGAGCGGCATGATTTATATGCCACGCATTTCGTTAATGGGATGTATACCAAAATTGCTATGGCACAACACGACTGCATGACGAACGTAAATGACAGGTCATAACATTAGAATCATGACATGCGTGTCATGAGCGGCATGGTTTACATGCCACAGTCTTGGTGCTCTTGCGGCCGTTTCGTTAACTTCATGTGCACCAAAATCGGCATAGCGAGATAAGAATGCAGATCCATTTTACGTTTCTGATGCGTGTTTCTCATTTCCTTGATTCCCACTGCACGTGGGATCTGCCTTTTTTTTAGGGGCGAAGCTCCTCTTAGTCTCCTCTTAGGGGCGAAGCTCCTCTTAGACGCAGGACAATCCTGCGTCAGGCGTCAGGCGTAACCGGCGTGCCGGGAGGCACGCGCTCGCCCTCGGCGCGTGCCTCCCGGCGCGTGCCTCTCTCTCCCAACTCTTCCATCTGCTGTCTTGTGAGAGAGACAGAGAGAGAGAGAGAGCGAAAGGCGCGCGTTGACTATGGAAACGCTCTTTCTTAGATGAACGCTCTACCAGCTCGCAAAGAAGGAGAACGCGCCCTCACCCGCGAGAGACAACGTTGGCGCAGGCAGCGTCTCCTAGCGAGTTTCTTGATTGAGAAATACCGACTGCTCGCGTTGGAGAACCGTTCACCGGCCACCCATACATATATATAGGCACTGGATCTTGACTTGCAATGAAGTGCCGGTGGGAGATTTCACTTGTGCATAGTTGAACCATAAGGATTCGTAGCGTGCGCGTTAACTAAATTAATCCGGAACTCGGCACGATCTACGATGAACCTCCCGAGCTTCGCCCACTCATCATCATTCACTCCGTGGATATGCTGTAATTTTTTAATTTATTGATGTCTCGTAATATGCGCTTTCGGTGTGCTCATAACTAGCATAACTACAGCGAGTCAATCATGTGCACGACAAGTATTATATGTGACTGCACACTTCATGATTGATTGATCGATCGATCGATCGTGGAAGGGTGACGTAGATATCACACATCATGAAATCTAATTGTTACAGAACGCAGTCGTTTGTGCGAAACTACATCTCAGTAAACTTCAATAAAGAAAAATGGGCCGAGTGTAAATACTTAATACTGCTCGTACGCGTATTTGTCAATGGCGAGTATCATTGGCCAACTATATTGGCTGATAGCATGCCCTGAATCATGAATTAGTGGTGCATATTTTTGTAAGTGGTCTTGCAGTCCTCACAACAAGTACATAAGATAGGCAACATATTTTTCTGTGGGCCGCGCTTGGGCTCCCAGTGTTGGCATGCTGCTCCTTCCATTCCTTTCCTCTCTTCTCCTGCACTGAAAGAAACGTTTATTCTGAAATGCAGGAAGTTGTGTTAATACGTGTGCAGGTAGTTCCTGCATAATACACTACATCTGACACAGACTGACCCTAGGAGCGTAAGGGCAAATAAATAAATAAATAAATAAATAAATAAAAAGACACGCAAGAAAGTGTACGACCATGGTACCTACAGTTGAGATAAACGTAATAGTTTGCGATAAGGACACGTTAGAGCATATCAGATAAACCATTTTCTTTAAAAGGCGCGCCAACCAATATAAAACTTAATGAGCGTTTAGGCAGAAGGCAAAGAACTTGGGAACCTAGGAAATGACAGTGCAACGAAATATTAGACGGCGAACGTACCTCTTATGTTCAACGAATCTCTGGTCAATACTGAGGAATGTTTAATAAGGTGTTTCATCAAATAAATAATGAGATATCAATTGAACATAATATTTTGCTAACTGGAGGATAGCCGTCTAATCTCTCGTTCCATTGTCGCTCTTGTAAATCCGAACTACAATTCGACGAATGCGCAGTTTAATGCAGACACAAGACGGATGAAACGCGACTCACGGCTGAGGTTTCACATGTAAATTGTAGTTGATGCACATCTGCGATCAAGTCTTCCATTAACTGGTGCAAAAAAAGAAAAAGAAAAGACAAGAAACGAAAAAGCAACCAAATACTTAAGCAGTCACTTTTCTCACGAGAACTCACGTGTGGGCCTCACTGACGAGTGCGGATGCTATTCCTGAGGACGCGAAAACCATTTTTGAGACACCCTCCATTATAGTGCGCGCTTTTAGACGATAGTCGACGTTCGCGTTGTCTGCTTCTCTTCCTTGTGTCAGCGTTTGAATGTCGTTCTTTTCTTTTCCTTTTTTTTTAATGACTCCCTACCAGCTAGCTCTACTTGCTGTCGTTCTAGGTCTTCAGTATATATACCGTGAGCGCATTTTGATAACTACTTTTCTTCGTCAGATACAATATTTCGTGCGCGGAACGCGGGTGCCGTCAAGTGGCGACGCGATGTGCGAATGTCCCGAAATCTTTAGAATGTGAAATATAAGTTAGAGAAATAGCATGCATACCGGCCGAATGGGTGCTATCGTGAGGGAACCAGCTAGTAATCGACATCCAACAAAAAAAAAAGCAGAAAGAAGCTGAACTCAAAAAACGAGAAGTTTTATGATTCAGGATATTAGGGAGCTTGAGAATTGGGGCCCCAAGGAGCTTGGGGACCCAAGGAGCATGCGACCCGCCAGGGCGCATGCGCAGAACCATCTGCGCATGCGCCCTGGCGGGTCGCAAGCTTTTTGGGTCCCCAAGCTCATTGGGGCCCCAATTCTCAAACTCCCTATTGAGCGGTACTACTGGGGCTTGTCTAAGGGTACTTTTGTTTTCCATCAGAATGCACTGTGAAAGCAAAGACTTACCGGTGACCATTATCCGCAAGCAACGTCCGTAACTGACGCAAATAATACTCTGTGCAAGTTTCGTTGTCGTGCTACACTTGCTACTTGCTAATGGCCGTCGTGTTGTTGTCTCATGTCAGCCAGATCATTCATACGTACAGCGACGAGCCGGTGTCCCGAGTTTCATGCAGCCGGCACGATGTGACCTGGCAAATGGCTATTTTATTAATCTATTTTTTCATTGTTATTCACACGAGTTTGAACAGCACGCGCGCACCAAGTTATATTAAGGACAGTTGCTATCGAGCGACCGCTGCCAGCAAAATCAGTCGAATAAAGCAGCGCCCATTTAGGCGCGTCGAATTCTATTACCGAGCGTCTGAGCAGGCACTTAGCCGTACCATAATCAGATCGCACATTAAGTGTCATCCGACAACATAAATCTTTAGCGATATCGCTGTTTCAGAGAGTAATTTTTCTGCGCTTTGCAACACGATGTCCGAAAAACAACCAGAACAGCAGTTCATTTCAAGACTCACGCTCAATACCTATTTCTCAAAACTTGTACGGCGCATAAAATATTTACGCATAGGGAATGCCACAAATGGTCACGTGATTTTCCTGCAGTTTAAACCGTCGACCTGTCATTAAAGCTCTGAAAATAAATGTTTATTATTTTTTATTATCCTCACCGCACAGCGTTCGCCTTTCCGGGTAGCGTTCGGTACTCCGCTCATAAGTGTACCTTGTACCTCAGAAAATGTAGAACACGTCGTATGACCTATCGAAAATATATGTACTGATACAACTGCCGCCGAAAGTAACATGATACCGATTCAAGACACTCAAAGATTATCTAAGGTACATGCATCTTCCGTACTGCCCAGTCCTACAGTCATTCGTAACACCGCACGTGTTGCAACAACTCAGGCGTTACGTAGCTGCAATGAAACCGTTTATTATCATACGATTCTCTATTAGCATATCTTCGTTCTTAAGAGATACCCACGAGTGTACAATGTATGCATAGAGATAAAAAAATGCGGATAAATAAGAATGGAACTCGCTGTCTTGGAGGTTTTGTACGAGTTGCTGGCGCTTGAAAGGTGTGCAGCGTCGGCAATGGTATGGTGGTATTGGGTGAATATTTCATTTCATTTGCATCATAGGCAAGATCGCAGCTGGGATAACGCCCTTAGGTTGCCTGAAGATGAGGTAATAAAATATCTGGGCTTCATGGTGAAGACTACAACCGTTGACATCCCTTTCAGCGTGACGATGGATAGAACTTACAAACCAAACTGAGTCTTGAACTCTCAAATGCTGTTGCAGTACGGACCGTCGACAGAAACCTATAAACGACAATTTCAATGAACGTGTAGAGGGTGCCCCATTTATAGGAACATTTATACATATACAGCTCGCAGATAACTGTACCCGCGTTCGTAGCTCTCAACAAGACAAGATGCTTAGCAAGCAGAGAACCAAAGGAAACCTCTTCGGTCAAGATTAACGTCTCCCGAGGAGGACTCTTATCACCGCGTCTCGAGTAAGAGCGTCGGCTTAACTAAAGGTCAAAAACCGCCCCTCTCCGGCAGCGGACACGACGTGCACAAGGCACGCGGAGGGGAGAACAGCAGAAGCCTACGCCCATATGCTGCTCGCCGTCTCGACTCCGTGATGCGGTTGCCTTGAACGTGTAATTGTGTGCAGTGCGGACAAGGCTGTGCGCAGCGGATGCGACAGAATACGATAAGCTTTCGCGTAATGCATGGTAGTTGCTAGTCTACTGGCACTTTTTCAGCAGCCAAGTTGTGCCTTTGGTAGCTAGCGGTTGAGAGGTTGATGCGCTCGCCCATCTGTAAGAGTCGCCGTCTTTTCTCTCCAGATTTTCAGATCATTTATAATATCTCAGTTGTTAAGCAAGTACGAAGCATTACAAAGTATGCTCAGCTCAATATATGGCAAATGTGCCCTGCGGAAACCCGCAATGTGGAGTAACGTTTATGAAAGGGAAAATCAGCATCCACCGGTTTGTAGCACAAGGCTACAAAAAAATCCGTAAGGATTTCTGAGAAATGCAAGCTTCCTAGTTGCCGAAAAATTTTTCCTGGTCCGGGGTTCGAGCCCGGGACTAGGAAGAATTTTTCGGCAACTAGGAAGCTTTCATTTCTCACAAATTCGTATGGATTTCGTTGTAGCCTTGTGCTACAATCCGGTGGATGCTAATTTTCTCTTTCATATACTCAGATGACCAACATGATGTCTATTGCCACGCACAGGAGAGAGAGAGATAGAGAGAGAGAAAGCGTGCGTGTGGTCAGAACACACCAAATTTAGCATAACAAAATGCCTCCCTTGAAAACACTCACCATAACCACACTGATTAACGTGTACATTGTGAAGGCACTCACTCAGGCGGAAGATCCCCCTTATTGGTAGTACGCTATATGTGCGCTGCTGCAGAGTAGCCCACCGTCTTCCTGGCTGGCTCCAGCTTTCCACATGCGGTTAATTGCTCACATCTCCTGTGACACTTTGCGGAAAGCTAGGTAAGCAAAGCGCATACAAGAGTGATTCCTAATAAAAGCCCTGCATCGGCACCCGCGTTAGTTCATACCAGGGAAAGGAAGCTTCTGATTTACAATTATAAAGTACCATAAGATAAACCGGTCAGTGTTGAATACAAATAATTTTCTTCCTTTGTTCTTGCGATTTTGTGAAAATGCGAAACCCCAATCAATCGTGGAATCTGTAGATCAACAATTGTACCAAAAAACCAAAAGCGTTGTCAACTGGGCTCAGCATGACTAATTTCCTTGCCTTTCCCCTCACTCTCCGCCTCGTAGCTCTCTTCCTTTGTTCTTTCAGAAAGTTGTCCGCATGTACACAACTACTCAGCGACCGAGAAGTAAGGGCCATGGTTGCGTTCGGTGCAGTGAAGCCGCGGTGACTCTCGTCAATACGCATACGTCCTTCCTCATTGCCCTTTGTCCAATAGCCACTCTGTCTCATCAGCAACTTTCTCTGTACATTCACTGTCTGTCAACTCGCGTAATAGCGCCATATAGGATTGTGTCTACAACCAAATGCAGGCTGTATTCAGAATAGGCTATCACGCTAAAATTTTTCGCAAGGAAAATTTCCTGCCAACCTTAAAGGTGGGCATTTAAGGCGACCGGCAGCGACCAAGGAAAATTTAACAAGAACCATTCGGGTTCCGAAGCCCTTTTAATCGCCTATCGGTGCACTTTTTAAGAACCTTACCCATAAAGCCACTGAGCACAGCTTGAAGCCAAAGTTCCGGCAGACGGACCCCGTCACCATCTATATTCCTCACAAACACCTTGTCTTCCTCGTGCACCCTCCCGTTCGAGTCGCCTGATACGATTGCTACTCACAGAATGCTGCACCGCACTACCTCGGCAGTATCTCCAGCGGCACTAAGCTGCAGCAGTGCGGGTACCTTATTTGCTCAGAACGAGACGGAGAAGCGACGCGACGGCCGCAGACGCCCAAAACGGCAAAATGCATAGGCCCATGCTACGCCTAAGCTTGCTTCCAGGGTGCAGTAAAGTTACTGATGAAAAGCACCAAACAAGGCCTTCAAATATACTGTTGATTTTCATTAGTCCACTCAATCTCCTTGTTTCTGAGCACCTATGCAACGTAAGCAGCTCCTCTGGATCTTTCAGCCCTCGGAACTCTGAAGTCGACGCGTGTAATGAATCGCCCAGAACATATTTGTACATTTATTTATTTCTTGAATACGTTTAGTTACCTCATTAATCTCCGGTGCTTTCAGAAAGCAAGTTACACAGCATGTTTGCGCTTTTGTTAAACTGGCGCATTGCAAAGAGCAGTGCACACGCATTTTCTGTCCATGTGGTGTGAGCGCCTGTTTTCTCAATCCATGAACATCGACATCTCTTCGTGGTCTGTTCACTTCAATATGAGTTCAACGTCTGTATTCGTCAAACAGCCTCAGGGGTACATCCGCAGCTCCTCGAAAAGAAAAAAAAAAGAACCAAAAGAACAGCGAGGGAAGGAAAATCGTTTGCGCATTTATGACAATCACAGCGGCGCTGTTGGACATGCGGATGCGCACACAGCGAGCAAGCGGTTTAATTAACCGCGGTGGTGTGGCTAGAAGCAGCTCCTCTGTTGCTGCCTTTGCTGAACCGTGGTTTCACATAGTTACTGCAGGCTTGTGAGCCAGACAGCTCACGCTGACCGTCTGTTCCGGATCGGGAGAGATGTTGATGTTCGCACGGTCGCAATATTGTCTAGCTACTGAATGTGGAATGAAAAACCGATGATCGTACATACATACACATAAGGAAAACGCCTTTTCTTTAAAGTGTACCCATCTTGTAGACGACTTTTAAACAAAGCAAGACCTCAAGAGCGTTACTCACAGATAGACTAGCTCCTAAATATCACGTTGCTACGGTTCGTTAAAATAATAAGAACCTGCTAGCTCCTGATGGCATCTCGTGAATAAACCTGCGAAGATTTTAGAAGGATTTCATAAAGCGCCTGGGGACATAGAGCAAGCCTATTATAATGAAGATGTAGTAAACTGTTGAGAGACAATGCGATATCCAAAAGCAGGGGTCATCTTACGGAGCAATCGTAATTACTTCTGCACGAGTTCCAACGCCCAGTTTGCCTGTATTTTTGTTTTTCGATATACTGATCGATCAGTAAATTTTCAACAATGGGTTTATTAAGCTGCAAAGCTTATTTAGTTGTTGGCTTGAAGTTACGGCCTTTGTTAGACGACAAGAGCCGTTCGTTCGAGCACTGCGAGACAAAATTTTCGCATTTGTGCTGGTGATAGACAGTTGGCCTATAACAACGGCGAGTATTGTACAAAATGTTATGTAAGCAGAATTGTTAGTGTAGTGGAGGAAGTCGGCTGAAATAAACTCAGCTGCGACACGAACTAAATTAAATGGAATTAGGATGCAAAGAATGTTCTTCTCGTATATAGCACCACTTCTGGAAGTTGACCAATGCAGTAATTCTTGCACACATCATTAAGGTCACAATTGATAACAAACTTTCCAGAAACGCGAAGAAACTGAAAAACTACGCACAACGCGTGTTTGCCATCGTGTGTCCTCTTCCGGACGCTATGTTGTAGGAATATTGACCCTCACGCGAGTTCCTTAGGTGCAATAAGCTTACAAGTAAATCAAACTTCGACCTTCCCTCGCGAAGCATAACTAAAAAAGAAAGTTAGGCTAGTTTGTGCTGTTGCTGTTGCGACGTGTAGTTTCCAGCGAAGGAAGGAAAAAATAGAGAGGGAAAGGCAGGGAGGTTAACCAGTGTAGGACAACCGGTATGCTACCCTGCACGAGGGGAAGGGGACGGGGGAGATTGAAAGGTGAAAGGAAAGAGGAAGATAGAGAGAGAGGGTGCACATATTGCACATTGTCAGAGTCAGTGGCACCTGCATGGTACGTGACATCACACATCGCTGTTAAAGTCGTTTGTGCAAGTCCGTCGTCTTTAAAAAGTGCAGCAGCGCCTTTGTCAACTTCAGTTGCAATGTCATTTCCAGCGAAAGAACAACTTAACAGAAGGAGCTTGTGCCAGAAAAATGAAAGTGGCGATGTGATCCAACGATGTATTGAGCCCTTCTAAACTTGACAGGGACGATTTGAGCGCTGAGTTATCACCGTTTTGCTTTAGGCTGCCTGCCTGCTCGGGTAGGCAGCGTTGCAGGTAATGACGTCAAAAACACAGGGTGGCTAGCGCGGGAATCCGCAAAAGAATTTTAAAATTCATTCTCAGGAAAACTAAACTACTTGCAACCGCCTGGCTTGGCATAAATTATTGCAGCAGTGAGGAGAACATATACTGAAAATTTTCTTGAGATCGGTGGACAATGAAAAAATTACACCATCTCCCGCTAAACGGAACCAACCATATGTGAATGCGAAGCAGCGGGGAGATGGTTAGCTTGAGCGGGAGATGGTGTAATTTTTCGCGGCAGCGGCCCGAGCGCTCATCGCGGCGCTGCACAGGAGAATGAGGCGCGCGCGCTCCGTCATTTTCATACCGCGGAACTACCATGGTGTCCCCAGCGGAGTATGCAACTATCGCACCACCTGTCGTGCGCGCCGCTCCGTAAAGTAGAGGATTCCTAGAGGAGAGAAAGGGAGAGCGTAGGAGAGGAGAGAGCGGGGAGGGGACGCGCATGCGCTGTGGGGGTGTGGGACGCGGGACGTGGGCGCCGCTCCATAGAGTAGAGGATTCCTAAAGGAGAGAAAGGGGGGAGCGCAGGAGAGGAGAGAGGGGGAGGGGACGCGCATGCGCTGTGGGGGTGTGGGACGCGGGAAGGAAGGACGGGCAAAGGCCCCGACATAAGCTGCTTCGCATCTAAAATCGCCAGAGTTGCCCTTTAAGTGTCGATTCTCTCATACTCTAACTTCTCGCTAGCACTACATTCTAGCGAAGATGTTTATGCATTTATGCGGAGCCTGTGCCGCCGTCGTTGGAATTTGCTAAAAAGGAGTCACATGACCTAGCGGGAGAGAAGAATAGGGAGGCGCCCAATAGGAGGAAAGGGGTTGGAGTGACGTAAATGGGCAAGTGAATGACGCGACGACCATTGATAATACTTTGAGATGTTGCGGACGAAAGAGAAAAGGTGGAGGCGCAGGGTACTCTGTAATTGGCGAGGGGTACTCTGTAATTGTAGGAGGGAATAGAAAGAAAGAAAATGGCTGCCGGTGCTGTGGTTTCAACCAGGGACACCACGCTCCTAAGGCAAGCGTCTTAACCCCTGCACTACACACCACGCTTGCGAGACGCGAATATAAGTGAACTATGTGAATGGCTTGCATCTTCTACCAAAGAAAGAAAGGCAGAAACAAAGAAAGGAAAGAGAGAAATAAACACAAAAATTTGTTGCTGGTAGAGCGGTTCGCACCAGGGCTCCCACGCACGGAAGGCAAGTTGTTTACCCACAACACACACCGCGCTTGCGAGATGCGAATATATGTGAACCATATGAGCGGCTTGGATTTTCATTGGTTCGGGCACCGACTTCTGTAGGGTGAGTGTGTTCTTTTATTTCGCTCTTGGAAAGGCCCACAGCTTCGCTGTCCGACCATCTTCATGGAGTGGATGGACCTGTGATTATACAAGAAGCTGCCACTGAGGTGTGCACATTATCCTCTCTTTATTAGTCAAGAGACGCCAACAAACAGCTGCTAACGTTGCGGCATTATACCTCCAAGGACAACACCCCATCATGTCCAGTACAAAGTCCCAGAAAGGTCGACAAAGACACTTAAGGCAGCTTACGGGTTGCAGTGCAGAAGCCCCTGTAGTAAGCCAAAAGCTGCAACCTATCACGCACGCACTAGGTATAAATCTAGTCACCCACAGCCAAAGGCAGTTTGAAACCATAGGCGCTTTGCACTTGTCCACGTATTTTAACTTTTGAATTTTTAATATACGTAGCTTATAAGCGCTACTGGTAATACTTCCACGCAACAAAGCGTGGAAGTATTCCCAGTAGTAATAACGACACTACCAATCACCCGGTGACCGTATAGACAAATGCTAGCGTCGTTGATTGGGGCCCGGGTTCGAGTCCTACTCATGCCGCGAATCGTTCTTTTCAAATGAATTGGCTTTGTCTGCGACAACCTCTCCCGAAAACCTAACATCAATCGCAGCATTTTTGCGTGAAAGTGTCATGAGTTACGTCACTCCATGACGTAACACATGACAACTTGTCACATGACTTTTGGTACGATTAGATATAACGCCGTATATTATTTTATTTTTTTTTACTCATGAGAGATGATGCGACAGCGCCTCCAAGGTGGTCTAGTGGCCATGGAACTCGGCTGCATCCCAGTCGTGACTGCTGCATTTCAAAGGAGGCGAAATGTTGAGGTCCTTGTACTGTGTGATGTCAGTGCATGTTAAAGAACCTTAACTGGTAGAAATTTCCGGAGCCCTCCACTACGGGGTCTCTCATAATCATATCGTGGTTATGGGACGTACAACTCTAAACGTTATTGTTATTACATGATGAGACATGTAAGACCTTCGGCTTAGTAAAGTCCACCGAAGGGGCACGCACAAGAGAGAACCCAAACCTACAAGTGAAACAAATTGGAAAGCCCGGTTTTTCTCAGTTTTGGTTGACCTGCTCATGGGCGTGCCTATGGGGCCTTGGAGCTCCCATGGACGATTTGCAATCGGTGCTGCGGCCGCGTTCCGACTTGCGCTGTGTGGCAGAAGCGTTGCTCACGCGCATAATAGCTTTTCTGCTGGGCAGTTAGGGGCTTGCCATGTAGTGATGCATGCACTGCTCAAATATAAAAGGACTGCAAACGTTAAGCTAGATCTAGTGCTGACTGGCACCAAAAGCTTTCGCAGTTTTTTTTTCGTCCGTGTCAATACATGTTGCCTGACATTCCTCATCGCACCAACGTCGTGACACGCCCCTTATCTGCTTGCGCCCTCTTCTGCTACTGCAGCAGCAGCTTCTACCATGCTGTGCATCGCGCCAAATTGCCTCCGTGAATTGGCAGAGCTCCATTGCAACGCCAAACTTTCCTATCGCTGGCAATGCTTCGCCTTCGGGCGAGACTATGTCACTTTGTTTTCCTGTTTGTTTTTTTTTTGTAGCGAGTGTGCTTTATTATTTAATGAATTTTGGATACACCACCTATGCAAAACATCTTTAAGACCTGTTTACTTAGGTTCTCCCGCAAGCCCAGCTGGAGCTTAGACTTCAAAGGCAAGTCGTGTTCCAAAGGGCTTCGAATGGCTGGTCGGAAAATTCAACTCCAGCAAGGCTTATAGTTCATGCTATGATCATTTCGTGCTTACCGATTCAATCAGGTTGTCAACGGTATACAAGCTTGTTCTCTGAATATTTCATAGGGCGCAAGTTTGAGTCTGGTGTTTTACGTCCCAAAACTAGCTGTGATTATGAGAGACGCCGTAGTGGAGGGCTCGGAAAATTTGACCACCTGGGGTTATTTAACGTGCACTGACATCACACAGTACACGGGCCTCAACATTTCACCTCCAGCAAAATGCAGCCGCCGCGGCCGGGATTCTATTCCGCAACCCTCGGATCAGCAGCCGAGTACCATAGCCACTAGACCACAGTGGCAGGGACAGCGCGCAAGTTTACCATTAAACAATGCTTTCACAACTATGGTCATCTGAATTACTAAAAGTCATTTCACGCACCTATCCGTCCGTAAGAAGCGTGTTATAGAATTTGGTTCGCTATTTACCTTCCTTCCTTTAGCTTCGTACGATGGTGCCACAAAGATCAGCATAAGACCAATCAGCTGCCACGAGTTCCCGTAGATGTTCGACCACGATATATCAGAGTATAAGCGCCAACAGCACGATAATTAAGTCTGTCTTGACGGCGGCTACGTCTCGGTGCCGTGATTTCGCTTTCTTTCGGAAAGATAAATACCAATGCGAGCATACACATCGCAGCCATTCTTCCTCAAAACTTCCTTTATTTTCCTAGCGTAACATTCTCGCACTTCTTCAAGTATTAAGCTAATGTGCTTCATGGCAGCTGCTAACGTACCTCTTCAAAGACAATTTCTTGCGATTGCATTCTGCGCCTTCACAGCCCCGAAAGTTTAAATTTTGATACATTGAAATCCAAAGGCGTATTGAGAGCCTCTAGGCGTTACTTTTCCCATTGATACGGGGACATCACGTGCCTTGGAGTCTGCTGCGTCCTTTAACCCAATTGTGAACAGTATTATTACTTAATTAAGAACGGGAATGTTCTATATGTTTTTTGTTAGTATTAGCTCTGTTGTCTGCAGTTTCAACAGTTGTTGAAAGAGCTTTCAACAACTGTTAAGTTGTTTATGGTTTGTGAATGTCAAGAACTAATTTGACATTTATGTGAAGGAAGTTAACACTAAAGAACCAGTGACGACATGAACCGCACCGGCGAAGCATTTTATACCTTGTGGACAATGCAGTGGTTCCCAGACGCTGTGAAAAAAAGGGAATTCAAGCCCAGGAACTAAATTTACGTAGTATGCAGCGAGAGACCCTCTATTTATCTTTGTTCTTGTCCAACACTTTATGCAAGACCACCGATACGCCATTTAAACTACATATTTAATATCCCCGACATGCAACCAATATTTTGCCGTCAGGTAAGCATAAGAATTTTGCTTTAGATGAACTTCAGCCATAGAGAAGCGATTTTTCGACCGGCCATTAAAGTACGATGACACACCTACACGAGTTGACGCGACCGAAGGACGGAAGGCAATATAGACAATTTTACACAAACGTTTGGAAGCGTAGATTTTGGCGTTGGACTGGCGCTGAGTTAAACCTTCCTTTTTTTTCGCATTTTCTTTTTCACAGTGCACACATGCGTAGTGAAAAGGCATGCACACCCCACAGTAAGGAGGCAGTGCAGGCACATAACACTGCGCGGCAAGAAGTTTGGTTTACAGCGTGTGCTCCGCGCCCGCTGCCGATGTCTGACGACACGCACACCAGCGCTACATATGCCGAACGGAACAGTTGCCACAGTGACAAAATCAAACATTTTTTTCAGACAGTAAATGTACTTACGAGAGCCACAGAGGTGGTGTGAGCGCGAATACCGGAGTGTTTCCTTTAATTACAGTCAAATATCAATGACACAACGGGAAACTATACGCAAGGCAAAAAAAAAAAAAATGTTTTATCGACTGCGCCGCCAACCGCTGTTCAGATCGACGGCAGTGAAATGGCTCAGCCGCCGCTGATTTGAACTGCAGTTGACACATTGTACATACGTTCCCTTAACATTATGCGCAACATAAATGAGGGCCGCCAGCCACTTGTACACGGAAAAGAGAGAGTGAAAAAATGAATCAGTTGTCAACGCGCCAACATTTTTTACATAGAAACACGAAAAGCGATATTACGGCGCGCTACGCGCGTCAATGCAACCAGGTGCAGATTGATACGAAACGTTTCATTAAGTAAAATTTACTTAGTAACCTCTGCAAGCTAACGCTAGTCAGAGCACTACAACTTAAATTGAAAATGGGAACGTCACGCAGAAAGAAATATGCGCACCTTGACTTTGCAACGCCAAAATATTTGTAGGAAGTATAAGTAATAGTTTTCCTTATCAAGCGCAAGAACGAGGTACTCGGAATAAATATTCCATAACATTGACAGAGACGCCATGTGCTCTTACTTTCGTACTCGCCTTTTAGTGCTACTCTCCTTATAAGAATTGAATGACAGCATGCTGTGCAGCGATTGTTATATATTTTTACAATCTATATCCTCGCGTGAATTAGAATACTGAACATGTCACGTTTAAGCAGTTGCAGCTGCCCCCGACTTGGGAGCGAAGATCGTCCTTGCTTTAAACTTACCCACTGCAGCCCACAGAATGAACAACAGAAGCAGGGCACGGTGCAATGACCGCCAGGGCGCCATGTGGTCGATCTCAGCTGCTTCTCCGAGAGACACCGCCGACGCCAGCCGAGGTTTCTCGGTCCAGTCTGCTATGTGATTTCGAGCCGATCACCAGTCTCTTGTGGCGCGAATGTTCCAGCCAGCTACGCTCACAATTCTCGCCCGCTGGAAAAGTTCTGATGATCGATGCTGGCAATCACCGTCACCTCGCCGCTGTCGCAAAAAAAGCTTGGACAACTCTCGCTCCTTCAACTTTTGAAACGCCGACGATTTCTCGCGAGGTGTGGTGGTACGTGTGCGGGCTCTAATGACGGTCTGTCGACGTCGGGGAAGTTGAGGAACGTTTTCAGTTTTTCGTAGGCGGCCGAGAAAGTTGAGTTGACTTGACCAATGGTCCACAAAGGAAAAAAATAGTGAGCTAGCAAGTCCCGTTTTTTTGCTCCCTTCAGACTTTTACAACTTTTTTTTTTCGTTTCTTTCTCTGAAGCGGAAATGCAATGAGATAAATTGTTCGGGGATCCTACCTTGCAAGTAAAATATAACAGTCGATGTCACCCCTTCTCTGGGACGATAAGTCGCCTCAAGGCCAAGATAATATAAAGCAAAGACGGAAGAAATGCGCGTCTTGATCTCTGGGCGTCTTCAAATGCAGCAGCGGCGCTTCTGGACACTGACAGCGTCTTTTCTGCCTCTCAGAGCACTGACCCGGGTCTCTGTAGCTACAGTCGTCCTCGGGTAACTGTGCTCTGGTAGCAGGCAGACACGGAACAGTCGGCGCTCCCTGGAGCGTGCTCCGACAGAAAGCACGGCCTGCGAGTTGTCAGAAGCAGACGACGCCAACAGCTGGAGGCTTCTCTCAACAAGTTGCGAACCCTTCGAGCATAGTCGGCTTTCGTGAAGAATTCAGACGGAGAGCTGCCACGGGCGGCCGAAACCGCGAGTCCGGCCGGAAGGGTGAGAACAGCGAAGAGGGGTGCGACGCGAGCCTCTTCCGCAAGGAGTCGTGGGATCCTGCAGCTCTCAGTTGGGACCCTGCGTCCCGTTGCACGCCCGCTTCGCTTTTGAGCGACGGCGGGTCCGTGCCCAAGGTATACAATCGGCGGGAGATTCTGCGACTGAAGCGCCGCCGTGTGTGGCGCCATCTTACGGAGGGCCCATAAAGTGCCGCCGTCGGACGAGCCTGCGATAGGACAGAAACGCGGAGAAAACGGGAGATGCCGAAAAAAAGAGCGTTTTAAGAGAGCGCTGGTAGAACGAACCGCGCGCTCGGCGCTATTGGTGGATGGATTGGCTTATGATGCTGCCGAGGCGTTCGAGCGGTGAGGGCCGCCACAATGATGAATTAGTGGTGGCACAGGAATGTCAGTTTCTACATTCCGCCTCCTGTCGGCGAGTGGTTTAAGTGGTCAGGATAATCGCGACCACGTGATTTGCGATGGAACACCTAAAGCACTGAGCCACGACTGCCGGCGCTTCACGACATCATGAAGTGATGACGTCTACAGGACCGGATAAGATGAGGAAATGTTTAAGGTGACTTCGTTCGTCGACTTCTCACGCAATTACTGCTACTACATATCAGTTAGTTTCACTGAATTATCAATTTTGTGTAGTGCTTTTCTGGGAGCTCGTTTGCGTTGTGTGGGTGCAGGTCCACAGTATAAAAATCAGGCTCAGTAATATCTTAGTTTCCTACATTGCTCTATGATTCGCCATGCGATTGGCTGACATTCGATTAATCGATTGTAGCTTTAATTACGAATAATCGGTCGATAACACGTCAGATAAACAAGCCATCACTCACAAGGGACAAACTCTCTCCGCATGCTCAGAACAAGGAAAGATGCCACATGTCAAGCAACAGGGTTGTGAGTTACGGCCAAGTAATCGCGTGCGGGCACGTCTCTCGGAAGCCATAGTAATGACACCTGTGCTCAGCTTAATGCCGGCGAGACATGTAAACACCGTCAATGCAGCTATGCCTGCGACTGCATCTGTACTGGTTTTGCACGCTCAATTAAATAAAATATCCGCTAAAGCAAAACGCATCTGCTAAGATTAGGTGAAGTTCTGTAGTCTGGCGTGCCAAAGCTATAATCTGAGGAATGTCGTAAGTGGTAGCGATCTGCGGTAGAACCTTCATCACCTGAGGTCTACCTCTAAACCAAGTACACGTGCGTTTCCGCACTTCGTCCGCATCAGACTGCGCGCCACTAACAGGCTCGAGCCCGTGTCCTCCAGCAGCATGTATAGTGACATTCCCTAGCCGCTCAACTACGACGGAGGCTGTCACTGTTATCAGGTGCAAATTGGCATGGCGTTCTTTTTTTTTTCCTCGTGTAAGTTTACATCCAAAAATAATCAGTTATCCTTTAGCTCACGTAGTAAATTCACAAATTTTATTATTCGGCCAATGTTTTGACGAAAGCGTTTCGCTTATTAACCCTGAAATATTTCATTCATATTCAAATCTAATTACAACGACCTGTCGCCCCGACATAACCGCAGTGAGAGGAATTCACAAGTATTTACTTACAGAAACTGGGCCAGCTTTTGCAGCCCCTGCAGGCCGACTTGCACAGTGTGTTCTAAGGAAGAAAGAATGCAGTGTGTTCTAAGGAAGAAAGAGACTTACCACGGCAAGCTACGGAAAATTTTCTTGGGCCATTGTAAATACATATGAGAGAAAAATAACGTCATACTCACATTCAGGTGCTGATCTATTATCGCTCAATGTGAAAATGAAACTTCGGCCATCTTCTTTTCTAAACGCCCTTAGTAGAGAACCTATAGGTTCTCTATCAAGGGCCATTAAGGGCGTTAACGCCGCCACAATATATGGTGGCGGCGTTAACGACGATGTCGACCGTTATCAATGATTAACTTTTCAGTCTAAACTGATCCGACTATTTTCATTTAGTTTCCTCAGATTTAACGAGGGAGAGGTGCTTTAACAAGCAAGTGGTACCCGTTGAGCGAAACATTACTGTCCCAAAGCAAGTTCACATGAATGCATTTTAGTCAGTCTTGAAGTAGCGAAATCCAGGTTATTCGACAACGTACGGAACACAATATATTTCTCTCAGCTTTCAATATCAAGTGCTTTTTTTTTTGCCCGTTTGACGAACTTACGAGAAGAACATTGAGGTATTCTTGTCGTTCCTGTCGTGCGTGAAAGTAAAGTGTATTAACTGCGGTGGTGGTCCCGTTCGCTCCCAGTCATCTGAAGAACGCAGGTTCCAGCAATCATGATAACATCACTTGTATTTCATTTATTTATTATTGTTATTCGCACAGGAAGGTTGGTGGCGTAATTGAGAGAACTTAGCCACCTCCGACAGGAATACCCGCAGAAATTCATATTTATTGATTTATTTTACCATCAGTGTTTTTATGTTACAGAGGGAAGGCGCATATCAAAAATCAAAGTGGAAGAACACAAGTTACAAAAGTTGGAGCCAACTTGAACAATCGGCAAATTTATGCGTAAAATGTTGGAACTACACTATAACAGCAGCAAATGTAACAATAATGACAATACGTGTAATATTATAAATTTCGGAATTATAAAGCACAAATAAATAAACAAGTTCACTAACAACAACAAATTAAATGTAATTTAAGAAGCAAAATCAAGCAACGTTAAAGATATGTTATTAAAGAAAGTCCTTAAGCGTGCTGTGACCGCGATAGTAGTAGCCGTTTGTGGTAGCAGATTCCCCTCGGAGGTTACATTTCTGAAGAGGTTAGAGCTCTGTCGTGAGGAACATCCATTCGTTGCACGTGGTCGATTATAGATGATATGAAAGGTAGGAACGGTTCACGAAGAAGGCTGCTGGGACAAGGAATTGTATACATCAGAGTAAGCCTGGCTATTTGAATCCGATCGGCAAACCGCGACTTCATGATGGTAACACTGGATGTGCGATTATATACAAGTCACGGACGTATGTAAGTGCTGTAAAGATGCTTTCATGGTGATGACGGTGCCACGCACAACTTTGTTCGGAAATAACCAAGTGACCAATTAACTTCGACGATAATGTACTGCGTGCGATAGTTCCATGACTGGTTATCGGAAATATAAACACCGAAAGACTTGTATGATGTGAAACAGTTTCAAAGATTGTGTTGTCAAGGTGGTAAAACGGGATACATTTTAGCGCAAAAAAGGACAAACACAAAGAAAAGAAGACGACTACACGAGCGCTCGTGTAGTCGTCTTCTTTTCTTTGTGTTTGTCCTTTTTTGCGCTAAAATGTATCCCTCATTGAACCAACGCGCCCAACAAAGCATTCTATTAAGTGGTAAAACGGAAATACCAAAGAGATGCGAGATACGTGCATAGCTTCATATATTGAAATGTTTATTGAAATGTTCGAAGAGTGACATCGAGGAAATATGTAAATCGGTCTTGGAGCAAGGCGGTTAGTTATTTTCGAGTAACCTACACAGTCATCTGCTAAAAGACAGACCTTTGATGAAATTTCATTCGGCAGATCGTCCGTTATAATTAGTAAAAGAAAAGTTCCCTTTTCGGACCCTTGGAAAAGACCGGAGAGCACTCACAGGGCAGGAGAACCAACATCATTAGAAGAAAAAAATGAGCCCGGTTAGAAAGAAGTTCGAGCACTCAGCTCTGTATCTAATGGAAAAACAATTGTCCACGTATTAGGAAAACGAGTCTTTCCACAATATCAAAAGCACCATTTTTGTTAAGAGAAGACGCTTGGTAGGCTACAAAACGCGCTAGAACAAACTTGAGGTGCAACACCGCTCTGAGGTTCCCACACTAACACAGGCTGTTGACGGCATCTGCTAAGACCTACCAAAATATTTCTCGGCATAAACTATATACGCCGCATTCTCAGAAAGCCAGAGACTTAAAATGGCTTGTTCTAAAAAATTTTTATTCGGCCAATGCGGCGAGACAAAAAAAAAGAGAAAGAATGGAATTCGTGGCGTCATGTGCTTCAAGTTTTGACACGAAATTCAAAAATGAGACTGATCTTCATTTCCTCATTTAATATCGAACATATGATGACGAAATTAGTAAGGACGCTCAATTTTCCGAAGTTTTGTTACGATTCGCCGCTTGTTCGGCTTCTTCAGCGGATCCGACATGTACCACAGTACTCAGTGACTCAAGACAGGCAATTAGAAACCTCGCTAAGGGATGGATATCCAAGAGAGCATGCCAATTACTAAATAATAGCTCCTCACTTCTAACAGTAAAAGGCCAAATCACAATATAATGGTTCCCTGCACACATGGGAGAAGTATCCCAATCACATCGTAACCAGAACGAGACGGCGAACGCCAAGGCACGCGAACTAACAAACCGTGCCGACGATCACCGTCTCTGTATCTCTACCAACGATAGCCTCACTAACTACAGCGAAATCACCAAAGCCTATTATCTAGAGCGCCGCACTTACCCTCTGCCCAATGAAAATTTGAGCAGAGCAGAAGCAACGGGCCTCCGACAGCTACAAATAAATACATACCCAAGTAAAGTACGCTACCAGAAGATCTACACAGAAATATAAACCTCCTACCGATGCACAATATGCCAAATTCAAGCTGCCACCCTGACATATATGCTCTGGGACTGTAGTAAAAACCCACAAGGCGCTAGCTCCAAAACCCTCCCACCAAAGATGGCCTCTGACCTGTGCAGCCACAGCTTCGACGACCAACTATGGGCCGTCCAGCAGTCCCTCGAAGTGGCGAAGAGACAAGGTCTCGAAGTTCCTTCGCGGGAGACCCAAGGCCCCGTCGTCTAAGACCACTGCAGGAAATCAAAATAAAGTGGTTACCAACCAACCAATGTTACAAATCTAAACCACTCCAGCGTTTCATTTAAGTGTGTCGTTAAGCTCACTAAGGGGAAGCGTCACATCGTTACATCAACTCACTTTGCGAACATTTTATCCTGGCAGCAATTAAGGGATTGTCTTCAAACGTTGTCAAGAACTTCTGAGTTGATCTCGCAGTTCTGGTTGAGAGGGCGCGGGTGCATACTGAGACGTGCTCCATGTATCTACCTCGATGGAAGCGCTCTCGGTAAAAAGCCTTCGCGAAATGCAACTCTGTCTCCCTGCAACGCCTGCATCTTCAAGTTCAATTTATCTTGCTTCCGTTGTCACAAGTGCTCTAAGAGCAAGAAACACCATGGAGATATCGAGCGACACTTTCTTTTGCTGCAGTTATCTCTCCGCTCTGCATTTCAAAACCCCACATATTTCTGAAGAGCGGTAATTCCACGTTCCGGGCTGTCGAAGACCAGATGCAAAAGTAACAGCATGAAATAATTAAATTTATGCGTGTTCTGCACACCCATTGCACACCCATTCACTTCGGTTCCTACGCTTCGTTCCATGCGACGAAAGGTCGCAATTACGTGTAGTCGCAAGACGCGTGAAGTAGTCAGGCTCATTGAGTGTCCCCTCTTAATTGTTTCACAGAACAGTCAGAGATAACGAGCCTTCTTTTGCAATGCTGAAATTTGGTAACGTTCTCCCTTGTTGCGTTTATTTAACTTTTAATAGAATTGGCAATTCAAAATTGTCTCCCACCTTGGTCCATTGGTGTTCGCACCATTCTGCAACCGAAAAAAATTGGATGGTTTTTTTATAAATATCTCGTTAAATATTTACGTAATGCTGACATCTGACACTGTTAAATTCTTATTAATCCATATCGATAAGCACCTCAAGTACAATAACAACGCCAACGCGCTCATAAGGAAGGTTTCACTTGTCACTCATGGTGACATATACGCCGGCGTTTTCTCAACTTCATGTTATTAGCTCACTTGGGGTGACACTATTAGTCAGTTATGATACTGTTTATATTTGTGGCGCAAATACCCTTTTACTACCACGCATCTAGAACAACTTCAACGCCGCACAAAACAGGCACTAAAGTAATGACTTTTAATTTATTTAGTTGTCACTCTTTAAAAGTCGATTAATATCCTAGTAGATTATTCATTCAGCATTCTTTTTACCACACATTTTTACTCATTATATTTCTACTCTTTTATCGTGACGCGTATTTAGACAATCTTCCTTCAGATAACCTCATTAACACAAATAATCCAAGGTTTCTGGATCTCTTTTTACCCAAGAAACCATCGAAATATGGAAAATCTGCTTACACTATTCTTCAATGGTATTGACCAATGGAGTCTCTACTAATATCAAGTCGTTTGTGTCATTACAATTTGTCAAGCACAGCATGAAAAAAGCGTTGCTAGAGCAACTTCTTAAATATATGAACTTCATGTGCAATATAACTAAATTCCTTCTTCAATTTTTCTAATCTACATTCGTTACTGCACCCATAGGTCCTATTTTTTGCAGCTGTATCCTTCTGTTGTTTGCCATGTGTAAAAAAAGCGTGTTTTTTTTTCTCATTACTACACATTACCAGATTATTACTACACATTACTGCGGAGCCCTACATCCGTACCCTTTCATGGCAATTTTTGTATATACCAAGTGAACGAGACACGAGTTTTCGATTTTTGTACCAGGTTTACTGTATCATATTTTCCGTTTTTTTTTTTTTTTCAGGGCTACGTTCGAATGAGACATATGAGGCTCTCGCCGTAATAACAGGAGGTCACCCTGACACTGACTTTAAACCACCTTGATTATGAATACGTAAATTGTAAACCCATTTCTGTACATACAACGACTATAAAAAACGTCTAGGAATTATGGCATTATGAACTCAGTCTAGGAGAGTGACGCACCAAGATAAAATACAAAAGCACGCACACGCAGATCATTTCTGGCGATGCAGTTCAGCAGAACACGCCAACTCCACCAAAAGAGAGGGACGTACCTTTCGTGTTTGAACCACGCCTGGGTGTGATTGAATATAGGGAAAAAGTAATAAGATGGTTCCAAATCTTTTCTTTTCTTTTCTTTTTTCCCAAGTCACTGCAGTCCCAATGATGTACCTTCTCAAAATGATGTAGTACTATTTTGGGCTTTGGCGTAGTAACAGCTTGTCACATTACCTGCTACCCTGTTCTAACCGCAGTTAGTAACAGCGCGGGTAGTAAATTCTGCTACCCTTGCTGTTACTGACAGCCGTTAGCAAATTTTACTTACCTGCCGCTACTAACAACAATCAGTAATTGTCCGCCCTTACCGCTACTAACTGCCATTAAACAGGGGCAACACTGCTTGCTCTATATGTGCCGTTTGCATTGCCTCATGGAGTCGATTCTATATATTACAAAGACTATAACACGAGTTGGACTGGTGAGCAGACGTGAATTTAGATACATGATCGACGTTTTGAACCAAGATTCTTATACCTCGCTGCTTAAGATTCGTGTGCCATGGGTTGGCACAAGACTGTTATTCCAACATATTCGAGAATATTAGAGTTTGTCGAAATCTTCCAGAAGACTGCAACACATTTCATTACTTTTTACTCATCCGCTTTTACAACAGCTGAAAGGTGCTTAGACAATGTTGCAGATGCTTAAGTACAACAATAAATTGTGTTTGTCTACTTGATCCAGTGCACATTTCCATCGTCGAGTTTCCTTAAAAGGAGACATTCCAATGCATGTGATTTAAGTCAGCTTGCTAGCTAGTAGCGACAATTTCGTATGTAGTAAACAGGTAACAAAAAGTTAGTAACGGCTCAAGATGTGTTGTAACCGCGGCAGTTACTACCCTTTTGTATGCAGCTCTTAACTGTTTGCTGACGTAGGTCGACAAAAGGTAAAGAAAAGTTAGTAACGTCCCTTAAAAGGTCGTAACCGCTGCAGTTACTACCTATGCTGGAACCTATACTAGGATGGTAGAATGCTGAAATACTGACTTATGCCAATTTTCATGACTCGATCTTGCAACTCAAGCGTCAGCGAATGCGCGAAGTGGTCAAACACAAAGCTCTCGGCTTGCGGTCCAGCTCACCACTTTCGATCACTTCGCGGATTGAAAAGAGCTCGGTAAAACCTGTAAATTTTCTATAACGTAAACAACAGTCAATAATAGACGGACTACTACAAGGAATGTCAGCCGGAAAAGTGGAGGGGACTGCTCAGTGTGTGTGTAAAGGGATGTGAGGGAGAGCTTTCATGAAAATCCGGAGATGCATTCCCGGTATCTCGCCCATAACGTGTTAGAGATGTAGCAATGACATATAAAACGCCACGAAAAAATTGCTGTTCAACATCCCGGATAGGTTGCAGAGGCTTGTCTGAGACAATGTAAGGTGGTTCCAGCAATACTATTTGGCGTGTTTGCTTCTCTTGGCCATACCGTGCGCAAGAACAAAGTTTCCTCAGGCTGTTGCGCGGAAGGCAGATGTCGGTGCACTGTTGTTTTACTCTTGTCTTTATCTGATCGCACTGGCTAGCCGGTGAAAATTGGAAGCGACAGAGGGGACGCGTATACTAATTGTTTGACTGTCAGTTCCTGACACACTTAGGCGAAAAATGAGTGCACTTTCTGTCGCACAGGAGCCTCGGGCGGTTCCCATTCCTGCAACTACATGCATCATAAGTACGAAAAGACAGCCTGCAAAGCATCTCTTCTGGAAACAAAAGACAAGGTCAATGGCGGGATCAGACCTTATTGAGCAGCAATAAAATAAAGCAGAATTAATAAGCGTCGGGAGCACAGAACGGTTAGCTTTTTAATCCGTTGTACAAGGAAGCAGTCTTTATTCATAAATAGTTATTTATTTGTTTACTTGGTACAATACTGTGCAGAATACTCCAAGCAGGAGTGGGCGCAAAATAGTGTGAATAAAGAAAGCAGGTATGTTAATAGGCCACAAATTAGTATTTAACAAGCGCAAAGTTGAAAGTTATGAATTCCGCTTTGTGATCGTTCACGGGAATAGGAAATATTAATACAAGTTATTTCTTGCGAATAGAGGTTTGATGCAACGACTATCTTTCTGGCTTCAGCTCTACCAGTGAGGCTCCAATTATTCTAAAGGTTTGTTCCCAGTTTACCAAAACAAAGAGAAGCTGAGTCATTGAAACCTATTTTATTTATTATTGGCAATTGGTTCAGGTTCAGCCAATCTTAGCATCGCCGTAAGTCCAGACGTTTGAAACATTACGTAGCTGATGGCAAATCTTTAATTTTTTTCGAGCCGTTCTATATTTACGAAACCAAAAGGATCTCAAACAGCACTGTCGTATTCCAGAAAATGTCTGATAATAGTTTTGCACGTTATCAGTCTTGGGAAGGATTAACATTTTCGCAACATATGCCTCAAAAGCTTTTTTTTTTACTGTAAAGCATGTGTTTTTTATTGGGATCAACCAGTTAAGACTGGAAGCTGATGCCAGTCCTACATGTTAGCATTCCTGAACCGCTTCAGCGGGGTTATTTTCTACATGGTAAGAAAAGGAAGTTTATTGCACTTATGTAGGACTCGCTAAAGGGAAAACATTGCTTAAAAGAGAACCGGTGCTTTGTATTTATGAATAATTTCTATTTATATAACAAGTGAACTTCTTTTCATGCCTGAGGGTGAAAACAGACTGACGGAGATTTCGGGCGTAGGGATTTGTTGACTTTCAAAGCCAATGCAGCTTCATAGGAAAGAAAAAAAAAGACTTTATGGGACCAATTAACAACGCGCATTCATTATGAACATGCACTTTAGAGGATAATTTATTCTTTGGTCAATTACGCGATTTCTGGCCAGAAGGCTGACTTTTCATCCTCTCTGATTCAGCATCAGCGACTTACAGCGACAGAAAGTGCAAAAGCTTCGGCGTGTTGGTGTCCCATGTTAACTACTGCAGAGCACATACGAGCAAGGTCCGCGTCGACCCTTTGCTCCTTGCTGTTCTCGTTCGTTTATGCGCTACAATCGCTAACTAAACGGAAGGACGCCGAACATCTTTATCAAGCGCTTAAAGCATATATCTCAAGTGCCTCGTGACTTAAGGTAGCCTCGAGTGCGCTAAAGCTACTCTGTACCAATTCGGGATGGTTTATTCAATAAGGGCACTGCATAGATATAGTTCCTAAATGTATCCTGGAATTCTCTCTTCAGGAAAAAGTTTCAGCACTACTCCTAAGCGCGGCCTATAAGGGCGATTAGAGCCGCACGCTATGGACTACGTAGTAGGAACTGCGTTTGGCGTATACAGGTTGCTTACTCCAGACCCGATGACTGTTTTTATGCCCTCTCCTGTTGGAAATCAGTCGCTGCTGGAAGACTAAAGTATAAAAGGTAGTTCAACTGGCTCCATTTCTACATTTTGCAGTAAACATAAACAAACAAACAAACAAACAAACAAAAATCAAATAACTGAGAGAGTGGTCTTCGGATGATCGTAACAACGATAAGACAGACTCGCCTAAGACTGAAAATTCAGAATATCACTCTGCAGTCATATTTCCGGTTTTCCGTTTGTTTTAACCTTTGCTCGACGCGGAGGATACGAAAGAGTTACCGAATAACTGTTTATAAGGCACAGCCAACCACACGACAAAAACTGTCAACGAAAAACTACCACTTCGTGGTCGCGGGCTTTCCTTGTGCAATGCTGTCTCGTCATCACGCATTGAGGTACTCAACCATCTTGAAAACTGGCGCGGATGGTCGCCGTTTATTGCACCAAATGCAGGCGTTGATTCAGAATTTCTATTTCGAATGAGAAGGGAGGGGGGTCATGGGCTATCTAGAAAATTCTTGGGGTGGTGTGAGGACCAAAAAAAAAAAGGGGGGGGGGGGGGGGAACAGTAGAGCACGGTTCATCGTTAGTGGGAGTACGCGAGCGTATGGCATGCGTAATGTCACAGCGGAGCCATAGCCTTGTGTGGCACGCGTCTTGCTTTGCGCTCCGGCTCTGTAACAAGCTGCGCCTTAGCAACTTTTCTGGGTTCTTCGGTGCCTGCGCGCAGATTCGCTTCTATGCGCAGCTGCGCCGGATACATTCGCACTCGCGTGTTCCCTCTGACAGTGGACCGTACTGAACAATATACGAGGTCTGGGGACAATTGAAATCAGTGTGGATGAACACCTAAAAAGCGTGCTTAGCATATGTGTCGGCAATTCCCGCTAAGAATCTGAACAGCAGAAGTGCCAAGCACGTCACAATATTATGTCGTGCATATCGCACAGAGCTACAGAGGGTGGCCAGGGGCGCAACCGAAAAGTTTCTTGCTGACGAGCTTCACCAAAATACCAAGGTTGTGACACGTACCAACGCCACATAAAGGCTTCCGTGCGTATAGACGTCGTTACAGAGCGTTTTCGTGCCCACTAACGGGAATGCGGAGCGGCAACCCTGTGGCGTTGGAACCAGGGCAAGCCAAGAATGTTAAAAGGAAAGGAGGAGAGGCTTTAGACGTCCATATGTACAATAACTGATGGGGTTTCGCGTACCGAAACCACGATACCGTTATCATTATAAGGCCCACTGCGTAGTGGAGGGCCCATGAGTAATTTTGACCACCCGGGGTTCTTAACGCGCATGTAAATCTAAAAACATGGGTGTTTTTTCTTTGTTCTTTTGTATTATTTATTTACTTACTTATTTATTTATATATTTATTTATTTATTTATCTATCTATTTCGCATTTCTCCCCCATTGAAACACCGCCACCGCGGCCGAGATTCGACTCCGCGACCTCGAGCTTCATAAGACAACACCATTGCAGCTAAGCTACCACGGCGGGTAAGGAGGCGTTTCTGTGTTTTGTGTAGCTTGACTGACTGTTTGCATGTCCGATAGCTCCTGTGGGTTGTCACGCTTCGTTGATGTCTTTCTATCGCCAATATCGGCTGCACACACGAATGCAAGACGCTGTCTCCGGCGAGCATACAGCACTTCGCCCAGCGACCATAAGAAAGATGCCCGAAATGGTTAAACCGAACTGGGTTCCCAGGCGTTCGAATAGCAGCGGCCTTGCTGAAGATAAGCAGTCACCTATAGTTAAAGTAGTGGGTCGGTGAGTATCAGCACATTCCTTCGGCGCATTTATGCCCGATTCATCTGGAATCCGTCGAGTTCATCCCCGAGCAAAGATTTTTTTTAATCCTGGGAGTCCTTAGCTTTAGCATAAGAGATGTAAGGACGGAAGCAAAAGTCTGTATGGGAGAAGAATGCGCAACCTGGTGGTTCTAAACCGCAACTTTTGGCAGTCGAACTTGACGTCACTGTTGTTTGCCATAGGCTGCAACGGTTTGCATTCAGTCACGTGTGGCTTATATCCGCATATCCAATGTGGGTATGAGCCACACGTGATTTTATTATTCTCAGTCCTGACGTAACGGACGAGCACGTCATGTTATCAACGTGATGACCTGTCAGTCATGTTAGCCATACATTCGTACCTTGTCACACCAACTTTGGTATGTACTGATTGAACTAGGGGCGAGTTTTGACCTCTTGTACCATATCTTTCGCACTATATTCATTGTAACGCGTTTCTTTTTCTTTTCTTTTTTGCCACCGCTTCTTCAAGGTCACATTCACACGAGGCACATATGGCTTTCGTCTTTAAAAAATACAACGATAACTATCTTTTTTTTTCTACATGCCAGCGTAATGACCATAGCGCTCGCTGTAGTGGTTGATACTAGACAATGTATTCTAGCCAGACGTACATAACACTTCCTTCATCACTGATCGTATCTTTCAGCGCCGATGAGAAGTGGCAATGAGCGGCGCTCTCGCATTTGCCCTGCTTTGGTAGAGAAATGGATGTCTTATAATAAACGAGGCAGCTCCTAACGAACACGCTGTTCTTCATGTCCCGCCTTGAGCAATATACACTACATCATGTCCGAGGTGCGGTACAAGAAGGCCATGGCATTTGAGCAACAACTGCAGGCGCAACCAAAACTTCGTTAGATATTTTGCGAGGCCACTGCAACCTTTATTGTACCGCAACAGTCGTACCTGATAAGTATCGAACAGAAAGCAGTCTTTATTCTTTAAAAGCTGAAGAAGTCGTCAATACTCTCATTGCATCCAACATTGCAATGCGAGGGTTGACAGATGCAGTGACTGTGCCGCCGTTGTCACTAAGTTTAGATACTATATTACCATATCATAAATTCGAGAGAGAAAACTAGAGATTCAGGTCTCGTTCCTAAACAGCTGAATCAGTTCCTTTTTCGTGAGAGGTATGCCTAATACATCGGCCAAATTTATTCTGATGGATCCATATCTCTCATGGATTTTGCAGGAGCCCTTGATTTTCTATAGTGAGAGTCATCACAGACATGCCATCTAAGGATATGGCTGCGGAACTTTCATCAGAGTTTCTCGCTAAACTTCGCCTCATCATCAAAGAAGGACTTGAAAGGTAATCCTTATTCGAATGCGGCACCGCCGTCTTTCGGCCACGCGTCATGAATCTCACGAAATACTAGTGTTCGAGATCCGAGAGCTCATTCATACCTCAGCAGAAAAATGTTGCGCTACATTACGTTTCAGTGGCTTTGATGTCGTTGCTGGGTTATGCGTAACGAGCACTCCGATAAAACTTCTTGAACAGCTATTAAAAACAAGTGCAGGAGTTACACCGCCATCATGCGCAGATGAAGCCAGACTACATCGCCTGCTGGTGACGTCACGCACTATGCGACTCAAACGGTCTTCAAAGGAAGATGTACGAGGAAGAAGAAAAGCTCATATTCAGAACTATGTTAAAATGGGACTAAAATGTCAGTTCCCGGAAGTCCACTTCTGGTTAGACGGTCGAAAGTGCTTGAATTCTGGCGACTGAAGGACAAGAAATTCAGCCAGTTCTTGCACTGGCTGGCAAGGTGATGAACATTATGAATACTGGGAAGTAAAGATAGGAAGTAAAGAAACAGACCTGGGAAGTAAAGAAAGAGACCCCCAGACTCATAGATCTGGATCCGAGCTAGCACTGCTTATGAACAGGGGTTTACAAGCCCTAGTTATTGAGGTTTTGGGGCATGTGACAGCAACCCAATCATGTCTTATAGAGGTCCGCTTGTGCAGCTAGGCAGAATTTATAGTAGCTTGAGTAATATGTAGAGGTTTATGCAGGAGTATATGAAGGAGACTGGGAAGGCGATCGTGTAGAGTTGACTCTGCATGATTTCGTGTCTCAGTGTTTTACCTCGTAGGATCGACAAGTTTAGCAACAAGCTACTGCGCTGTCTCGACTGATCGCTCTTCCTTCGAACCCCAGTACGAATCCACCCACGCGATGCCACCGTGCCTTTGCAAACTCGTCTGCCTTCCGTATTGGAATGACAGGCAATGCTACCTGTGATGATGGGCCTTGAGGAACGCTTGAACACGTTTTATGACTATCCGCGTTACATTCAGCGGAACTCTTCACGACTGTCCTAGCTCGTCTCGAAGACTGGGCATTGTCACAACGAGTTATTTTATAATGGCTACCTCACATTTCGTCGAAGCGGACAACTTTCTTGCAGTTCCTACGGACAACCAACTTCCATGAGAAACTTTGCTGTTTGCAAGCGATCATTGTATCGTCTGCTATATTTGAAGCATGTACTCAATTTCTCTCTCCCTCTCTCTCATTTACATTTATGCTAATTAGCTTAATAAAATCAATAGATATCTCGAGTAATAATTTATCTGCCTAGAGGAATTCGTTAACAGGCTAGTTGGTACATGGTCTATGGTACAAAGTTAGTGCAGCGCCGTAAGAACATGGACGAGAATAAACATACCAGACACATACGCAGCCGCTGACTTCCTGCTGTTTTATATGAAAAATTGTCAAGAAGCTTTTAGTGTATGCCGACATGGTATTAGCGATAGCTATTTACCAAGAATAAACTGCATTTATTTATTCGCAGTGTTCAACTGTACGAATGGTCACACACTGTTCCCTCGTTTTCCTTACGTGCGCTTTCATTTTAGGGGCGAAGCTCCTAAAGCCGTGGCATCCCTTGTATATCCTGGTACGTGACCGCCTAGTTCCATAGAGATGCATGCAAACTGCAGTTGGGTGACGATATACTAGATGGCGCTGGTCGTCATCGCCCTTTCTCGTCTAGTTTCCTAGATGGCGCTGTCCCATAAAGATGTGTGCATTATGGCGGTTGGGTGACTGGACACTAGATGGCGTCATCACGGGAATATGCCGTGAGGCTGTTAAAGGGTCCCTGAAACGTTTTTTTGGCATTGCGTCACTGATTAGGCAACACAATTGTGAAATCATTAACACCATAAATAAAGCGAAGTACCATGCGCTAAGGCAGCTATGAGCTTATTTCTGTCGCCTTCCTCCTTACCACTGCTGTTCCTCCTCAACTCGATCAGCTGCGGAGTGCGCGCTAGCGACGACTGCGCCTCCCTCGTCCGCCGCCCTGCGTTGCCCTCCGCCGCTACATAGCGCCCCGATATCTTTACTAAGCTCCCCAGCCTCGGCAGTGCTAGCCTCTGCGATAGAGCGCCGGCGACTCGTGTGTACGCCGCCAGATGCCGCGACGATACCGTTGGCTGAAACGAAGGAGCACGTTGTAGGAGCACGTTCTTGCATTTAGATTGGGGACATTACGTGCACGTCACATGTTAGGGGGCCAATCAGCGGTCTCGCATTCCATCGCTCGATGACGGGGGCGTTTGAAAACGCCTTTTGGCGAGCCGCTGCGACCTTTTGCGATATGCGTGTTCAAAACCTTATTGTAAATTACACACTTCACGCACAGCGCTGAAGTCTGTCCTGTAATGGTCCTAGTGACCCGCTCTACCGGATCACCATGTTTGCACAAAATCGTCAAAACCGTTTCAGGGTCCCTTTAAGGGGGATAAATGAGGCTGTTAAGGGGGATATGGGAAGGTCTGACTTTGAGGGAAGGGAAGCTCAGAGTAAAATTAGGTACGAACAGAGATTAAGGAATATGAAAGAAAGTAGATGGGCAGCGAAAGTATTCAGATATTTGTATAGAAAGAACGTTGATTCACAATGGAGGAAGAGAACTAGGAAGCTTACCAGAAAGTATACATCCAGTAACGAAACGGATGGGACGAAAAAGAGCGTTAAGAGCATCGTCAGAGCGGCGGAGAACTCGGATTGGATAGCAAGAATGGAGAAGAAACCGGCATTGAACAACTACCGAAAAGGGAAAGACGATATCAAGAGAGAAAAATTTTACGATAATTCAAAGGGAAGCGCTTTACTGTTTGAGGCAAGGTCCGGTTGCCTGAGAACCCGAAGTTACAGAGCGAAATTCAATAAAGAAGGGGACACATGTACGTGCTGTGGAAAAGCTAGGGAAACGACAGATCATATTTTGATTGAATGTACAGATGTCCACCCAGATGTAGCTGTGGACACTACCCTACAGGAGGCCATGGGTTTCAGAAGTAACAGGGGAAAGCTGAACATACCGGCGATAGAGATAAGTAAAAGGCGCTTAGAGCATTGGTGGCGCAAAAGTATGGAGCAAACAAAAGCGCAAGGTAGTTCGGGTAAGATTGTTTCATCACAGAGGAACGATAATAGATAAAATAAATAGACGAGGAGAAAAATTAGTTGTGAAAATATGTGTGATTCGGGAAAAGAAATGTTTGTAGAGGAAACAGAAATAAAGCTTGAGCTTGGTGGCCCGGATACCGCCCCGTTATAAGGGGGACGCTCCTAATATCCATCCATCCATGCCGCGGTAGAGCTCCCCCTCTCTCGCCCCCACTCTCTCCCTTTCCCTCCCTCTCCCCCTCTGCCTCACAACGGTCCCCCCCCCCCTCTCTCGCCTCGCGATGCCGACGCAGGCAGCGTCTGCTAGCGAGTGTTAAAGACGACAGTCTTTCTTGGGATACTTCAACGCAGAAATTTTGGTCTGTCTGTGTGTGTGTGCGTGTGTCTGTCCTGCTGCGAAAGGTGAAACCCTTCCTCAACGACCACCCAGCTTGAACTGGTAGCTACCTTCATACTTCTGAACACAGTCGGCCAAAAGGCAAATATTACGCATATCTGAGGCGCAAAATCAATACGTAAGTATTAGACGGTGTGTTCCTTTAGTAGAAAATACATAGATACGTAATTCTAAAGACCCTAGTGCTTGTTAGGATGCGCAAAAGCGGACGTTTCCTACGCAGTTCTGCGTACTAGGCAAGCTTCTTGCGTTTCCCGAAACCATGGCCAGATGGCGCCCTTATTTCACGCTGCGAAAGGTGAAACCCTTCCTCAACGACCACCCAGCTTGAACTGGTATCTACCTTCATACTTCATAAAGCTAGGGAAACGACAGACCATATTTTGATTGAATGTACAGATGTCCACCCAGGTGTAGCTGTGGACACTACCCTACAGGAGGCCATGGGTTTCAGGAGTAACAGGGGAAAGCTGAACATGCCGGCGATAGATATAAGTAAAAGGCGCTTAGAGCATTGGTGGCGCAAAAGTATGGAGCAAACAAAAGCGAAAGGTAGTTCGGGTAAGATTGTTTCATCACAGAGGAACGATAATAGATAAAATAAATAGACGAAGTAAAAAATTAGTTGTGAAGATATGTGTGATTCGGGAAAAGAAATGGTTGTAAACGAAAAAGAAATAAAGCTAGAGCTTGGTGGCCCGGCCACCGCCCCGTTATAAAGGGGACGCTCCTAATATCCATCCATCCATCCATCCATCGTTAAAGTCCCTGGATATTCTTGGGACTATTAAGGGACTTTAGTTAAGGGACTTTAACGCTCGTGCCGAAAGGTTAGCACAAGGCAGCGGAACGGCCGCCCGCCACTCCGGCCGGTCCCTTTCTCTCCTCGCGTCTCTTCGTTTTCCCTCTCGCTTGCGCAACTCCTCGGGGAAATAGAAACACGCGAACCGGGACGCGTATTTCCTTAACATATCCGGAGCAATGCACAGGACGCGTTCTGCGCCGCTATTGGCCGCACGCGAGGCCACGTGAGCCCGCCTACGCATTTCCGGTAAATTTTCCGCTAAATGTTTGTTTACACTCGCACAATGCCGGCAGCCGGCAGAGAGTAGCCTGCACGGGGAGGGAAGGCTGCCGCCATTTTATCGCTGCCGGCGCATTTTTTTCTGTTATAGCTATTTTAAGCGTGTCCGTGGTTCCGCCCGTGTCACTGGAGGGCCCGTTGACATACGCTGCCGCTTCGCGGTGCGCCTTCGGCGCTCTCACTATTTTGCTCGTGTCACTACTGCCAGAGCCAGGCGCGTCAGCGACGGGCGCTAGCGCGCCCGCCGCTGAGACCAACGCGATTATTGCGGCTCCTTCGTAGCAGTTGTGTTTTTACCGGAAATGCGTAGCGGCGGCTCCCACGACGGCGGCCCTCGCGTGCGGCCAATGGCGGCGCAGAACGCGTCCTGTGCATTGCTCAGGATATGTTAAGGCATTACGCAACCGGGACTCATGTAGTACGGCCGGTAGAAGGCTATCGTCTTTCGACGACATTTGCAGCGAAGCACGGAGATACGCGGCCAATTTTCTTGTTTCCCGTATATATGGCACTGGATTTTGACCTCCAAGGTAGTGCCTGTGTGCGATTTCTCCTGTGCGTGATTAAACAATGAAAATTCACAGCGTACATGTAAAATTAAAGTGAGCTGCAAATCACCATAACTCTCATCGACCCTTTAGTATAAACGCGCACGATCTTACGTCGATGATGTACTGGGCAGAATTCACGGTTTACCGATGAACCTCCGCAGCTTCGCCCACTCATCATCATTCACCCCGTGGATATGCTGTGAATTTTTTTCTACTTAATGTCCCTTCAAGCAGAAAGGCATATTATTTTATCTTTCAGAGTAGCCAATCCTGCCACCAGTGTAGTCCAGCAAACCGGAATTTGGTTCCTAGTAACCTCAGTAAACTTCGCTTCTTTCATCTCTCTACCGCCCTCAAACATAGAACAGTGAAGTACATGACTGGCATACCTTCGAAGCCCATTTACAAATCCAGTCTTCAGGTACGTGTAGTCCTCGAGTGCTGCCCTTGAGCAATTGTTCGAGAACATTTACTCGAGTACGTTATGGCACGACCACGGCATACTTTATGGTACTCAAAGAAGTTACTCGTGAATGAGAGGTATAAAAAAAACCTTAATTATTTTACTGTGCGACAACCTGAGCAAAAAACCCCTTTCAGTTGCACACACTTACAAGATGGCTGTGATAGCTTTCTGCGATGAATTGCAATGGGTAATCAGTGTACCATTGCAGCAACACCATAACTGCACAGTTGAAGTCAGCCTATCACGTCTCGGGAGCTCTCGTGAAACGCCGTAATGTGAGTGGGAGTAAGTGGGTGGGAGAAACTGTGGTCAGAAACGAGGAGTGAGAAAGCAATGCGTTTGACGGGTCAACAGCCAATAATATAGGAGCTCGCAAAGTCAAACGGATCGCAAAAATCGAAATAGTTCCAGAATGTTCTGATTGGATCGCGATTTTCCTGTTGTGGTGCATCCTTTACGCGCTGTTTTAAAAGAATGAATGTAAACCAACTCGTCCAATTTTGCAGTCTGCTCCCTTGTACGTTGAACAACTGTATCTTCCGACCGAGGTCAGTCGTCCAACTTGTTGAGCCCAGTAGTGCACGATCATCTGTGCCAGCAATACTTCGTGCACTGACATAATGACAATCATTCATAGTCCAAAGCAGTGCTCACAAGTTGCAGTGCTTTCCACCCACCATTACGTGGAATGTACAGGCGCTCATAAGCGTCCAGTCACAGTCTGCATAAAATGTTTTCTTTATTCCGGGGGATAGTCCCAGCGGTAGTATAAGGCGCCTGAGGTAGAGTCCACAGAAAAAGGTGGGACATGTTCACCGAACCGAACCAGACAGCCTGTATTGGCGCGCAAATAGGAGGAATAATTTATTACGGCGACCAGGCGTATTGGCAAAGGAGCCTGGTTTTCCAGGAAATCATGGCTCTGTACCTTGCCTTACCTTGTGCACAAGCCAATATGGTCCTCAGGGTCATGAATGTTTTTTTTAAGTTGTTGTTATTGTTGTTGTTGTTGTCGTCGTCGTCGTCGTCGTGGTTGTTGTTGTTGCTGCTGCTGCTGCTGCTGCTGCTGCTGCTGCTGCTGCTGCTGCTGCTGCTGCTGCTGCTGCTGCTGCTGCTGCTGCTGCTGCTGCTGCTGCTGCTGCTGTTGTTGTATACTTTTCGTGTCTGCGGGTTGTTTGTACATCTTCGTTCTATACGGTAAAAGATATTTGGCGTGTCTCTGTAGTATAGGCAAACTGATATCTTCCCGAATTGTCATCATCGTCGTGCACTTCTCTTACATTCACTGCAGGACGTCAGGTGGACGGAAAAAGCGTCAAAGTACAGGGTTAAAGGGGAAGATCCAGAAAACAAAAGTAATGTTGTCTGGCCCTGCGAAAGAGTGGAAGACTGTCAAATAGAATGCAGAACCTGTACGCCTATGCGCATTCAGATCAATTACTCACAGTTGAGTCTACTCATGTAGAAGACATGCACCGAAGAATAAGGATAGGATGGCTTGGTACGCGTTCGGTAGGCCTTCGCAACTCACAGCCGACAACTTACCACTGCCCCTAAAGCGGAAAGTGCGTAACTACTGCATTTTGCCCCCTAAATATGAGACAGCAACTTCCAAAGTGACTAGAAACTCGGAATGAACTTAAGAACCACGCTGCAGATGATGGAACGAAAAATTTTTCGTGTAACATGAAGAGACAGGAAAACTGCGGAGTGGATGAGAAGACAGAAATGGATAGTCGACACCTCAGTTGGCAATAAAAGGGGAAAAAATGGACCTGGGCAGGCCTCCTTATGAGAAGTGCAGTTGACCGATCGTCAGTAAGAACGACAGCATTGATGCCATGGGCGGAAAAACGCACCCTTGGACGGCAGGCAGGAAGATGGTGTCATGTAATCTGCTGGCACAAAATGAATTGTGAAAGTGTATTCCCAGTCCACACAATGTCCATCCTACACTGTCCTGTGTAGGACGGAAATGATTCGGAGAAGCCTTCTTCTGTTTTCAGCAACATTTTCTAATATCAGTTTTCAACGCGTTTATTAAGTCACCTTACGTTGTTTGATCGCAGAGCCAACACATAGCCCGCCCACATGACATCCCTTTTAAGCTTCAGAACCTGGCGGTCCCAATACTATAGCTCGTATACCACATCAGCGGCGCCCATTTTTTCGCCCTCTTGAAATTGTACCATTAAAATACAATTTAGGCTAAGTCTTCAAATGTCTACTACCACAGAGACATTCCCACTGCGCGACTTCCCCCTAATGCAACGTCGCAACACAAATAAAATGCGGTTTTCCGGCGATAACAGCCTCTTGCTTCCAAAAATATACACTATGGCAAAATGACAGCCTTGTTTTGTGCAACATCATTTCAAAATTTTCTGCCATCAAATATTGAACCATGCCTTTCACTATACACTGCTTTCAGCAGCTTACCAAGCTGTGCTTACTAACAACATATGATACCTGCATGATTACGTCTGTCATGCTCCGCCGCGGTAGTCGCATTTTCGATGGAGGCGAAAATGCTAGAGGCCTGTTATGTGCGTTGTCAGCCGACGTGAACGAACAGAGGCGGTCAACATTGCCGGAGCCCTCCACGACGGCGTGCCTCATAATCATATCGTAGTTCTGGCACATAAAACCCTATCAGTTACTATTACCATCTTATGATAACTTAAGACTTCACAGAATTTAAGCCGCCGTCCTACGCCTCACGTAGTCGTAGAGGGCAAACCTTACCATGGCTGCAATAACTGGTATCCATCTGGCCACCTTGTCTGTTACTCGCTGTTTCTTTCTGGTTACGTTCCCATTTGGTGGAATGTTATTATGCAGTAATGTAACAACTCTTCCATAGCAAGCTATTCGCGATTCCATCTAAATGCTCGCCACCTAGCGGACGCTCCTGGAACCAACCGATCCAAGGTCGACCTCGAAACGCGGCATGGTATCGCATTGCCGCGGGCTGTAAAACAGCTCTATATTTCCTTAATCGACGCCACGCCGCCTCGAAGAAGCCCGAAAAAGAAAGAATCCTCATCAAAAGACTTTTGTTGCGTACCTCAGTGCGTGTCATCGCGATGCAAAGACAGCAATACGTCGTTTCATCAGTTCCCCAAAGAAGCAGACGACGCTTCGCGGAGGGCAACATGGATTAGGAACTTGCGCATCGGCAAGAAGGTGACGGTAATTATGCAAGTTTGGTCCAGGCACTTCACTCGCGACGATTTCTTCCTCCCCAGTGAGTGCACAGATTGTGTGTGCGCGCGTTTATTATCATGCACGCTTTTCGAAGAGCCGGAGTGTAGTTTAGTTTAGGCTGGCGCATGAACAAAATAGCGACATCGTTAATACGTGTATATCTGGTAACGTTTTCTGAGTGTGCCTATGCTCAACTTGAACCGCCGTAACATTATTGCTGACGTATGTACTTTTGTCCGCATGCATTGTAGTAAGTAGATATAAAGCGTGCGCTTGCCTTCGTTCGCCGCCTTCGTCCCATGCGCGCGCTGCGCCTCGTAATTTGTTTGATGGTTATGGAGGTAATGTGTGATCGTTTCACGTAGCGCGATTGAATTTCGAGTTCATCTGGTGACAGTTCAGAATTTATTGCGCTCCTTCCAACTTTTCAGCCCTCGACCTGTTCACCGCGCCTCTAAGTTTGTCTTCCGGCACCGCGCATAGAACTGCACTCTTTTAGCACGTTTATAAGTGATGCATTTGTACTCAATGGAGCAACGCCGTGCACAAGTGCTTGCATCTTTCGGAGAGGCCTGCTACGCATGAACACGTACCTGCCTTCTTCAACTTCAGGCTCGCTGGAAAGGCTCTTTATCCTTACGAAAATCTGATGCGGGTCTCCGAACAAGTGCGACGTTTGAGTGCACAGCGCAATTATTTCCGCTGTTTCGCCGCTCAAATCTTTTTAGACCGATTAATATCAGATGTTCGGCAGCAAGAACAATTTCGCATTCGACGAAGCATCGCGATTCGAACCCGCAATCAAGAAACTTTAGCACAGTGCTAAGCGGAAGCGTGGCCGTGACCCTGGATATAGAAGCCATCTTTGTTTTTCTCAGCAATGTTGCCAGATCAACCATTTTTTCTGGAGTTGCGAATAAAACCGGACTCAAAGCGACATTGCCGCGTTTGTGTGCTGTGGTTGGCGACATTGATCGCCATTTCCTATAGTGTGCTCCGGATATGTCCCCCAGTGTGACGTGCTAGAAGTTAGGCTGAAGTGTGCCGCGTCTCCCTTCAAAAGCGCAAGTAACGTTGCGTTCCCACGGAGACATGGATTATTTAGCCGAAGCGGTTCAGCTCCTCCCCGAGTCCTTCACTGATTCATAGCTACGTAGAGAGAATATTCAGTCATAGGGTCGGACCTGCGGGGCGTGGAGAGATGGATGGTTTGCAGTCTCTTGGGGGCTTGTTCAAGTCCGTCTCCCTCCTTTCCATTAATCGTGTCTGTGTCTCTGAAAAGTTGTAACGGTTCTATTCAAGATTTTTTTTCCTTTTAACGCTTCGTCGGGCTTGCGTTATCCCCAGGACCTGCTGGTTCTGAGTCATGGATGATGGGGAAGAAATAAAACTGGCCTAAATGAGTCATTGCATTCTACCGACCGATGTCTTCATAAGAAATTCGCTGATGATATGAAAGCTTAGAGGGTCTCCTTCATTGAGTGCACAGACTCCGCTGACATTCAGTGAGTGCGCGCTCGAGTGGACCAATTTCCGGTAGTGTTTCCGTTGTAGAGCCAGTAATGCTCCTGGGACGTTTTCTTGCGCGTCTTTCCGGAAATTTCAATTAATGCGCTTAAAGACAATATTAGGCAAATCTCACCTGCTGCTACCAGTAAATATTTCGGGAGGCAGTAAAGCGAAATGTTTACGTGTCTTCGTATAACCGCCTAAATTAACTCGCCCGTTTTGAAGACACGTTAAGGATGCCTTTCGACGGCCTCCAACATCATTCTCGGAACTGGCAACGCGTTGATATATGTAACAATGCTCCAGTAAAGTTTCAGTCTCTTCAGGAGGCTTCACGTGCACCACCAAGATATCAGGCTCGTAGCCATTCGGTGAACTGGGCGACGCGGTGAAAATCATCGTAGCGAACCTTCCGATCCTGGTGGCTTGCTTCGGTGCATTGACGCCGACGAGTTCACGGGGACATCAAAGAAAGAGACGCCGAGGAGATATGTCGGTTGACGGCCGTAAACGAGAAAAAACCAGGAGTGAGTAGCCAGGTATGCGCTATGCAGCAGTGTGATAGGCGAAAGTCACAAATAGCATGATAGTATCCCAGTTGTTGTCATCATGTTTGATGTACTATAGTATATCAGAGAGTTCGACGATAGCGCTCTGTGAGGCCATTAGTATGTGGACGGCGTTACACGCGCTGAGGACGTCCTCGAGTATCCTCGACAGAAACGCCTTGCCACAGTAACTTAAAAGTATACGTGGCGCTCCATAGCGCAGCAAGATGGCTTCCAAGAAGAAGTTCGCTATGTCGTCCACGGGTCCTAAGGTAGCGCATCTGTTTCGGCGACCAAGAACTTTAGGCGTACCTTGCCAAGCGATGACTGCAGTGATTATCCATCGCTTGCCGCTAGCGGATGTGGCAGCGCTGTCCGTAGAGGTTGTGGGGCCGCGTCCCGCTCGACGCCATGTTTTTGCACGAAATGCCTCGCACCCCCCTTTCCCAGCTGGACGGGGCGACGGCCCGCCCGCTTCGCCCATGTGGTTTTAACATAGGCTGCCATTGGGCAGTGAGAAATTCTTAGAAGGTTTGCGCGTTCTGGCGTTTGTGGTTTTGGAGATGCCTCGAGAGAACACGCTGGGTCTCGGGGCGATGCGTACGTGCTTTTGCGGCTCTCCGGGCGGCGAGGCCTCGTTGCCCGGACCGCGCGTCGTCTCGGGCTCCAGCGACCCACGGCAGCGGCCGGCGATCTGCGCCCATCTACGTATGTTCCTTCCTTTCTATTTTCCTTTTCTTGGGGCGCGGTCGCGGGCGCGCTGGCCGGGGTTAGGTGCTTCTCTCATGCATGGTCTTTGGTTATTTTTGTGTGTTATTGTGTGTTCGCGTGTTGTTCATTGTTACTGTCCTTTGTTTGTGTTATCGTGCTCGCGTGTTGTTAATCGTTATCGTTGTTGTCCTTTGTGTTTAATTCGATCTTTATTCGGCCTTGTTTTGTTTGTATTATTTATTTTAACGTGTTTATTAAATCACCATGCTAGGAGAGTTGCGCCTAATGTTCTCCTCCTTCGTCGCGTGCGACGGTTCGCGCTGCCCTGCCTAGAGTCGGGCCGCGGGCCGAAGCGCGCGGCAGCGCGGCATGCATGGCTGAGACTAGCTAGCGCGCGAACGCGACGACCTCATTCTCTGCTCGTTGAGTGCTCGAACCCACGACAGGGGGTTGCTAGCGGCGATGCCGCTGCTAGGAGTAGTAATTAGAGAAAGGAACCCCGACAAGGTCAATTCCGATGACCGTGAATGGAGCATCAGGACAGGGCAGGAGTTGCAGCAGCCCCGTCAGGGCTGAAGTGATGCGTTTGCGGCGCTGGCAAAGCGGGCAAGAAGCGGCGTATTTTGCTACGGAGGTAGCAAAGCCAGGCCAGTAAAAACGATTGCTTATGCACTCGTAGATTTTGCGGAAGGCGAGATTACCAGTCGTTGGACTGTCACATGAGATGTCTCCAAAAAGTTCGACAATCCCTAAGCATATTCTTATGAGATAAGAACGCGAAAGCCTTTCTTTTGGCTAGATTGTTGTTGCGGAGGGGTGCTGCAAACTGGTGTTGCCGAGTTGTGTTATTAAGAATGAGGCAATGTGGGAGGCCGTATTGTGTTTATTTACGTGATTTGATGCCATCGAAGTAGTGCCGACACTTCACATGTCCTCTTCTATTTCGCCGTCCAGGCAGTATATGCAGATATGCCCAAGGCAGGTCTCGGGTATATCATAGTGCGACCGCCGCGGCGTTGTGGGCGGCCTCGTTAGACAGTCACCGGTGTCGACACGCTCTTATCGTTCCGGTGACGGCGTACTTAGGCCGGGGTACCTACAGTACCATGGACTTGTGATCTGAATAGTAGGTGGACACATACATCCCATCTCGCACTATGTATCGGGCGTTGGTGAATAAGAGATCGATGCACGCCGTGATGGCCCCAGTGGGTGTCTTCAATTCGAGATTGGACTCGGCACGCATGGTGACGAGGAACGATGGGCGAGCTGGCGCGTTCGCGCGCCGAGTGTTGCTACGGCGACGCCGCGCAGCTGTGCGCGCTTTCGCCAACCCAGCGAAGAAACGCGGCGACGCGGCCGTACGCCGCTGGAGGTAGCTCCAGCCACGGCCAGGGTAGACTGCACGCGCGCGCTGTGCGCAGTCGTCCAGCCCGGCCGTGCTCCGGCGGAGCGTGGCGCGTGCCTAGTCTGCCGACTGCCGCTGCGGCGAGAGCTGGCGCCGGCGTCACTTCCGGTGGGAGAAGTCACGTGTTTTCCGGGCCCGGCTTTGCGAGCGCTTTTTGCGGACAGCAGCTGGGCGCGCGCTCTTGCCAACCTAGTCAAGAAACGTTTTCGCGTTAATATTGTCACGGTGCAAGAACAGGGACGAAGACGACGATCTCGAGGGGAAGGAAGAAGACGCAGGAGTGGGGCGCAGGCTGACGGTCCGTCTTTGCGGCTGCACCGGCTAATCTCCCCGTTCTAAAATAGACTTCCATTAGAAGCGTATCCCTGTGCCCGTTTGGGCCCGACAGGACAGGTCTTTCATGGCAGCGGACTTGCTACCGGCGGGCGGGCCAAAGAGATCGCGCAATTTCTGCTTACATAAGTCCCAGCTGGTCAGCTCTTCTTCATGTGTATCAAACCAAATGCGTGCTGGCCCCTGGAGATAGAAGCGAAGGTTTGCGAGCATCACCGTGGGGTCCCATCGGTTGTGCGCTGCAACTCGTTCGTAGAGGCCAAGCCACTTTTCCACGTTCTCGTTGGACTTGCCCGAAAAAATTCCAGGGTCACGGGGGTGAGTCAGGACAACTGAGTGTTGTGGCGTCTGGGATGCTGGCGCCATGTTTGATCCAGAGGCCTGGTCGTCGGTGGGCATGGTACAGCGGTTGATGACAAACCCGCTGCGGAGTTCCGTCTTGTGCGCTACCCAGCACTTTCACCAAAATGAAGCGGACACAGGGATACGCTTGTAATGGCAGTCTATTTTAGAACGGGGAGATTAGCCGGTGCAGCCCCAAAGGCGGACCGTCAGCCTGCGCCCCACTCCTGCGTCTTCTTTCTTCCCCTCGAGATCGTCGTCTTCGTCCCTGTTCTTGCACCGTGACAATATATATGCCCTGAATGACCGAGGAGCGACAGAAACCCAACGGTGTCCTTCGGGGTGGAAAACATACCTGTTTACGATTGCGTTTTCGGTTTTGAAGTTTTATAAATGGTGACGGGCTCGAGCGTTGGGAAGACACGATGAGCTGCCTAGGCGTTCCATAACTGAGGGACAGTAAGCATCGGTGCGTTGATGGAACGCACAGACATTGGGGTGGATAGAAGGAAGTCCGTTGACAGTGAAAGAACTACAGAGGACGCGTTCGCAATTTCGCTCACGGATAGAGGCAGGCAGGGAATGTCGGACGGCGGGGGCAAGGGATAGAAAGGGGCACAGTGCATCGGTATCGTCGTGCTTCTTGCCGGATTGGTACATGACATCAGAGTCATGTTCTTGCAGACGACGTGCCCGGTGCCCTAGGCGTCCAGACATATTCTTTAACGTCGACAATCAGCACAAGGCGTGGTGCTCAGTCACGAACGTAAAGTGGCGGCTGTGGAGAGAAGCCCGAAATTTTTGTATGACCCAAACAACGGCTTGACACTCCTGCTCAGTGACTGTATAGTTTCTCGGACAATGTCAGCGTCCGCGTATGCGACGACGCGTTCTTCTGAACGTAGTCGTTGCAAAATAACAGCGCCGATCCCATGACATCGCACCTGGGTAGAGTAGGTACGATGTCGCCGAAATGACAAAGAGCGGCTCAGACGTGATGGCACGCTTCAAAGTGTCAAAAGCCGTTTGGTGCTCGTCTGACCATACGTATAAAGTTCCCGAAGAAAGGAGTCGGTGAAGCGGGGCCGCAATGGTTGCGAAATTACGTCTGAAGCGCTGGAAGTAAGAAGCGAGGTTAAGAAAGCTGCGGAGCTCTTTGAAGCGTTGGCTGGCCTGATGAAGCAGCATTTTCTGGAGCTACCAATAGGTAGCTCCATATTCGAAAAAATCTTATTTTGTGCGCATAAATATCAGGTAGTGAAAAACGAAAGTCACAGCGCGCTTTGCGCATACTTCAGCTGCCGAGCTAATTCATTCATTCATTCATTCATTCATTCATTCATTCATTCATTCATTCATTCATTTACGATAGCGCTAGCACCCAACGACATTACGTTTCTTTCTCACCTCTGATTCATCTCCGGATGAAGGTAGCTACGGAAATAAAAAAAAAATCCGGTAGAAGGACCATATAAGAAACACCAACATTAGAGTTATTTGAGGTGGACTTGATATGAGAAAATAATTTTAGTGCATAAATAAAGTCATTTAACCATAAGGGTAATTAATAAAAATTAATTAAAGGGGGTAGATGCGCACCGCATTGGATATGCGAGTATGAGCCACACGTACGAAAGAAAGAAAGAAAGAAAGAAAGAAAGAAAGAAAGAAAGAAGGAAAGAAAGAAAGAAGGAAAGAAACCAAGCGTGGCATATACCTGCATTGGATACGTGGGTATGAGTCAGCACACCTATAGTTATCCTAAAGCCTACGCCTGTCAACCAGAAGCCGTCAGTAAAACAAAAGTGAGCCAAAGGCAAGTGTCTAACGCCATTCAGACACTCAAGTGAACGCCAAGATTGCCTTGAAAGCTCCGTTTTATTTATTTATTTATTTATTTATTTGTTTATTTATTTATTTATTTATTGTATAATGTACTCACCCCCCACAATCTACTCCCAGTAACCAGAAGCTGCTTTCTTCCTATTTTTTTTTTCTCATGATCGCCTTCACAGCGGCGGCACTCTTAGAAATATTCTGTCTGCTTAGTAATCTTCGAGATAGGGCTGCTTCGACTGAAATGCGCGCTAGAATGGTCGCGACGTACGTGCGGCACGACTCATGGCTCCCAGTACTACGCTTGATATGACTCGTTCCTCTCTCGCGGCAAAACAATACAGCAACGCTAGTCGCCAAACAGGATACATTACAGTACAAACTGAGCATACTGGCGAGCATGAACGAGCAGTAGAGCACGCGGACGCACGCAATTCTCACTTATCTTCCGCAAACTTGCACGGACGGCCTCCCCAAGGGCACTACGGAGAAGCAACGTGGTCCATTATCGCGACTGCGCACGCAGCAGCAGTTACTACATTATACACATGAGGCTGGGCCGCACGAGCTCGCGGCCGCGCGTCGTTGATTAGCCAAAGAGCGAGTCGTCTCTCCGCCCCCTGGCCCGCTTGTCCCTGCACATCCTCCTCCCCCGGGAAAGAAACAAGAATAGGACAGTGCTCCATACGCGTGTCGGAGCTCGTGTAATTAGAGCTAATAACGAGCGAGACAAGCAGGCAATGGGGGAAAGAGGCGCCTGATCCAGCAGCTGCCACTCCCGACACTCGCCTCTGGAGGCCGCCGCCTGTCTCTTGTCAAAGCTTCGTGGAGCTTGTCACGACACCATTAGGCGCCCAGGCGGATCGGAAAGACAACAGCGCGTTGGGCCACGACCGTGGTCTGCCGCCCCCCAACACGCTCTGTCCTTCCATTCCCAACGCGTCCATCTCGCTGACCGTGTGCAGTCGGCAGTACATAGCGCGACACCTCGTGCAGGCAGCGGCGGCGTGCCGCTCTTTCGCGCTGCCGCGCCGGTAAAAAATCATCGCATCCTGTTGTTAACGCTATTTAGCCCTTCTTTCTGTGCACGCTTGTGTATACGCTCGGACGTGACGGCACGTCGTTAGAAGCCGACGCGTCGTTAAATGTAGGGGCGCCACGAGCGCATGCAGTGTCGGCTGCCGCGCAGCTTACGGGGATCAAAGGATCGAAAACGGGTTCACTGCGCGCCGCTCTTGGTGCACCTTAACATCGCGGGCATGGGCAAGAAACAACAGTGTGGTACTGACTCGCGCAGTTAGCTTTTGATTGAAAATAATAAAAAAAAAACGGCGTGTAGTTCGACTTGCCGACAGCGGCTTCACTCGCGTGGAAACAATCAAGGACCTTTTTTTTTCTTGCACTTCTTTCTCTTGCTCTTGGCCATGTTAATTCTGCAATGTGCCGCCACCTATTGAATATGCCAGTTTCTGCTCGGGATTTTGCAAAAAGCCGTGCACGTATTGCCAATATTAAAACACCAATTGAGCTGTATAAGGGAAAGCTGTGGCCGAACAAGTTTCTGTGCTTGGTTGTATTGCGAAGTATACTGTGAATGCTTGAGAAGTTGCTATGTTTGAGATGCAGCGAACATTCTTGATTAAACCTGCAGGTGATGCTTGCAGACAACGACACTGTACTTCAGCTCTTACACGGCTTATGACGTGAGCTTTCCCCATATCAAGTATACACTCTAAAAACTGCAGCCGGTGTCGCAGGAGTGAAACGGCTGAGTTACTCTTTACGGCATCGTTCTATTCTAGCAAAACGTCGGATGGAGTGAAATATATTGCTCACTCTTCAAGAAACGAGAGAGTGACGTGGCCTTTGTAATATACCTTCATCTGAGAGAGTGAAATGCCCGTATACTCTTGCGGCATAAGAGAGTAAAGAGGCGCACACACTACCGGCAAACTCGCCGTAACGGTACACCGGCCTCCGGATACTGAGACGGCAGCCGAGCGAGCGCTGTCTACACTGCACCACACCGGCGTTTCACTCACCGGCGCGGCGGTCACGTGACACGAACAGACGGCGAGGTTTTGCGCGCTTCGAGTCTCGCACAATCGCTGCATGATCGTGTGAAGGCGACGTTTCACTCGCTTTGCGTTGTCTACGCGTCGACGCCGCAAACTTTGTCAGGGCTGCTTTTTTGTGTGACAAATTTTGATGCTGTGACGACGGCACGAACACGGATATATCGCAACGACGGTGGATGTAATCACCTGGTGTGCTGCCTCCCACTATATGACATCGGCGTACTCTTTAGGCACGATGCCAAATGGTTGAAATGGAACCAAGCTGGATATATCGAAATATCGACGACCGTTCAAGTTTAGTTCTGCTGCTCCACTTGACTGAAAAACAGCGGTGTGCGTGCAGTAAGTGGTGATGTCAAGCGGTGTGTTCTATACATGCAAGAAAGTGCTGATCGCGAAAACAAAACCACGCGTATCTGTGTGTTCGTGTCGTATTGTAGGTCTGTGTGAGCCATAACTGCGCACTGAAAGGTAAGTGCCACACGAGCTAGTGCGCTGTCTCCTAGCATGCTGTCTCTTGTGGGCTAGAGCGAACAATTTGTTTTCTGTTCCGTGCTGTGTTAGCCACCTAGCGTCTCATATTTATTTTTGCTAAGTTTAGTGATAAATAACCTGTTTTGTTAACTTAAAGAACTGGTCGCTTCTTTTCTTCCCGACCCCAGCACGAATCCGTTTTGTGTGGATGATGGTTGAGATGTATGGCCAAAGGGGGATGAGCGAGGTTAGTTGTGGTGTTTTGTGAGACGTGGAACGGTAGTTGTGGTGGTTGAGAAGTGGTGCATAAGATGTAGAACCGCCTCCACCTTTGTGCGTAGTGGGGACATCTCAGGTGGTAGAGGAGTGATACGGTCGACGGCGGACAGTGGAAGTTCTATCGACGTGTATGCGACGAGTATGCGACGAGTTGCCCCTCAAGTTTGTTCAAAGGCGGGCAAGTGCACCTGGACAGAAGGTTTATGTTTGGATAACAATGACAGTAGCTCATGTGCTTGCTGCGGAGTCACATCCTTACTGATTACGCTGGCGAGAGCAGTCGCACGACCATCGTCCGGGGATGGACGTTGCTGTGCAGCACCGCTACTCGCAGCCATCACGGAGACAGACTGGGCGTCCACAGCGCAAACCATAATAGCGCCTCTGGGAAGTAGAATTGGCTCACTTGTGACATTGAGCACTTCCAGAAAGGCCGTGCCGTTGAAGAAGCGAACAAAACCCAATGCTAGTGCAAGTCCTTTGGATAAGCAGCGGACATATGGGGCGACCAGAACGTCACCATGGTCAAGTACTTCTGAAGCAACCTCGAGAAGTTCCTCGTGGCCAGGTAGCGCCACGCAGTCAGAGTTAGCAGACGATGGTGAGACTGATACCTGTCATTGGTCTTGCTCATGTGGACAAGGCGTTGTGGGCAAGAGATGAAAGCGGAAGCATCAGAAAGAAAGTCCCATCAGCATATAAGCACTGGAAGTCCTCACTGCAAACTGAGTATGATGGTGGATCCCATCAATGAAAACTAGAACGGTACACAGTGCCGACGGTAGAATATCATGAGGTTGTTTCGGCCATGTAGATGACTGCCATTATAAGATGTAGTGACCTTGCGTAGACAAGAGCACAAATCTGCACGAATAACATAAACAGCGCCTCCGTGTCAACTAATTCTTTAACAGGCACCTCTTCAGCACACACTAATAACAAATTGGTCGGACGCTGTGGAGGTACTGTGTGTCCGAGCGATGCAGCTTTCCCTCCAAAAACTGCACTATCTAGATTTTCCGAGCGATGGTTAGTGTGTGCGTTATTGGCTGCAGTGCCAATTTTGAGCGTCGTAGAGGGGAAGGAGAGAGGCGCCGTCCTGCACAGTATGTAGTTTCGAGTCACGTCGGGTGAAGTGGGCTGGCAGAAGGAACGTGTTGAAGGGCGGCGCTGGTATGTCTTCTTAGACGACACCAGATGCCTTTCACAAGCATCGTAGCTGCCGCGTTCATCCTGTTGGCGCCTTCGACAAAACCGCGAGATGTGGCCTCGGTTGCCACAGTAATAACTGTTTGGGCGGCACGCGTGTCAAGGCATGTATATAAAATTCAGATGTAAATGCACGGGGCGTAAATGCTGCTGCATTGTTGTGAACAGCGGGCCGCATGCGGCAGCACCTTTTGCGTACGTGGCTGGCATGATCGGGGGTTTCGGAGGGTAGGGGCTCACAGCGTAAACCATGGAGGACAGCTCGTCCTTGATTATGTCCTGCGGCAAAGTAGCAAGTTGGACCAGTTGTTTTAGATTCATCTTAAAGATATTGACAGCGCAACATAAGGCAAGGGCAAAAGGCGAAGGAAAACGACAACAAAAGGCGCTGACAACTATCGTCATGTTGTCGTTTTCCTTCGCCTTTTGTTCTTGTCTTATGTTGCGCTGTCAATATATTTAACTTGATTATGTGGCGTAGACCTATATACAAAGAGTGAGGTGTAGGAACGGCCGAGCAGGAGAGGCTTTGTTTGATGCTCTTTGTGCATCAGAGCCCGAATCATTGTGCGCAAATCAACATTTAAAAAAAGTCGCGTGTCACAAGCGCGTCGATGTAAACGGATGTCTTGCAGTGAATGCAGATGCTGGCAAGTCGCGAGCGGGTGTCGTCCACGGTTTCTGACCACCAAAACGTTGAGAGAAGCGGGTCCTACTCCCTTTAAAGGGACTTCCTACAGTCCTCCATCGTCCTCCCTTCTTTTGGCTCAATAGAAAGCGTACCTTTCGAAGTGTCCCAGCGTACAGTGCTTTCTCCAGAAACTGAGTAGAAATTATTAAAACACGATTTTTTTTTTATCTACGAAGTCGCTCCTTTCCTACGTGTACAGATGCCGGCAACAATGGTTACTGCGCACGATGCGTCGTCGTCCCACTGGGAGCCCTTTCGGGCGCCGGAAGCTTCTTCTCAACAGGAACCAGTGCCAAGGTCGACATTCCAGAGGTAACGAGGAGGAGAGGCGAGGGAAAGTCGGCGCGCCGGGGTGCGCCTCGGACATGCAGCGCCGCATGCATGACAAGCGCAGTACTACGCGCCTGTACAGGCAGGCGAATTCGAAGTCAGTGCCACCCCGAAAGCAGTGAAAAGAAGAACGAATTGCTCTTGCAGGCAATCATGACGTCTTGTGGTGGTGCAATGACTTCACGCTGCTCATCATTCGGATGAGCATGAGTGCCGTGCGCGCGTTCTCGGACATAATTAAACTTTGTCAGAGGCATGTGGTTCTTTTGCGAATGTTCATTATTATTATTTCTCATTGACCACGCTGTTGCGGTTTCCTGCTTTTCGGGGTTCTTCATTCTTGCAGACCGCGAATAGCAATAGAATTACACGACCTCTTATCTGGTTCCATAGTATTGTTACAAGCACGCTGTTGTGCACAGCGGATTTTTAGTATGCCATATGCTGTCCAGTGTCTTACGTGGTACGAACTGGGGAGTGAAGGCTTGAACCAGGTTGCTGGGCGGATAGTGCAGGACAGAGAAGATGAGGTGACGAACAACGAACTAAATTAATACGTCGGGCTATGGGTGAGCGGTGTGTTACGAGGACCTATACATGCACATTTGGATGTATTTTGTTTATTTTTTATTAAATAGTACGGTCGCCGCCAGCTGGTCCGGCGCCCGGATCTAGCGGTGCTTGCATATACCTGCCCTCGCCCCTCAGGCGCCTCTAGTGTGTGTGTGTGTGTGTGTGTGTGTGTGTGTGTGTGTGTGTGTGTGTGTGTGTGTGTGTGTGTGTGTGTGTGTGTGTGTTGTGTGTGTGTGTGCACGTGTGTGTGTGTGCACGTGTGTGTGTGTGCACGACGGCCGCCTTTTTTATTTTTGTTCAAGCTCCGCTTTATCGTCAACTAAAAGCCACGGTGCTATTCAAGTTTTCTGCGGACAGCTTTACCCCGCTACATACGCACTACCCCAATTGAGCCATATTTCGTTGCATTGTACTAACTTCACTATTACCTGGCCATGGAAGGCATCTTGTCCAGGCGAAATCCAAGCCACGGTGAAAACATGTTGACCCTATGCGCAGTTGTATATCCAGCCCGTCGAGGTCAGCGCCACCCCGAAAGCAGTGAAAAGAAGAACGAATTGCTCTTGCACGCTATGAAAAGGTGGCTCGTAGGGTGAAGTACGCTTGTAAGACATACATAATTGCTTTCCGCAGAATATGCATGCCTGCGAGGGCTCGTTCTCGGACACTTGGAAATTGACGAACACGCTGATGGGTGTCGCTAGCGGCGTTTTTTGCCCCACGTTCAGAGCAAAATCAAAAATATAATTCCTTTTCTTTTTGTGGGCTGGAAGTGTGCTCGTTCCCATAAATGTGACGCATGATCTGCCCATTTTTACCATAATCCTAAAATGTTTTCTGAGCGTAAACAGTCCCTTTAAGATGCGTTGAACGCGATCTGGCTCGCTCATTGCCTCGTCGACGCGGCGGCAAAGGGAAAGTAGGTCTTCAAAGTACGAAGCGTGCGTCTGACCTGCTTTCTGTGTGCGTGCATCGAGCTTTGTTTTGTTTTTATTTTTTTGAAGCTTCATATGATTGGTGTTCCGAAAATCCGAATTGTTGTTGTTACGAAACCTTCCGAATTGTTGTTGAAAGGTCGCCCAATCGAGCAAGGCGACCTCGTGGTTGAAGAACCAAGGCTTCGCTACATCTGACAGATAGAAAGCGAGGCGGTGAAGTTCTTGAGGGTTATCCCAGTGGTTGCGTACACTCACTCTGTCACAGTTCTCCAGCCAGTCCTTGACGTCATCGCGCAGGAGACAAGGGAATACAGAGTGATCGTGCTGCCGGGCAGTGACGGTCCATGCAGAGGCGGCCGTTTCGGGGCCAGATGCGTTGACGCTGGCAGGTCCAGGCTGCGGGTCCTCAGACATGACAGTGGACAGGCGGAGCAGACGGCGAACTCGACGTCATAACGACCTTGGGCCTTAGCGTAGTGCTGCTTCAATTTCCTTAATTCAGCGACAATAAATCCATTCCGAAGGGATGCATCTCTCTGAAAGCCTGCTACACACAAACAGTAGCTTACCTCAACCTCCGGCTCGCTTGGAAGGTTCCTGATTCTCAAAGAATATCTGAGTCGGCTCACCGAACAGGCTGTCACGTTCACACCCGAATCGCAAGTATCGTTTCGTAACTGAAATCCTTCAAGCCGATGCAATATGAGGTAATTGGCAGCACGCACCTTTTCGCCTTCGACAGAACACCACAATTTAAAGCCGCAATGAAACTTCAGCACAGGGCTAAGAGAAAATGCAGCCGTGATTCTGGATATCGTAGCCATCTTTATTTATTCGGGCAGTGTTGCCAGATGAAGCAGCATTTTCTGGAGCTACCAATAGGTAGCTCCATATTCGAAAAAATCTTATTTTGTGCGCATAAAATATCAGGTAGTGAAAAACGAAAGTCACAGCGCGCTTTGCGCATACTTCAGCTGCCGAGCTAATTCATTCATTCATTCATTCATTCATTCATTCATTCATTCATTCATTCATTCATTTACGATAGCGCTAGCACCCAACGACATTACGTTTCTTTCTCACCTCTGATTCATCTCCGGATGAAGGTAGCTACGGAAATAAAAAAAAAATCCGGTAGAAGGACCATATAAGAAACACCAACATTAGAGTTATTTGAGGTGGACTTGATATGAGAAAATAATTTTAGTGCATAAATAAAGTCATTTAACCATAAGGGTAATTAATAAAAATTAATTAAAGGGGGTAGATGCGCACCGCATTGGATATGCGAGTATGAGCCACACGTACGAAAGAAAGAAAAAGAAAGAAAGAAAGAAGGAAAGAAAGAAAGAAGGAAAGAAACCAAGCGTGGCATATACCTGCATTGGATACGTGGGTATGAGTCAGCACACCTATAGTTATCCTAAAGCCTACGCCTGTCAACCAGAAGCCGTCAGTAAAACAAAAGTGAGCCAAAGGCAAGTGTCTAACGCCATTCAGACACTCAAGTGAACGCCAAGATTGCCTTGAAAGCTCCGTTTTATTTATTTATTTATTTATTTATTTGTTTATTTATTTATTTATTTATTGTATAATGTACTCACCCCCACCAATCTACTCCCAGTAACCAGAAGCTGCTTTCTTCCTATTTTTTTTTCTCATGATCGCCTTCACAGCGGCGGCACTCTTAGAAATATTCTGTCTGCTTAGTAATCTTCGAGATAGGGCTGCTTCGACTGAAATGCGCGCTAGAATGGTCGCGACGTACGTGCGGCACGACTCATGGCTCCCAGTACTACGCTTGATATGACTCGTTCCTCTCTCGCGGCAAAACAATACAGCAACGCTAGTCGCCAAACAGGATACATTACAGTACAAACTGAGCATACTGGCGAGCATGAACGAGCAGTAGAGCACGCGGACGCACGCAATTCTCACTTATCTTCCGCAAACTTGCACGGACGGCCTCCCCAAGGGCACTACGGAGAAGCAACGTGGTCCATTATCGCGACTGCGCACGCAGCAGCAGTTACTACATTATACACATGAGGCTGGGCCGCACGAGCTCGCGGCCGCGCGTCGTTGATTAGCCAAAGAGCGAGTCGTCTCTCCGCCCCCTGGCCCGCTTGTCCCTGCACATCCTCCTCCCCCGGGAAAGAAACAAGAATAGGACAGTGCTCCATACGCGTGTCGGAGCTCGTGTAATTAGAGCTAATAACGAGCGAGACAAGCAGGCAATGGGGGGAAAGAGGCGCCTGATCCAGCAGCTGCCACTCCCGACACTCGCCTCTGGAGGCCGCCGCCTGTCTCTTGTCAAAGCTTCGTGGAGCTTGTCACGACACCATTAGGCGCCCAGGCGGATCGGAAAAGACAACAGCGCGTTGGGCCACGACCGTGGTCTGCCGCCCCCCAACACGCTCTGTCCTTCCATTCCCAACGCGTCCATCTCGCTGACCGTGTGCAGTCGGCAGTACATAGCGCGACACCTCGTGCAGGCAGCGGCGGCGTGCCGCTCTTTCGCGCTGCCGCGCCGGTAAAAAATCATCGCATCCTGTTGTTAACGCTATTTAGCCCTTCTTTCTGTGCACGCTTGTGTATACGCTCGGACGTGACGGCACGTCGTTAGAAGCCGACGCGTCGTTAAATGTAGGGGCGCCACGAGCGCATGCAGTGTCGGCTGCCGCGCAGCTTACGGGGATCAAAGGATCGAAAACGGGTTCACTGCGCGCCGCTCTTGGTGCACCTTAACATCGCGGGCACGGGCAAGAAACAACAGTGTGGTACTGACTCGCGCAGTTAGCTTTTGATTGAAAATAATAAAAAAAAAAACGGCGTGTAGTTCGACTTGCCGAACAGCGGCTTCACTCGCGTGGAAACAATCAAGGACCTTTTTTTTTTCTTGCACTTCTTTCTCTTGCTCTTGGCCATGTTAATTCTGCAATGTGCCGCCACCTATTGAATATGCCAGTTTCTGCTCGGGATTTTGCAAAAAGGCCGTGCACGTATTGCCAATATTAAAACACCAATTGAGCTGTATAAGGGAAAGCTGTGGCCGAACAAGTTTCTGTGCTTGGTTGTATTGCGAAGTATACTGTGAATGCTTGAGAAGTTGCTATGTTTGAGATGCAGCGAACATTCTTGATTAAACCTGCAGGTGATGCTTGCAGACAACCAGCTCTTACACGGCTTATGACGTGAGCTTTCCCCATATCAAGTATACACTCTAAAAACTGCAGCCGGTGTCGCAGGAGTGAAACGGCTGAGTTACTCTTTACGGCATCGTTCTATTCTAGCAAAACGTCGGATGGAGTGAAATATATTGCTCACTCTTCAAGAAACGAGAGAGTGACGTGGCCTTTGTAATATACCTTCATCTGAGAGAGTGAAATGCCCGTATACTCTTGCGGCATAAGAGAGTAAAGAGGCGCACACACTACCGGCAAACTCGCCGTAACGGTACACCGGCCTCCGGATACCTGAGACGGCAGCCGAGCGAGCGCTGTCTACACTGCACACCGGCGCGTTTCACCGGCGCGGCGGTCACGTGACACGAACAGACGGCGACGTTTTGCGCGCTTCGAGTCTCGCACAAGCGCTGCATGATCGTGTGAAGGCGACGTTTCGCCCCCTTTGCGTTGTCTACGCGTCGACGCCGCAAACTTTGTCAGGGATGCTTTTTTGTGTGACAAATTTTGATGCTGTGACGACGGCACGAACACGGATATATCGCAACGACGGTGGATGTAATCACCTGGTGTGCTGCCTCCCACTATATGACATCGGCGTACTCTTTAGGCACGATGCCAAATGGTTGAAATGGAACCAAGCTGGATATATCGAAATATCGACGACCGTTCAAGTTTAGTTCTGCTGCTCCACTTGACTGAAAAACAGCGGTGTGCGTGCAGTAAGTGGTGATGTCAAGCGGTGTGTTCTATACATGCAAGAAAGTGCTGATCGCGAAAACAAAACCACGGCGTATCTGTGTGTTCGTGTCGTATTGTAGGTCTGTGCGAGCCATGACTGCGCATTGAAGGGTATGTGCCACACGAGCTAGTGCGCTGTCTCCTAGCATGCTGTCCTCTTGTGGGCTAGAGCGACCAATTTGCTTTCTTTTTGCCGGCGCTACACCGATGGCCGCTTCTTGTGGTCCGATCGTCTTCAAATCTAATTTTAGGCAGCCGATCACCTGCTCTTCTGAATTTCGTAATAGCATGGTGACGTACCCTTATGAAAAAATTTAATGTCATTCTGTAGAGAGTCTGATGAGTTTACGCATCAGGATCACAAAAGTCTCTAATGACTGTCTGATGAATTTCCTTATGTATTCCTGATGTTAGTCTAGTACGAATTGGCCACCGTCTTTCTATAGAGCTCCTAACGCAGAGTTTTTGATGCGCTTCTAATGAATGAGTTTCTGATGCGCTTCTGACGAATGAGTTTCTTACGTGCTCTTGATGAGCTATTCTGATGTATACCTGATGTCAGTCTAGTACATATTGGCCACCGCTTTTCTATAGAGCTCCTGACGCATGAGTTTCTAATGCGCTCCTGGCGCATGAGTTTCTGATGCACTCCTAACGCACAAGATTCCGGTGAGCTCCTGATGCACTGTTATGATGCACTCCTGATGACAGCTTATTACATATTGACCACTGTTCTATAGAGCTCCTAATGCTCAAGATTCTGGTGAGCTCCATGCATTCCTGATGCCTGTGTTGTGGCTGTTACCTGATGTCATGGAAGTGAACGTCCGTACGATCGGTTCAACATGAAGACATTGATAACTTACATTCTTCACATTCGTGCAAAGGCATGCTCACTGCACAGGTAGATGAATCCTTTTTCTTTTCATTTTGTGGTTTACTGCAGTCCTAACGCATATGAAATGATGGAGGCATTTCGAAACAAGCACTGCAGTGACAACTAATCTATATTTAACAGGGCAATGAAAGGGGCTATCTCAGTGATTTCTACATTTGCTATGAATGCACTCTCCTACACTCACAAATAAAAATAAGACATGAAGAGAGGTTCACAGAAGAAAGCAATTTTCTATTTGATTTCTTGACACAGCAATGACAAAGGGCCAGTCTTGTTCCACCGATTGTATGGGTAAAGCTGCAGCTAGTGCACAACCTGCAAGAAAATGTGTGAAAATTAAGCACAGCATTGAAGCATAGCAGCACCAATACTAGTTTTCTATACTGCTTAGTGCAACAAGTGAGCAGGTGCTGAAGTGTAACACATGCGAAAAACATTTTACAGTTGATGCCATTTTACAATGTAATGATATATTTTTTATCAGCTGCACTAATAATCAATCTGCATTCAATATTCAACTACCTAATCTTATTTTTGTGCAGGACAAACAGCAGTAGTACTTTGCCTTCACAAGAAGTTTAAAAAACCAGCACAGTAGTGGAAACAGGCCAACACGTTCTGTATACTCATACAATATGTGCTGGCCTATTTCTGCAAGCATTTAGGATATTCACATCATGCAGCTTTTTTCAAAATACAAGGCCTAGGTGATGCTGCTGCATGGAAGCTGTCCGAACCAGTATGCTTGTATGCTGATAGTTTTCGTTTACAAACCACAGAAGAATCTAAACTTTGGTGTGAGATACTGCTACATCCTTGAAATCACGAAAGGGTACCACCCCCCCCCCCTTACACTGAAATTGTACTCCATACAAGCACATAAATTACAACAGAACAGTACTAAATTTGCAACTAGTTTAACCAGAAATCACACATTGTTTAAAGTTTCACATGTCATATATATGCGTCACAAGAAAATTGCAAAAAGCACAAAAAGAAAAAAAAAACTCTGCAGACATATAGTTCCACATATAGACCTTTTCACAGGAGGCATGGAGCACCGCCATATTGGGCTGTGCACGGCAGTAAAAAGGTTCGTGTTGACTGATACGTTCCGTTTTTCTTCGCCTATGTGGGCTGTTTGATAATAAAGAGCTTCCAACTCGCCAAAATCGCTACTACACACCCTCGGCAGTGCGTTTTTGGTGGGTCACGCACATGTTGCACATGCCAGCGGTGGTTATGGCGGCGCCCAGGGAGCCTTTTCTGAAAAGGTGTATACACTGGCTACTTCTGATTTGAGACAAAAAAAAAGGGAAAAAAGAACTTGCTTTCATGACCAATTATGCAAAATGTTACCAGTAAACTGATCTAGTGCATGAATTGCCTTTAAAATATGAAGCTGTGTTTATACAAAGGGCAGCACAGATCAGACAGGCAATTGTTAAAATCCAAGTGATGCAACACCAGAAGAATTCAAAAGTGCATACACAAGTAGTTTAGCTGTGCAGTGGAAGAAACATATCTGCGAAGCCCTGTTACAGGGCTTCGCAGATACGTTTCTAAAATAAAGACAGCTTTATAATGAACAAGGACAGGAAAACTGTAGAGGCGTTTCATGTAAGCCGGTGACAAACTTGCTTGTATGCCGTCAACTGCTGCCAAACAAAGTAAGCACAATTATCTCTCCCTCTCTTTTTTTTTTTCATAGTGGAATATATGCACTAACTCTTCTTCGTAACCCCCTGTTGGTAGTTAGCACTGTTCCTGTCTTCCATGAGCTTTCCTTCAACCAATTTGTGCATTACTTCAGAGGAAGTAGATAATACTTACACGCTTCATTCTGCTAGCAGGTTCTCGCTACCACATGGTGGTTGTAAACACATTTGAAAATGGGGGAATCCCCTATGTGCGAGCATATGGGTTGCACAACTTTTCATTGAGGTTTTTAATACTTCACGAAACTTCCCAGATAAATATCAACAATAAGACTGCTAATTCTACATTGTATAGGTGCTCCAAAGTTATTGAAATACCTTACATACAATGCTGAAGCGCTGCTGAGGTAGATGATATAAAATCTCACTGTTTAAAATGCAGAACTAATCAGAATTACATGCGCTAACAAAAGGTTTAAGCACACCCTGTGATAAACGGGTAGCACAAGCTCAAAGGCAAAGTAGAACACCAATACTAAATGGACTGTCACATGTTTCCCCTGCCTAAGAATTTCTCAAGGGCACAATAGCTTTCTCAATAGGTGCGAAATGTAAGAACTATCAACTTGCACTGAATAAAACAAATGCCTACCACTTAAGAGGACTTGTACGGGCTTGCAAGAACATATCCATCGCCTACAGCATGCTTTCCTCTCCTTGAGCGCCTTAAGCAGCGCCATCGTCATCACTGCGTGCCTACATAACCAACAACACAAAAACGTTAATCAATTTTCAGAAAAGCAGAGTCCAGCAGGCACATGTAGCACACAACAAACACGGTGTGTTTTGGCAATAAAGGCCCTGAAATAATAAGCACACAGTGCTTTAAGAACAGATATTAATCGATTTAAGAAAGCTTGCTGGTACGGATCCACACTGAAAAAACACCACTTATGAAACATGTACACAGAAAGCAAGAGCGACGGGCGAGCACAGTCTGTGCATGAGTTTAGTTAGCACTGTTCTTTGAAGTATTAGTGAAGTAACAGCTTCTTGCAGCTTATTGTAGAAATGCCACTGCAGACCAAACTTGCACACATGTGCTTCACAAATAAAAGGTCATAAATGTAAATTGCCAAACGGATTCCTCATGTGGAGATGATTACACTAGCACTTGTAGCAAAAAATTTTTTTTAAAAGGATTGATTGGTGAGGATTACGTGTTCCAGTATATCTGACAGTTAAACTATGCAAAAAATAGTGTACTGCATAATGAATGTTAGCCTTTCAAGAAAGTAATCCTTGCTGCCCTAGAGCCAATCCACATGCACATATTGCACGCTCAAAGCATTGCTACTCTTTCATTCTTTTTTTTTCTGTATTGTGTTAACACTTCACAAAAACACGAACCCTGTTCTCCAACCTTCAGCAAACACAGTTGACATAAAAATGTAAGTCCTTTTCCAACTGACAACCTCATAAAAATATTAAAGCTGTGTTTTTACCAACTTTACTGAACGCCACATCTTAGTTGCACATCGTGCAAATAAAAGCGCACTTTTGGTATCATGCTGTTTAAAAGAAGTGAATGAAAAAAATAAGAGAACCGTAAAGCACAAGTGAGCTTCTTTAACCCACGTAAATGTTGCAAGCCGTAACACCGTGCAGCGAGATTAAAACTCCTGTCAATTTCTGGAACAAACAGTTACACGCAGCGAGGTAGTCGGAGGCGCAACTAAGATGAGACGTAAGCCACAAACCAACACTGAATGCGCGATGACACCACAGTGTTTTTCTACCGTGCTCCACTCCACTGTAGTTTCTTTGCACGTTGGTTCATTTTACTGAACTTGCGGAACTTTTGTTTAATCCCCAGTGTGAAAAAGCTACGCGATGACCGAAGGGTACTAGTCGTCACGTGGAAGACCCCTTTTCATAGCGACAACGCATTGTATCAAGAAGCTTCGGGCGATCGTAATGTACCTAGTACAGCCAAGGAATAACAAAGCCATGACCTGAACGTTGCCGGAGCACAGGCACGCGTAACGCAACGATTCTTGATCACCATCTTCTGGCTGCAATCAGCGGACATGGTAACCGCGCCATATAATTTTTTAGGTACTCGGAAAGCAAAGCCCAGCACAAACATACCTGCCATGCTCAGCCCATCATTCCTGCTTTACCACGCTGTCCGGGCTGTCTTAGTTGTTTCCTGCACAACAAAAGTCAAAACGCAATGAAAATGCTGGTTACATAATTCAGCGGCTGTCTTGGGCTTACCGAAGCTGGGCATCCGCTGTGCACTCTTCAGCTTTGGGGTCAACAATGTAGACATTCGGCGACAGTCTCGTCAAACGTCGGAGGCTCGGGCGAGTGTACTACCGCAGTCACTGCTGCGACGCGCATTGCGTGACGATGAACGCTCACCAACGAATCGCACAATCAACTTGAATAACACATACACGATTGTGGTAAAAACACAGCACTGAGCGCGGTGACAAAGATGTTGTTGTCCGGCCGTTGTGGCTGCCGTAGACGACGACGATGCAGCGTCCGCCGATGACTACATACCCTACAACGTTCCGGCACACGGCATATACGCTCTCGGCGACTAACAACAATGATAAAAGCACAATAAGCGCGCATATTAGCGATAAACACGGTAAAAACACAAGCACCGAACGAGCACGTTGCTCCCACTCGCTGCGCCAACAGCACTGTTCCAACCGCTGCCTTACGTTGAAACGTAAAACTACATAGGTGGCGGTAGTGTAGTGTTATTATAAAGAAAAGTTTTGTTTTTAAACCAAGATGTATTCGCAATACTGCACGCAAGTTTGGGACATTTGCATTCTTTTCCCGCTGTTTGCATACAGTTCACAAGATATGCATTTTTCAGTTTGAGAAATAAGCGAGTGACAACAGAGTGCCAACTTGGGACATCTTGTACTATAGCTAAAACAACACGAACACTAAAAAAAATTTCGTCATGCCGTCTTTTTTTTTCTGTGTGTGCGTTTAACTATGTTTTTATCTTCAGCACTTAGCGATTTCCAAACACTCCCCTAAGGCAGCACCTATCTCCGAGTCCTATGTCTGATACGTCATTGCCGATCTTGAAGGCAATGCGTTTTGTACTCCAAGCGTCAAATTCTTGTTTCACAGCGCCATGGCGTATGAACGAAGGGTTTGATTACTTTCCCCGTGACTTGGTAGGTGGGTTGTATAGGTTCATAGAGGAATAAGACGTGTATTCTGCAACCCATCCGGCAGCACGGTTAAGCGTCTTGGGGAAATAAAGGGGGTGAAAGGCGTGTAATGCTGCGCCAGAGAAGAAGGGGGTGGGGCTGCAAGAGAGTTATGCTGTGGTGGAGAGGGTGCGTCTGTGAGGGAGAACCGGTCGTACACGTGCTCGCTTGCCTCTCCCCGTGAGGAAGGAGAAGGAAGGAGTGTGGGGCGGGGAGTGGGGGGAGAGAGAGAGGGTGTAGGTCGCATGACTTTGGAACCCCTTTGAAGAGATCTGTTTCATTCTAGACATACGGAAGAAAGGATCACCGTGGGACTCAGCATCATGCTTTGTAACTAATGACCAGCTGTTCTTGCATATCCGACTATTAAAACTCGCTATATGGGTCAGATATGGGAGTACTATAGACTGTCATAAATTTGTACTTTGCCCTCAACATCGCCTTTCGTGTGATCGCGACTGCGACTTGCTTAGTGAATGTGCCCTGCCTCGAAATTTAATTAATTTCCAACACGATTTAGAAGCGCGTTGGAATTTTTTAACATTACGGCGGGATCTCTTTATGATTGGCGGGAACGTGTTTTGTCGTTAGGCGGTGGAGTTCAAATCCTTGAATACTTCTGCCAATTGAAGTCATTGTGTGCCCGGTCATTTGAGTGCCTAATGTATACGTGATGCTAAAACACATTAGTCATTGCTACTCATATTTCCTATGCTTAACATACATGTCAACTGCCTGTACATGCAAATTGTCTTCAATTTTAGGTTTCTTACTATAACACGATTCAAAAGTGTTATGGAATAGGTGCTCTTTAGCGTTTAGGACAACCGAAAGAAAAAAGTTGAATGTTTAGACGTGTAATATAAACTAACACTGCGGCATATTATTAGAACTCTTCGCATTCCATTTTTGCTTATGTGTTTTGACATTAGAAAGAACAGTTGAAACTCTGACTACTTCGGTCATTTGAGATTTACATGTGCATTGTCATTTGAGTGTCTAATGCATGCGTAATGCTAAAACGCATTAGTCCTTGCATTTTTAAATATTATTAGAACTCTTCACATTTAATTTTTGTTATGTGTTTTGACATTAGGAAGAGTAGTTGAAACTCTGACTACTTCGGTCATTTGAGATTTTCATGTGCATTGTCATTTGAGTGTCTAATGCATGCCTAATGCTAAAACTCATTAGTCCTTGCATTTCTAATGTCAGTTTAATGTCACATAAGGAATGCATTAGGTTAACATCAGAAACTCAATTTTCATTTTCATAAGGGAGCAAATACTGCTTCCAGCACCCCGAGCACAATATCGCGGCACGGGCAATTACAATGTTACAATGTGCATGTACTTTTTTTTGTAAATAAATTCTTGATCAGCATTATTTATATGTCTATCTGTTTGTAATCTGGGTTTGTTTTTATCCTAATAAAACGGGTACAAACGTCTCTGAAACACTCGTCATGTGAAATTTTCTTTCGCGAAGTCGAGGATCGGGTACGAAGAAAAGAAAAAAAAAAAGCGAAGCGCTGCCAGGCTGACGACGCCGTCTCGGCGGCTCGCGAGTGTGGCCATAGCAACCAATCCTGCGTCGCTGATTGGTCACGTCGTCGCTGATTGGTCACATGTGGTAGAGACGCCCGCACTACCGGCAAAGCAGCTTGCCGTTCACCGTTTGCCGTTCTGGGGCCGAATTCACAAAACTTCTCTTTCGTAAGTTCTTTTTCCCATTGGTCGGGAAGCGTCTCTAATGATATGTCCAGTAGCAGCATTGGCTGAAATTTTCTCTTACGAGCTTTTTTGTCGTAAGTTGTTTTCGTGAATACGGGCCCTGAACTCGCCGGGCGACGGCGATAGTCCTCAAAAACGGCAAGTATTCCTGGCCGCAGAGCTTGCCGGAGAATTTGGTGCCGAGACCCAAATTGTCCGGCAGCCGGCGATGTGACCAATCAGCGACGGAGGATTGGTTGCTATGACCATACTCGCGAGCCGCCGAAACGGCGTCGTCAGCCTGGCAGCGGTTCGCATTTTTTCGACAACGTGAACTGATGATCGCACAGCACACGGGCCTCTACATTGCGGCCTCCATCGAAATGCCGCCGCCGTGGCTGGGATTCGATTCTGAGACCTTCGGATCAGCAGCCGAGTGCTTTAGCCACGAGACCACCGTGGCGGGCAGATGAGTGTATGACACTGCAATTAGAAAAGGGCGAAATATATATTACTGACCAGAGTCGGCAATGTAAAGCTGCGTCACAGGTGGAAAAGCGCGATAGGATATTCGATTTCATTATTCAGTGAAGTCTACAGTTCGAGACACTCTGACCATGTAGATCAAAGCTTCTTTTTTTTTCCCCCTTCTGGTTCGTTCTTAGCGAGCTTGGCATTAGCAGAGTTTCGAACATGCGAATACACACAACTTAATATGTAAAAGAAATAAAACGCAGTCCTCATGGTATCTCCATATGGTATCTTGAGTCAACAGGTGTCAGGCATGGTGTCACGAGTTACTGTTTTCGACAGGCACAATTGCAGAGAAACATGGGCGCTGACGGAAATTGAGCCATCGACGGTCGTTCAATTTGTAACGTTACGATCGTAGAGATTACTGCAAAAGTACTAGAGGGAACTGTGGTGCTGCGGTCGCGTAGCTGCCATCGGAATGATTTGTATGACATGGATTTTTGTAGTCTTCGTGCTTGCGGCTTCAAACATTTCGACGGATCTGTTTATTCCTGTTTTGGAGCTTCAGTGACACGACTGATATTACTGCACTTCGTACACGCGACGAAAGCAGTGCCCGCTTTACCGCTAGAGCATCGGACTCGCATTTACTAACGCCGTTTGCAATGATGGGGTGCCATGCAGTCTATTTCGGTCTCATGTCTGTTGATGGCCACATATATTTCCAGAAGTGTTTCACCTAACTTCCCAAATATTTCCGCCGCGTCTCGCGAACCCTATCGATGAGGCTTTGTTGTTTTTTTTTCTTTTCTTTTGTATCAGATGCGACAGAAACTGTAAGCGTGGGGCCGCTTTCATGGCTGACATGCATTCCTTGTGACAAAGTTGTTCGTATACAGGGCTGTTGCAACACATTTTTAAAATTAGAAAAACATAAATCACGGGAATGTCTTGTGTACCATACGAGTGTACGGATTGGCGGCCTCTAGATACAGAACAATTTCCGCACTTGTGTGCATAATTAGAGAAATTACGCTAATTAACCTTTTAATTATCAGTAATTGATGGCTACAGCAAATGGGTACTTTGGAGCCCGCCCTCGACACTACCTATACCAATGATCAAATTTTGAATAGCGGAGGGCATGTTTGAGCTACGCGAACAATTAGTTCCCCGTGGCAGGCTCCTTGAAAGCGAAACTGGACGGAAAAAGAGCGTCTGTGACGTCGATGTCGTGTGACGTCGATGTCGAGGACAGAAAATAATGGCCCCATTTTTTTTCCTTTGCAGGAATACATACGGTTTAATCGGTTGCATGGATAACCTGTTCCAATGCACCAACTGCGTTCTACCACGGCCCGACCGCGGTTCTACATTGAAAGCATTTCCGCGACGGCAGTTTCAGCGTGCCATATGATGCCAGTAGGATTGTATTCATCAGCTGCACTAAGCCTGGACACTACAAGTAGTTTTTGATGACTGTGAATGTGAACTAGTTGCGCGTTTGGTAGAGGTTGCATTCTCAAAGGAGTTGGCCGTTCAAAGTGGTTTGTTTGATGACTAGGTATAAGGTAACAGTGTTTTTTTTTTTAATGTGAAAAGGGCAAAATTCGGAGACTCTCAGCTTGATCCTGCACATGTAGACCTGCTGGTTATCTGAAGTCCTTTTCAGGAGCACCTCCATGCGCTGTGCGAAAATCTTTTTTTTTTTTTCCAAATGATGTTTGCCAGTCTGATAGCCGTTCATGTCAGATTTGCATAGATGTGCGTGCTACAGTGCCTTGTAGAGAGCCATATTTGTATTTTGTATATGTTAAGGGAGTGGAGTGGAGTGGAAAATATTGTTGTTTTTCTTTCTTTTCCGTCGCCCCAACACTGTCTCCAGTGTATTCGACTTCAAGTACGTATGTAGCTTCATTATGAAACTGAGGTTGCTTCAATGTAACGTTGCTCGCTGTGACAAATTGTGCACTGCATTGTGATGTTGCTCATTATAGCCATTTTGTTAATATTTCATGCGCTATGCTTTCTTTGAAGGTTACTTTGGTCAATATTGATCGTCACTTGATTGACGCTTTTGGTTGTCTTTTAAAGCTTGCCTCGTTACATCATCTGATGTCCTAGGCAAAATTTTCACTTTCATAATCGAGTCATATTTGAGTTCTTTTGTTTATATTCATTGACTTTATGGTGGTGGAGACACTGCATAGCATGACTAAAAGCGGCTATCAGACATTCATTCGTTGTTCTATCTGTGCTCATATAACCGGGTGCGCTGCTCTCATGCTGCAAAGCTCATAGTTGTCTTGCTGTTGATTACTGTGTGACTACTAGTGCTCTTTCTGTACGCCTCTAGTCGTTAATAAGTTCCAAATATATTTAAATTATTTCTTCCGCAGTTCCTTTTGGATATTTGTGGTTTTATTTTTCTCGCATTTCTCCGTTTCTTTTTTTTTTAACTTGCACAAGTTAGTTTCTAACTAAAATGTTGATGTAGCAGTATTTTGGCTTCATGGTCATTGGCACAGAGGCCTCCTTGTTGGGCCGCTTGCCAAGAAACTATCTATCCTTCACTGTAGAACGATATGTCATTACTATTTTTGGTAGATTTGCTTCGTACTATACAAAGTGCATGCTACATTGGTTTTTGTATGCATGACAACTAATTGTGACATAAATGCTAAGATTGATGAAGCCTTTGCAGACAACTGTGTGCCTACCTTACTGCACTATTATTGCTCTTTTGCACTCAGTGTTGATGCTTTGACCCACCAGAAAAAAAAGAGTTCCAGGCAAGTGCGACGCCAGGACTTCTTCCGAGGATGTAACTACGAAAGTATTCAGTTGGCACGGCCCCCACTCTGCAGCACCGAAGAGCTTATGGTGCAGCTGGTAGCATAGCAGGTTCCAGCTACTTCCATAGTGCAGGGACGGCGCCCGCGGATCGGGGATGCCCCCCAAAATTATGATCCCGTTGGCACCTTCAGAACCACAAAGTTAATGCCTTAGGGGTGCAAAAAATGTTCTGGGGTCATTTGAACCCCTAAGGCGTTAGCTAAAAGGTCAGATTTTCATTTATATATTCTGGGGGTGGCAACCAGATCAAAATTTTGGTGGGCGCGCTCCGTTCCCGAGAACGACTCCTGCTTCTTTTTCTGATTACGGCTAACGTTTCGGGAACAGCTTTTCGATGACGTCTTTGGTAAGTCTTTAAACGGCTTCAGAAATCCCGGAAAATGGAGACTATTGGACCCTCTGTCCAATGGACCCTCTAATGCCTGACCCAAATGCAGCGCTTTTGCCGCCGTTTTCTGACGTTACGTCTCTCTCCGTCTTCACAACGTCGCCGAAAGCGAGGGCGACCAACCACACGAAGAGCGCACAGACCGGCGCAGGCCCATCGTCACACAACGTGGGCCGGTGAAGTTAATGTGGGACCACCGAAAGCAGTGTGCAATGCGCGCCACTGGAACAACAATAAATATTCACGATTACAGCTTATATGCCTTGCTTGAAGTTCCGCAGTGCAAAATACATTCATAGCATTGCAAAAGAAGCACACTGTCCGCAAAATATTATTTTGTTGTTGTTGTTGTTGTTGTTGTTGTTGTTGTTGTTGTTGTTGTTGTTGTTGTTGTTGTTGTTGTTGTTGTTGTTGTACTTGTGGCAGCACCTATGAAGATAAAAGAGAACCAGCAAACTCAAAATCGACGGCTTTCGAGATTCGTGCTTATCTTTGAGGCCTGGCGAAGTAATTGAGAATGGTTCTCGAAAACGGTGTAATGTAATCCCGAGTGCGTTGCTGTCGAAGCATCTGTAGACAAACGTGAGTCAAATACAAGCGCCAATTGGGATCTTGAAGTTCACATAGTTCGCGACGATGACTGAATATATTCGAGGCGGCCGCGCCCGCTTCAGCTACAGTGCTTCAGCAGCTGCGAGGACGCCATTGCTCCGGCGGAAGTCGCTTCTAGCCGCGCGCTGATTGGTGTCCGCTCACCCAGCAGCTTCCGGCGTCGGCGCTATAGCGGCGGCGGCGGAGTCAATATCTGGACGGTCTTGATCTCGGCGTTTCGGCTGCCGTCACTGTCAGCGTCGACGCAGAGTGACGCCGGAGAGAGAAACGCCAGAAAACGGCGGAAAAAGCGCTCCATGTGGTTCGGGTTTAAGCCGTCGAAAAGACCAGCTTTTTGAAGACGTTTCGAAGACGTTAACGAAATGTTTCTTTTATGTGCAACAAGCCGGACATTAGACGAGATATACGACGTATTCTAGACTAAAGCTTCTTACGCGTGCCGTTTCTGCGACGTCTTTAACGTCTCGGATATCCGTTTCGAAGACGTCATAAATCCTTTGTGTGCTAGCTGGGACCCAGCACTTCCATGCTGGCTAACCGCCTTGTGGTAGCTCTTTAAGGATGGGACGACCTTGGCCTTCAGTTGAGACGAAAATAATACCAAGCTTGAAAGTTGCAAGTCAGTAGAATTTTAAACATATTTTGTTAATGGTACGCCGTGCTTTCTTTTGTCACACATAACAGTCTATACCTGCCGTTTCTCACTCGCTAACGCAAAATGTTTATGAATGTAGCGAGTATAACTCACTCTACTCGAAGAAAATTGCGAAATATGTCAGCCAGTCAATTTTATAAGAGAGTATATCTGATTTATTAATACATAGGCTAGACTGTTACTGTGCTTCCTTGAGGTCCTGTCTACAGGAAGTAATCGACCCGTTCTTTTTTCTTTCTCTAATTGAGAGCCTAATACGTAGTGGATAGGAGAAGAAATAAAACTAGAAATGAGGTCAAGTGCCTCCACAGGGCAACTCAGTCAACGGATGGTGCTCGTAATAGAGCTTAGAACTCCTCGTACTTTCCCTGCCAATCGAGCACAGTGAAACTAGTAAGATGAACGCGTAAGGGGCGAGGATATGTACTTTCGATTGGTACTATTTATAACCGGCTTATTTGGGATCTATCGGATTAAACTTTAGATCAGTACCGCGACCGCAACCCATCAATACAAAAAGATCGCCCTTGAACAAAACTTAATTTCTAAATCCAGTGCTCGTGGCCATTCCTCCATTTATTATCAGTCTTCCTCCGTGCTCGAACGTTAGTGCATTTGTGTTTGGCACAGGTCCTCTATCAGCAAGCCGAAAAGGGTATCGGACAGTGGTTGACGGGAATGTCAGGAGCAGCGGCAGTGGCGGTGATGAAGCGAGGAAGGACTGACAGCGTGGCGTCAAAAGCCATGGTCCTCGATCGCACTTCATTTTCTGAGCCAATTTATCTACTTCGCCCGCAGACGGGCCCTAGGAAATGACAGCAAATCTGTGCGTGCGGCTTCCTGCAGCCCTCTATAGCGCGCGCTGTGTGTGTGTGTGTGTGTGTGTGTGTGTGTGTGTGTGTGTGTGTGTGTGTGTGTGTGTGTGTGTGTGTGTGTGTGTGTGTGTGTGTGTGTGTGTGTGTGTGTGTGTGTGTGTGTGTGTGTGTGTGTGTGCGCGCGTGCGTGCGTGCGCGCGCGCGCGCTGGAGTCCCTAACGCAAACTTCACCTCGATAACTCCTTGGCTCTGTAGCGCAGCCGTAATCATCGACCTGCCAAGGTAGATTTAATGAAGTCCTCCAATGAAGCCTTAAACTCTCTCAAACGCACATTAACACATCTTTCGGTCTGAACATTGCACCGTGTACTACACGGAAGGGGAATCGCACTCAAACATTGCCAGTTTGACACAGACGCCCAATTTAAAAAGAAAAACTCTTTAACGGCAATTTTAACTTTTCCTCAAAATCGCTCTTATTAAAGTCGAAGGCTCTCTCTATATTTCTGCTTTGAAAACCCCAAATTATTTCAGTTTCTAACAAGATGCAGAGCGTCATATGTGCCACTCAAAGGTTATAGTCAAAGACCTGTTTTTACTTCTAACATAATTCCTGAAGGAATCCCATATAGAAGGAGCATTGGTGTTTTGGGTGCGCATAAGATAAAGATTTATGGTGCCTCCTACCCCAAGATGACCACATCGCCTTCGCACCAGAGTGACTAGCGGTCAAATCGAGTTCCTGAACTTCGCAGTGTCGCTAATTTCTTGGATCTGCTGCAGGTGTATCCGAGATGCGCAGCAGTGGAGCACGATAATCATTATTATGTGCAAAAGAACGGGATACGTGCAGGCTCTCCTATAGCGCCAGTGAGAGCGATTTCTTGTGGGTGCACAGCGACAGTTTCGTCCACTACCGCCTGAATTCTGCGTGTTTTCCGAAAGTGTTTCGTCGCGTTGACGATTTTTTGGTAATCCTCCCGACTGATCCTTGTTAAGTACTAGGAAATAAACACTACGGGTTACTATAACATCGATGCCAGTCCGAGCAGTATCTGTTTGGGTCCATACGTAAGGACACGTGAGTTATTACAATTATCTCGGTGTGACAAGTGGCCCTTAAACTGTCCTGTGAACTTCATAGTAATATTTGCTGATCCACTTTCCGTAAGCTCTGTCTCCTGAATAATAGTGTACCCGCTAGCGTTAAGCTTATCTGATACATTATGCCCTTACTAGACCAAAACTAGAACATGCAGTTATTGTCTGCTGCCCTTATATTATAAATGTAACGTTTGTGCTATTGAACATCGCGAGTATATAACCGTAATAGAAATGCGCATGGGCCTCAGTTTTGCGGCCCGGCTCAGCCCGCACCCTCTGCTTGTGGGAGTCGAGCCGGCGACGTACTGAGGACGGGCCGCTCAAGCCCTGGTTGATGTGTCATACTCTAGGCACGGTCCGGCCCGATTCGATCAGCAATGCAACAGTAATGTGCGCTGCAAGAGAAATGGAAGCTTGCCGTGTAAGTGGTTACATATGGGCGATTCACTACAACATTCGAAAGCCTTTGTAAGCAACGGGGTTTCCATCTGACCATTAGTTCGAGAAGACTGCTGGTGGTGGGTCCCTTTGTAGCTCTTGTATAGTTTCCGCGGAACCGCAGCAAAATCACATCAGGACTGCCGCGACGTATGCAGCACTCCGCGGAGAGCTTAGCCTCGCGCTTGCGGCGAAAATTACGACGATTTCTTCCGCTTATGAAGCAGAAAGTGAGCTCCGCTTCTCGCTCAGTTTCCCTCCGTGCGTGTGGCTCAATTTTCAATACGTATACACACTCGCTCTATGCGTACGCAATTACTGCGTGCCGGCGGAGCGCAGCACGTGCGGGCTTTTGAAAAATATTTCATTAGAAAGTCGTGGATGCATGAAAAACATTATTGTGGTCCGTTAGGACGTACGTCAGCTCCCAGTGGGCCACTCCCACGTCGGGACAGAAAGGCCTAGCCTCTCTGCCAAAAGTGGCGGGCTAACAAGAATTTAGGGCTCAAGTCGGGCTCTAACGCCAGCCTGGCCCGCCCGATTAGATAGGCCTGTCGGCCCGGGCCCGACAATATATCCGCCGGGCTTTCGGGCCAGCCCAGGCCCATGCACACCTCTAAACCGTAAGATAGAACCACTCTCTAATTTAATAGCTATTGTAACAGTTACGAGTGCGAACAGTAGCGAGTGCGAATAAGAAATTGGGGCAGAATTTCCCTCCCAACAAATTGCCTTAGGTTTACCACCACACTTGAATATAACGCGTTAACTGTCCTATTTCCATACTGCCAATCTTTTTCAAGAGGACTGGAGAAAATAATACTTAACCGACTTACATCCTTCGTAAACCGATATGAGATTCAAACCCAGTGCAATACACACAAAAAAAAACAAATCAACAGAGCTTGCCCTTCTTGGACAAAAAGAATAAAATCTTGAAAATAATAACATAGCGTTCCGTGTGCTTTTAGACTTAACGAAGGCTTTTGATAGCCTTAGTCATCAGATTCTTCTCTAGAAGCTTCATCACTATGGCATTAGGGCTAACGCCCACTCCTTAATATCATCGTACCTGCGACATCGATCACAGTGTGTAGAAATTAACGGATACGTATCTTCCTCAGACAGGTTAATTTAGGTGTACCTCAAAGAAGCATCGTGGGTCCATTTTATTTTTTTATATATCTTTTCTTTGTTTTACATATATTGACCATACGATGACGTATATACGTTATCTACGCTGATGGCACGAGTATTTTCTTCTCTGGTTGCTCCGCTAGTGACTTACAACTCATGCCAATACTACTCTTGATTTAATTCAAAAATCGTCCATATAAAATCAACTGGATTTAAATGTCGCGAGAACGAAAGCTCTGATGTTTCATCCGCGTCATAAGGAATGCCTGACGCGTTCTCTATTTATTAATGGTACACCAGTTGAATACGTTCAGTCTTTCAAAACTCTAGGCATCTATTTTTCTACTAGAATGTCATGGAATACACACCTTGATTTCTCGGTCAAAAAGCTTTCGCGTACTATTGTACTTTTGCAGCGAAACTGTGCACTGTTTCCGGTTGCCGTAAATCTACTCCTGTATAACGCTTTATTCTCTTCTACTCTTAACAATGGGGCTCTTGTGTGGGGCACAACCACAAACTCTAATATTATAAAATTATTTATACTGCAGAAGCGAATTATCAGATTAACTTTAAGATGTCCTGTTTGTCGCAGCTGAACTGTTTGCCAAATTACGCATCGTAAAACTTATATCACTTTACGAATATACTTAGCACGAAAAACAGCGCAACGCTCTACAAAACATAGGCAATCTTAAGACCAACGCAGTTGCATACAGCACACGTAATCCAGCAGTGGGAAGTAGCACGAAATCGTGCAAACTATGGAAAGAAAATTCTCTGTTACCAGCTATCATCTCTGTTAAACCGGTTGCAACAAAAACATGGTGGTGGAATTGCAAACTTAACATTAAAAGAGGTTCGTGATATGTTCATAAAAATTCCTAGGACTCATTCATAGACTCTCTATTCGTACAAATCCTTTCTATGTTCGCGATTGTTATATATGTTGCCTTAGTTCACCATTATTATTTTTTTAAGATCCTCTCGATGTTTGCGATTGTTATATATGTTGCCTTAGTTCACGATGCTTGCAATTGTTATATATGTTCCCTTAGTTCACCATTTTTTTTACGTAATCTGTTTCAACTGTTTTTACACCAAGGTTCTCTGTTTCACCAATGTTTCAACAATGTTCCCCTAGCGTGTATAATTATTTCTTGAGAACCTATTTTGTTCAATATGTTTCTTTTTGTTGTTATTTTATTTTTGTCCTACGCACTGTCGGTTGCTGTCATTCTAAGGGGGCTGTCAACCCGTCAAGCTACTCGTTGCAGTAGTTTTTTCGAGATTGCTCCTTCCTGTTATTCTATGAAAGATAAATAAGCGTTGAATTGAATTTGATTTAATAGGTGGTGGATTACTTGTAATCGATTACATGTTGCTCTAATTTTGTATTGCTTCAATTACTTCCTTCAAAGAGTAAAGATTTTTGCAATCCAATGGCATTTTTCTTGTACTACATTACAACATTGCAATTACAGTTGGCTCGGAGGCATGCATCAAAGCACTGCGCAATAACGAACTAGTACCCAAAGTGTTTGTACGCTACAACACCGCAATTCCCTCTAGTAGTAGTCTGTGGAGAGGGTGTTCAGCGTTAGAGTGGACGTCTTCACGAGGGAATGCGTGAAACCGAGCGATGCAAACTTCGAGAGATAACTACTGATGAAACTGAACAAGGTGTAGAGAACACGAAACATGAAATGTATAAAATGCGGAACTTGTATTTAAGATACAGCGCGGGTTAGGTACATAGTGAGCCCACCGGTGAAATCCAACCGGAAAAAGCGGTTTTAGGCTGCTCTTTGCAATTCTACACCTTAGGGTACACTATCAAGAAGCTTACAGACGACCCTAATTTCTTGGCTTAGGTCATAGCCTCGTATGCCTAGGTGCTTGTTAGCGGCACTCGTACCTCGGTGGTGTTGTGAGCTTCTTCATTGATTTCTGGGGTTTGACGTCTCAAAACTACGATATGATTATGAGAGAGGGTGTAGTGGAGGGCTCTGGAAACTTCGACCACCCGCGGTTCCATAACGTACACCGACATCGCACAGTACACCAGCTTCAACATTTCGCCTCCATCGAAATGCAGCAGTCGCGGCCGGGATTCGATCCCTTGACCTTCAGATCAGCAGCCGCGTGCGATAGCCACTAGGCCACCGTGTCGGGGCGCTGTGAACTTTGTGTCACATTATGTGTTCTTTCCCAACATGTCTAATGGGGGTATCAACTACAAGTGATTTCTTTGTTTCCTTTCTTCTTTCTTTCTTACTCTTGGCTTATACCCACATATCCAGCGCGGGTATCACCTACACGGGATTTTAATTTTCGATAACTATCCTGACGGCTAAATGTTTCTTTAGTATGAAAGACTTTATTCGTGAAACTGGATTCTATACCTATTTTTGGCAAGCTTTTTTTTTTCAGGTTTAATTATTACAATTGTTGACAACGGATGCAGGAGGTGAAACGAAAGTGCTGCGCAAGAAACAAACGTGTCACTCGGTGCCCGTATCACAAATGACATTTGACGAAAATTTTGAGGTGAAGGCGTACAGGTCCGTTTTTTTCCCGCTCTGTTCCCCTGCAGCCTCACTATTTATGGCATGCTTTACGCGTATGTACAGGTGTGTGCTACCGGCTTTTTTTTTATTTGAATTTATTTATTGACACTGACATAAGACAAAATATACAATATTGGAAGAAACGCATCTGAATCCCTAGATTAAGGCTAGTTGGGATTCATTGAAAAGTAATAATGAAAAAAAAAGCATGTCACTTATCAATAAGAAGTGAACAAGCACAAATATTTATACTAACACGATAACACTTGTAAAAGTAATTATAATCATTATGCAGTTACAGAGGTTAGCGACTGTTCATACGTATGGAAGAGCATATGAAGCAGTAAAGAAATAAATGAACATACGAAAATAATTTACTGGCATTAGGACACTTTGAAAACTAATTATGACATATGTATATGGAGAGCATAACAATAACACATAAGGACAAAAATAAAGAAGTATATTGATATTCATACATACACACACATATATACAAATTGTAAGGGAGCGTATACATAAGTAAATGTAATAGCATGCAACGTGATTATACATGGTAGTGAATTGAAAATGGCTCTTTCTAGCATTGCTACGTTGGGCGTCTACAAGTTACTTAAGAAATACTTTTTCAGTGCAAAAGAGAAATTTTTATTCTGTTTTAGTTCTTGTGGTACCTTATTCCACACGGTGACTCCATTGGCTGTAAGTTTTCTATTACCGTATACGTTTTTTTTTTATTTGCTGAGTTACTTTGTTGCGACTTTCGTAACTAGAACATACAAAATGTGATGAGCAAACTGGATAGTCGGTGTTAATACTAGAATGGACCATAAGGGCTGTTTTATAATTAATTAGCGTGCAGAACGGCATGATATTTAGGCTTCGGAAGAGTGGTAGCGTATGTGCCGCATAGTCTGATTTGCTTATATAGCGGATTGCTCTTTTCTGAAGTTTTATTACTGGTTCTATGTATGTGCGGTATGTGTGACCCCAGGTATCCACACAGTAGTTTGGGTGGCTATGAAATACGCTAAAGTACATCATTCGTAAGGTCGGTAAATCAAATATGTCTCGGCATTTGTACAGCAGAAAACAAGCTTTGCTGAGTTTATTGCAGACTTCGTCGATGTGAGGTTTCCAGTTAAAATTTTCATCAAGGAGAACGCCTAAGTATTTTATCGAGCGTACTTGTTCTAGCGCTGAATTTTTTAATGTAAGTGTGCATGAGTGTCCCTCGAGTGTTTTGCGCGGTGAAGTAAATACGATGTACTTGGTTTTCTGTGTATTTAAAGTTAGTTTATTTGGAGAGAACCACTTATGTATATCGACAAGTTCTTGAAGTTCTTAACAGCGCAACACTACGCAAGGACGAAAGGAAGGGGGAAAAACGACAACATGGTGCAGTGCTGTCTTTTCTCTTCCCCCTTTGTTTTGTTCTTCTCTCACTTGACATCTTGCGCCACTGTAATACAAAAAAAAATGTTGTACGAAGAGTAACGAAGGCAATAATCGATTACTCTAGAATAATATTTCAGTTACATTTTTCGGGGCTGTAATTGCAACTGTAGTCGGTTGTCGGTTGCCTTTTTTTAGTAAAGTGCACAAGTCTGTTTACCATCTATAACTAGCAGGACCATGCGATGCAAGCAACAGAACACGCTGCCGCAATCTTTTGCACATATACTGATCTGTTAAAGTTTTCTTTTTCCTGCGAACTATACGTGAATGAGGTTGTCTCGGACAAGCAAGTTGACACACTGCGCAAAAACGTTTTTGCGCCTACATTGCTGCTGCTTTGTTGTTCACCGTTGTTTTGTTTCAGGGGCGAAGCACCTTAAAGGGTCCCTGAAGCGTCTTTTTTTTTTTGACATTGCGTCACTGATTAGGCAACACTATTGTTAAATCGTTGACACCATAAGTAAAACGAAGCACATTGCGCTAAGGCAGCTATGGACTTATTTCTGTCGCCTTCCTCCTTACCACTGCTGTTCCTCCTCAACTCGGTCAGCTGCGGAGTGCGCGCTAGCGACGACTGCGCCTCTCGCGTCAGCCTCTCTGCCGAGCCCTCCGTAGCGACATAGCGCCGCGATATCTTTACTAAGGTCGCCGGCCTCGGCAGTGCTAGCCTCTGGAATAGAGCGCCGACGACTCGTGTGTACACCGCCAGATGCCGCGACGATACCGTTGGCTGAAACGAAGGAGCACGTTGTAGGAGCACGCTGTTCGCAGTTAGGTTGGGAAAATTACGTGCGCGTCACTGCTAAGGGGCCAATCAGCGGCCTCCCCATCCATCGTTCGAAGGCCGGGGGGGGGGGGGGTGAAACCGCCTTTTGGCGAGCCGCTGCGATCTTTTGCGATGCGCGTGTTCAAAACCTTATTGTAAATTACACACTTTACGCACAGCGCTGAAATCTGTCCTCTAATGATCCTGACGACTCGCTCTACCGGATCACCATGTTTGCACAAAATCGTCAAAACCGTCTTCGGATCCCTTTAAGGCCGAGCTTGCGGCGGCGTGACCGTGTGTGGGTGTGGACCGATCCTGGAGGCAGTGCAATCAGACTGTGTGTGTGTGTGTGTGTGTGTGTGTGTGTGTGTGTGTGTGTGTGTGTGTGTGTGTGTGTGTGTGTGTGTGTGTGTGTGTGTGTGTGTGTGTGTGTGTGTGTGTGTGCCAATACTGGAGGCAGTGCACTCAGACAGTGTCGTCTGCTGTCGTGAGAGAGCGAACGGCGCGCGTTCATTATGGAAACGCTCTTTCTGCGATGAACGCGCGTTTTCAGTGCACGTTAAAGAACCCCAGGTGGTCTAAATTTCCGGGGCCCTCCACTACGGCGTCTCTCATAATCAGAGCTGGTTTTGAGACGTTAAACCCCACATAACAACAATGATCCCATTTGAGGTTGACAGTATACTGAAATAAATAAAAACGCCCAGTTGAAGTTAAGCGCTTATGCCCCGTCTTTCTTGTGCCTGTTGCTTGTCTAGTTTTCGTGCTTCCTAAGATGGATTTTTGCCAACTAGCCAGATTTAGTTGTTTATTAAGTTTCATTTTTTTTTCAGACATCCACTTCCGTGACGCTGCCCCGCCACGGTGGTCTAGTGGCTATGGTACTCGGCTGCTGATCCGAGGGTCGCGGGATCGAATCCCGGCTGCGGCGGCTGCATTTCGATGGAGGCGAAATGTTGAGGCCTGTGTGCGCTGCGCGATGTCAGTGCACGTTAAAGAACCCCAGGTGGTCAAAATTTCCGGAGCCCTCCACTACGGCGTCTCTCATAATCAAAGCTGGTTTTGAGACGTTAAACCCCACATAACAACAATGATCCCATTTGAGGTTGACAGTATACTGAAATAAATAAAAACGCCCAGTTGAAGTTAAGCGCTTATGCCCCGTCTTTCTTGTGCCTGTTGCTTGTCTAGTTTTCGTGCTTCCTAAGATGGATTTTTGCCAACTAGCCAGATTTAGTTGTTTATTAAGTTTCATTTTTTTTTCAGACATCCACTTCCGTGACGCTGCCCCGCCACGGTGGTCTAGTGGCTATGGTACTCGGCTGCTGATCCGAGGGTCGCGAGATCGAATCCCGGCCGCGGCGGCTGCATTTCCATGGAGGCGAAATGTTGAGGCCCGTGTGCGCTGCGCGATGTCAGTGCACGTTAAAGAACCCCAGGTGGTCAAAATTTCCGGAGCCGTCCACTACGGAGTCTCATAATCAGAGCTGGTTTTGGGACGTTAAACCCCGCATAACACTTCCGTGACGCAAGTACGTCAGTGATTTCTTGGTGGGCCTTGGCATGAAGCGCTTTCGTGTTAAAAAGCTGTGCGTTACGGAGGGCCAATATATTTGCTATTTCTCTTGAACTCGACTGCGGTACTTCGTTGTTGGTCGTCGTCTCGAAGAAAATGACACGAGCTCACTGATCAGGGATACGCTATACTCTGAGGGCATACCGTATATCAAAAAGGAGCCGACAGCGTCCTGCCTGATCAGATCCAGTGTACGCGTCCCTAGGTGATGCATTTCGTTCCGTTTTCGTCATATCTCCGATGTATTCAGGCAAGGAAGGTGCGGAAAGCGAAGACAGCGGATGGCAAAGAAAATATGCCGTGATCTGTTACAGACAAACCATTGTGGCGTTGCTTCAATAGACCCTGTATCGGTTGGGGTGTCGACTGAGTAAAGGCAGGGACCAGCGTTCAGCAACTGAAAAAGCCCCCCAGTCTTTATTCGCACCCATCTTATACCCGGTACAGGAAAGGGCACACAAGTGCTGAGCATGCGCCGAGGATACAACTTGCCGGCATGCATCACTTCGGCTTATCTACCTGATACAGACCCTTTTCATAATTCGCAAGTGCGCTTCTCTGCACTGCACATTTGCCCTACTAATGGCGACACCTGTCTATTTAAATGTTGTGAGAATTCAAGTTGCACATGCTGCGGTCCGTTTTTTGGGAATGTTTATCAGAAGTGCTGCGTCGACATTTTACCTGCCCTATCGCAAGCCATTTGCGCTTGCACACGCTCTTTGCCGGATTGCCGCTGCCGCCATTAGTAGGACAAGCTGCATTGCAGGGAAGCTAGCTATACAGTTTATCAGAAGGGTCTATAGGCAGAGTCTTGTTTGTCGATCCGCTTTTCCGGCCTCCCCCTGGCTTCTTCAGGCTGCCGTCACCACACATGCACACTATCGCGTACGGATTATTGAGCCCGGTATACAGGTGCTATTTCCATCGCCTTTACCTGTCACGCGGTAAGCCTACTCTGACGACTTCCGTTTCTCCGGCACTTATCTCTTGAACTTCGACGCCCAAACTGTAACATTTCCCAGTCTCTGCAAGCACTACATATACAACACTGCCTTCGTTTCGTTCTTCCTTTCTTTTTACTAAAAGAAAGATGAAGGTCAAGTCAAAGCTAGTGACCTTAAAGGTGAGTGGAAGTATTGGGTCCATTCACAGAAAAAAAAAGAATAATAAATTTTACAGTTCCATACCCTGACAGATCCCCCAATCCGCAGCGAAGTTTGATGTCTCTTGTGTTTTTCAGTGACATTGATTTCTTGTGACCGGACGCACACCGGTTAAACTCACTGCGTCTCCCCTCTTCTCTTTTCCTCTAAATTGTCGCACGTAAGGTGGAATGCTAAAGTGACGTTGCAACTGACGCTAACGAAGAGCAACCGCTTAACTTTATACCTAGGCTCAACGCCACCTGTACCAGTGGCAGCTACACTTGCAAGCTCTACACTGGAAACTTGTCATTTCTTCCTGGACGTATATATATATATATATATATATATATATATATATATATATATATATATATATATATATATATATATATATATATATTATATATATATCGTAATGAAGAAGAGCACCGGCGCAGAGGCAGCAGCATCGTGCGGTGCAGCAGGGGCTCGAGCACAGAGACCGCGCTTGGCAGATCCGTGGCAGCCACTTGATCAGCTTCAATAAATCTCCTTTATAATATATATATATATATATATATAAATATAAGTGGATCGAGAAGGAAACGTTCCTGAGCGGACGCTTATTCTTGGAGAGATACTGTTTCTTTTAGATGCGAAGCAGCTGGCCTGTCCCTCCTTCCGTCGTCGGCGTAGCCTGCTCCCGTTAGTACTCGGAACACTCGCACTCCGGCGCGTGCTCTAGTTTGAGTGGAGACTGCTAGTGGAGCTGCAGTTCAAGAGATAATAAATAAAAACGCTCGCTCTCCCCCGGGCACTCTCTTCTACAGCAGCTGTCATGAAGTGCGCTTCGACGAACGAAGATCGCATCACGGCGGCGCGGGCTCGCAAAGCGCTGCCAATCGGCTGCCAAGCGCCGGAAGCGGTCGCTACTTGAGATTGGTGGCACCGATGCGCGCTATAAGCGTGACTTCGCCGACCACACGTTCGGGCACACTTATAAGGTATACGACCGCTTGTGGTTCGATAACAATCTGAACAGGATATCGACCATCAAGAACGCCATCGCCGTTCTGCAGAGGCAGTTTGCCGCCGACGACGACCACAGTGAGTACGCCGTTTGCTCTACGTGCAAAGATTCGTTGGTGGCAGGCAAACTCCCCGCGATGAACGTGACAAACGGCTACCGCTACCTGCCGAAACCCAAGCACGTGCCCGAGCTCAACCCGGTGGAGGAACATCAGGGGAACCTCGAATGGAAGGACCGTGAACAGTGATGAAGAAAATAAAAGATTTAAACAACTTTAAGTCGACTCATGGCTGCTTCGCATACTACTCAGCATTCCCTTTATGGGGAGAAGGGGAGAATTGTTTTGTTTTCGAAAGGTTGGTGCTGCTTTGAGACCTTCTACTATCGAGCTGGGATAACGAACATCCTGTAGGATACACTATGCTAAAGAGCGCGCATATTATCGTGTGGTTTGGCGGCACTATATGGCGCATCTCCTTCTACTACATCTGTAGGCGGCAAAGAGCGCCGGCAGGAGCAATATACAGGGTGTTATCTTTAGCTGCAGCAATTTTTTTTTATTTCGATAGCAATTATATGGACAGTCTCGGCTGCTTTTTGCCGTCCCCGTCACCGCCGTCATGAACCGTATATATATATATATATATATATATATATATATATATATATATATATATATATATTATATATATATATATATATATATATATATATATATATATATATATATATATATAATCCCAAAGAAAAAATTAACACATATCCACGGAGTGAATGATGATGAGTGGGCGAAGCTCCGGAGTTCATCGTTAAAAACCGTGAATCTTCCGTGAATCTTGCCCAGTACATCACCACAGACGTGACAAACACTGTGTGTATACATACAAGAAATTTTTTATTCGTGAGCCGTGATTTTCCGTTTTCGTACTGGAGCCGTGCTTTCTTCGTTGGGCGTGAGCCGTGGTGGTTACCGTTTACATAAGCCGTGGCTTCCGTTGCCCCTTCATCTGTCCGCATCTGTCCGGACGGACGGACGGACGGACGGAAGCTCCGCCCCACTCATCATCATTCACTCCGTGGATATGCTGTGAATCCACAGCCTCCATCTAGAGCTCTCCTATCACACTAGAGCACGCAGCGAGCGCCTCCGCACCATCTATTGATCAATCCACGCATCTCCACGAAGTGAACCATGACGAGTGGGCGAAGCTGGAGATCGTTCTGTGTTACCGTAAGTCACCCGTGAAATTTCCCACTCATGCATGTCACACACGCGATGTCATTTATGCTCCTGGTCTTTATGAGATTCCTGCTCTCCCACGTCGTAGATCGTGCCGAGTTCCGGATTAATTCAGTTAACGCGCACGCTACGAATCCTTATGGTTCAGCTACGCACAAGTGAAATCTCCCACCGGCACTGAAGATCCAGTGCCTATATATATATATATATATATATATATATATGTGGGGGGGGGGGGGGGTGGCCGGTGAACGGTTCTCCAGCGCGAGCAGTCGGTATTTTTCAATCAAGAAACTCGCTAGAAGACGCTGCCTGCGTCAACGTTGTCTCTCGCGGGTGAGGGCCGTTCTCCTTCTTTGCGAGCTGGTAGAGCGTTCACCGAAGAGCGTTTCCATAGTCAACGCGCCTTTCGCTCTCTCTCTGTCTCTCTCTCACACAAGACAGCAGATGGAAGAGAGAGATCTCGCGCGCCGGGAGGCACGCGCCGAGGGCGAGCGCGAGCCTCCCGGCGTGCCGCACCGCAGCACCGCGCAGCGACATCTCGTGATCATTCTGAGACCTAGAGGTGGCTACGACAACGACGCCGGACTAGCCTATGCCCTAAGGAGCTTCGCCCCTAAAATCAATCAGATAAATGCTACCGAAGCGCGGAATCGAACCAGGAACCTCTCGCTCCGCAGCGCGTGGCGCTAACCACTACGCCACAAAGAGCAGATCCTTCAGGATGCTAACGGCAAACCTTATATACACACCCTTTACCGCTGGCAGGACTCAGAGACGGCAGGCGCTTATAAGCGTTTTCTTCATAACCAGCGAGATGGCGCGTGGAGCGCAGCGGGCGCATTTAAAAGTCGTCGGCCAGCTCGCTCGCTTCTTCTAATATTTGCACAGGGCCTTGGCCTTCCGCTGTCTGCTCGCGCGGTTGTCTCGTGGTGAGAGGAAGAGGGATGTTTCGAGCTTTGACCGTGATGTCCGCGCTGATGTTACGGGAGCGTACGAAAGTCACTCGAGATCAAGGAACGCCGCTAAATGAACAAACAGAAGATGAGCGCGAACTATCAAGTGTCACAGCTCGACACTTGAAGCACGCTAGTTTCTTTCGCTGCTTCGGCCGCCTTTGCAACAGGAGCGCTGTTCAAACTGAGAGTATCCATTGTGACAGCTTATTCACGCTCGTTCGGTGTATATCTGTGCGTTAGTTTCGTGCGTGCTTCACTTGATAGTTCGCGCTCATCTTCTGTTTGTTCATTTAGCGGCCTCCCCTAGCTTTGTGTGTGTAGCTTTGTGACACACAACGTATAAAGCCCTTCGTACCAGCACGCGCTGCCCACGGGAGGCGCTCAGTTAGCAAGTGCATGTTTGCTACAGTTAATAATGCTCCTGAAGCGGCGAGCCTCACTTCGTATAGCATTACAATTTCTTGCTATCGCACTCATTGCTTCACCCTTGCGGCGAAACTAAGGCTTTTTTAAATTAGGAAAACATAAATCGCGGGAATATCTTGTGTACCACACGAGTGTACGGATTGGCGGCCTCTAGATACAGAACAATTTCCGCACTTGTGTTCATAATTAGCGAAATTACGCTAATTAACTTTTTAGTTATCAGTAATTGGTGGCTACACCAAATGAGTACTTTGGAGCCCGTCCTCGACACTGCCTATCCCAACGATCAAATTTTGAATAGCGCAGTGCATGTCGAAGCTACGAGAACAATTAGTTCCCCTTGGCAGGCTCCTTGAAACCGAAACTGATCGGACAAAGAGCGTCTGTGACGTCGATGTCACCGCCCCCCCCCCCCCCGGATTTCGTCACTCGCCAGCTGTGCCCACCGCCGCAGATAGCAAGGAGATAACGCAAGCTGCTCGCGCGGCCGCAGCGGCGAACACGGGCGAGTGACGAAAGCCGTGGGGGCTGTGAAATCGACGTCACAGACGCTCTTTTCCCGGCCAGTTTCGGCTTCAAGGAGGCTGTCAAGGGGAACTAATTGTTCGCGTAGCTCCGACATGCACTCCGCTATTCAAAATTTGATCGTTGGGATAGGTAGTGTCGAGGACGGGCTCCAAAGTACTCATTTAGTGTAGCCACCAATTACCGATAATTAAAAGGTTAATTAGCGTAATTTCGCTAATTATGCACACAAGTGCGGAAATTGTTCTGTATCTAGAGGCCGCCAATCCGTACACTCGAATGGTATGCAAGACATTCCCGCGATTTATGTTTTTCGAATTTAAAAAATTTGTTGCAGCTAAAAAAACACCCTGTATATGACCCGCAGGTCTCCCTGAAGTGCATGAGCGCCACAGACTCGGACCGGCGTTCAGACGTGCCACGAGGTTGATGTCATGAAATCCTTAACGATATTGTACGTGCCAGCCGACCTTCAGCGGATATGGCCAAGAAAGGCGAAAGCGAAGCCAAGGAACCTCGCGTTGACGGAGATAGAACATACACCCTACGAACAAAGCAAAGAAAAAGACAGACTGTGATAAAACGCCGTTTACTTCGGTATCATTCGTTTCTTCGTTTACTTCGGCTTACTTCGTGCACTGACATCGCACAGTACACATATCTTACATTTCACCTCCATCGAAATATAGCCGCCGTGGGCGGGCTTCGACACCGCGACCTTCGGATCAGCAGCCGAGTGTCATGGCCTCTAAAGAAACCGTGGTGCGGCAACTTCCTACTCCAGGCGCCCACAGAGCAGAGCTGCCTCGAAGCTGCGTAGGCAAGAGCTGATGTGCAGAAAGTATGCCTCCACACATAATGCTCCCGTACCTAACCCCGACACCACAAAATATGCTCCTCCAACTTCCAACAATGAGTGGGAGCATAGCTGGCAAACTAACTTATTCTGCAGTTCTAATGCACTCGGGTCCACAACCTTCCAAAAGCGAGCTTCACGATCTGTCTCCAGCGAAAGCTGCACATCTTGCTCAGGCATCACGCCAGAATGGCTGATCTTCTCAGGAGCAATGTGGTCTTTACCGCTGTAACCTCATCGGAGGTCATCTCAGCCACTGTCTCGGCATTCGCCGTAACCATACCACTCATTTCAGCGACCATCTCAGGCACCACTTCGGTGACCTGTTCCAATCGCCGATGGAGCTTCAGCGCCGGTCATATTACGTATTTATACCCATGGCACAGATGATCATGTCTGAGGTGTTCACAGCTATTTGAGTCATTTCACGCGCCAACTTAGGCATCATTTAGCCAATACGAGCGAGCATTAACTAAGGCTAAATAAATACGCAGTACCGGTGGACATGCTGTATATTATATGCTGTAACTGTAGTGAGCAACTTTCTTTAGGCACCGACTTTGTGGCATGGTTAATTGTTGCAGCAAGACTTGCGGCCTAGCCTTTTTCTGCCCCGACTGTATACGTTGTGGCAACTGTAAAGTCACCCTTTCTTTTGTGCTCTGACTGCTGCGTCGGCTGTATCGTTGTTCTGCGTTCTTTCTTGAGTAAACTAAGTGCTTTTAGAGACCTCTGGCGGACTCTCTCTGGTTTTGTCGCGCTGTCGCGTTGTTACCGACGCACACACACACACGCACACACACACACGCACGCACGCACGCAAACAGGCACGCACGATTTTTTAGCGACAGCCAAAAATGTTTGCGCTTTAACACATAAGCACGTTTGAACACTATACCGAATGAACAGTTTTTAATGCAACACATCAGTTTTCTCGACAACGACAGGTGAGTGATTGCGCGTACCCAGAATTCAATCTAGAAGTTAGCATCGCCTACATTCATGCGCAACAAAAAAAAAATGAACAGCGGGTATTCTCGGGTTCATTTGATACTTCTCTCCTGTATGCCCTTATGACTATGTGCACAAGTCTTCTACCACAGAGATTAACATCAACACAGTCATACAAGCTTAGCCTGTACCATGTATAGTTTGAATTTTTTTCTGTATTATTTGTTCCTTTATTCACAACGTTAAAGATTCGAAAGATTCGTTGGTTGATAAATCTTCCCGGATGATATAATTCGCTGATTCTCACACTCTGTTTTATCTTGTTGGTGTTGAAAACATTCGCATTTCCGCGAGCAAAGAGGAAATCGGTTTCCGAAAATGTGCATGCAGACGAAGCAAGTCGCCTAATAGCAGATACCAAAGCAACAAAACTCACTGCCTTCAAATTAAACAAGCGCGTACATCTACGCGTGCTCCTACCGCAAAATAAATAAATAAATAAATAAATAAATAAATAAATAAATAAATAAATAAATAAATGAAAACGATCGTAATACGCTAGGCGCTTCCCATTCCCCCTTGTGCCACCACACTGTAGCCGGGTCTCCGGAAAAGTAAAATCCGCCATTAACAGCATCCCCTTTCAAAAAGCAAATCGTAACGTTGACTGCAAAATAATGCCATGTTTTACATGCATGCAGTTCAATCCTCATCTTTTCTTCCATTTTATCTTTCCTTCTCTTCAACGGAGCAGTGAATCCCCGATATATTTATTTTCGTCGCTTTATCGTTTTCTTTTCTTTACTATTCCTCCAGTTTCTCATCTGAACAACACGTGTCCGCAGAGGGGGCTCGTGGTGACTTTCCTGACTGAGGAATCTAAATGGGCTGTCTGTCCGCCTAGGGGATTAGCTCGGATGAGTCCGTTTAATAAACTCGCAAACAGGGGTTGCACGGAGAACGGGCATATTGAAAACAGGAAGCTCGGTCCGAAGGGAAACAGAAAGGAAGAAGGAAGGTATGCGGATAAAAAAGTAAACACAAAAGATACGAGGAGATGAAGACAGTGCAAGAAGGGAAGCAACGGCCATGTCTTATTAATCATGACTGTTTATATTAGAGCGGTACGTGAGTGCGTCGTCACGCGCACGCAGCCAGCGCGCAGAAGCTAAAATACATCGTATATGATACCATTTAAAGACGCAGCCATGCAGTCCAGTTTTTCTTGGCAAATTTGTTAGGTAGCGAATAAAATCTCCTGGGTGGACACGTATGTTTCCTAGCTTTTTTTTTCTTTTCTGTCAACATTGTCAGCTAGAACAGCGACATCAAATATGCCCAAAAAAATTAACTTAGGATATCGGCTTGATTCCTAAGTATTATTTCGATTCATTCTAAGAAAATATGAAGGCTTATTGAAGATATGGAGGCTTATTTACAATTTCGCATCCTAATCGCGTGTCTAAACATAATTAATCCGGCCAGATGAAGTGTTCTAAATGAACAGCGGTCCCAACGTGTAAGATTAGTGACGGGCATGACGCTGTTCACTTCGAGGTCGAGCGTTCTATTCTGGGCACGGCGGTCCCAAATTAATAACAGCCTTATGTGGAAGCATTCGTCACTTAATGTATTTATGTGTGCGTCAAGCAAACCCGCGGGTAGTTAAAATTAATATGTCACGCCGCCAACCCCGACGAAGTGGGTTCGATTCCCAGACACAAGAGAACGCATTCTGAGGGCGACATATATGTTAAAGAACCCCGAGGGATCAACATTAACCAGGAGTCACCCACTGCAGCGGGCATCACAACCACATTGTGGCTTCGGCATTTAAAATACCAGAAATTAATATTATCATAATGAATTTAGAGTACCCCTCCCCCATGCCCTGTGCATAATCAGATCGTGGTCTTGGCGCGTGAAGCTCTATAATTACATTTTCAACGTCAAGCAACCGAGAGGCGGGGGTCGCACGTGGAGGGCCGTTAGTGTTGGTGCAACGTAGTGTTATAAACGGAATGCCAATTAATTTCGGACAAGATCATCAACTCATTTTCCAAGCTTCGACCCTAAGAAGCACTGATCACTCTGACACCCAAGCGGAGGGATTGATTTCTGGGGTTTCACGTACCAAAACCACGATCTGATTATGAGAGACGCCTCCAAGCGGTGTGAGGAGCATTCCAAGTATGTTGGAGCACCAGTACCAAGGCTAGGCTTTGTCTTAGAGGTTGTGTCGATGATCTTCCTTGAGATAGGCTTATGAACCCAGTGACTGAGACTGCATATACTGGAGCGAAGTCGGGGTGTTTTAACAAGAAAGTGTTTCATGCCGGCGTACACCAAGAAATCAGTGACGTACTTCCGTAACGGAAGTGGATCTCTAAAAAAAAAGTTCGACAATCCCTAAGCATATTCTTATAAAATGAGAACGCGAAAGCACTTTTTTTTTGGCTAGACTGTCGTTACGGAGGGATGCTGCAGACTGGTGTTGCCGAGTTGTGTTATAAAGAATGAAGCAATGTGGGAGGCCCGATTGTGTTTATTTACATAATTTGATGTCATCAAAGTGGTGTCGACACTTCACATGTCCCCTTCCATTTCGTCGTCCAGGCAGTCTATGCAGATATGCCCGGGCAGTTCAAGGGCATATCGAAGTAGTACGACCGCCGCGGTGTTGTGGGTGGTGTCATTAGACAGTCACCGGTGTCGTCACCCTCTTATCGTTCCGGTGACGGCGTACTTGGGCTGGGGTACATCGACACTACCATGGCCTTGTGATCCGAGTAGGTGGAGACATACTTCATATCTCGCACAATGTATAGGTCGTTGGTGAATGCGAGATCGATGCACGTACATCTCGACGTCGTGATGGCCTCACTGGGTGTCTTCAATTCGAGATTGAACTCGGCACGCATGGCAGCGAGGAACGATGGGCTAGCTGGGGCGTTCGCGCGCCGAGTGTTGCTACGGCGACGCCACGCAGCTGGGCCCGCGCTTTCGCCAACCCAGCGAAGAAACTCGACGACACGGCCGCAAGCCGCTACAGGTAGCTGCAGCGTAGGGTGCCTCGATGTGCGCGCGAGCACATCGAGGCACCCTACTGCAGCGGAGCGGAGCGCGCGCCGACTGCAGCTGCGGCGAGTGTTGGCGCCGGCGTCACTTCCGGTGGGAGAGGTCACGGGCTTCACGGGCACGGCCTTTTCGGACGCTTTTTACGGACGGGAGCTGGGCGCGCGCTATCGCCAACCTAGCCAGGAAACGCTTTCGCGGTAATAAAATACTGACACGTGCGATTGTTTACGTTTGTTTAAAGAGAACGCCGTTATCACTTTCACACGCGCGCTTGCTTTGATTGTCTGCGGGGAGCGCCGTTATCGCTTGCTGTTGCGCGCGGCGCGGCCGCGTTTATCATCAATGACATTTCGGGAACCGCGTCGACCATTCTTGAAACTCTGCATGCCTGACACGCACATTTGAGGGACTTCTGGAATTTCAGAGATAAAGCGAGAATGCGTTATGAGGGTGTGTATAAAAGCCGACGCATTGCGCCGCTTGTCAGTCTTTCCGTCGACCGACGACAGTTCACGCCGCTGTGGCTGTGGGTTGTCATTGGCTCTTTTTTGCTGGGCACAAGTTCGCCCAATAAACAGTTCGTCTGACGTCATCTTGAGTTCCGCGTGCTTCATCTTGAGTACTGCGTGCGTCACGACCACGTGACAATACATTCACAGTGTCACAACGAAAAACTTCCACCCAGTCGGACTCGAACCCACCTTCACCCGGGATTCGACAAGAGGAGCTCTACCGATGCACCACCGTAACATTGCTAATATAGGGAACAGATGGGCCTTATATGTTCACGACATCGCTTCACAAGTTGCATTTAATTGCCGTCTGGTTAAAGTAAAGGTGTTTATTACAGTGAACTATAGTGTTTAACAAGCAAAATTACTCTTAAATTAACATCACCTCCATTATCCTGCACTCTTGGTTCGCTTAGGCTCGCTGCGGTGGTACCGCCGCCTGGGAACGATAGATAGAGTGAAGCAGATTGCCATGCTAATTCGAGCCGGTATTCAGCGCTTTGGTAGTCTTCGAGCCTCCACTGCCGCGAAATTTAGGGACGTGGCGGCGTCTAGACGTTGCGTTCCTCGGGAGAAGTACGTACGCGGCCGCTAGAAATTTGTCTTACGTGGCCAGGTGTGTTGAGTTGCGATGCGCACTGGTCCACGAACATAAGGACGGCTGTCGACAAGCGAATGATTGGCCTTTCGTTGCTGTGGGTTGTGTTTTGACAAAACGATCTGCTGGCGACCCGTTCGATTTCGTTTGCAAAGTGTCACCGTTTGCGGACGCTCCTTGTTTATGGCAGGTTTGCGCAGAGCTCTGGCGCGTGCAACCCAGTGTTTCCGGAGCAACGTGAGTCGTTCGAGAACATTCCCTCGTGTACACCTGTCGAAGGTCCATGTGCCGTGTCGAGGTGCCGCCGATGTCTATATACATGTAACGTGTTCTCACGTTCACAGTACCCAATCCATGTCCCGCCCCAAGATTCGCCAGACTGTCGCTTATGCATTCCACAATTTCGTGAAGACAGGTTTCACTTTCGTGTTATACCAGTTCCTATGACAGAGGGATCCATTCCTTTTTCAAAACCTTTAGCGCACAAACACACGACCACGAAGGGAACACACAAGGACGAGCGCTTCTATCAACTGATTTCATTTCAGAAAAGACCTTCGCTTATAAACACGCGGAACTTCGTAAAATATACAAACGGAGACGACACATGAAACATATAACACTTGTGATAAAAATGCACGGATCAGCGTGACCTAGTCAACATAAAAATTCACAGCATATCCACGGAGTGAATGATGATGAGTGGGCGAAGCTCCGTAGGTTCATCGTAGATCGTGCCGAGTTCCGGATTAATTTAGTTATCGCGCACGCTACGAATCCTTATGGTTCAACTACGCACAAGTGAAATCTCCCACCGGCCCTTCATTGCAAGTCAAGATCCAGTGCCCATATATATGTCATCATCATCATCATCATCATCATCATCAGCCTATTTAGGTCCACTGCGGGACGAAGGCCTCTCCCATCGATTTCCACTCCACCCTCTCCTGAGCGAGTTGGTTCCACTTTACGCCCGCAAACTTTTTAATTTCATCGCTCCATCTAACCCTTTGCCTGCCTCTGTTGCGTTTTCCTTCTCTTGGTATCCATTCCGTCGCTCTTACTGTCCATCTGTTATCTGTTCTCCTCATGACATGTCCTGCCCAGGTCCACTTCTTTCTTTTAATTGATATAATAATATCGGCTACTCCTGTCTGTTCTCTGATCCATTCCGCTCGTTTTTTATCTCTTAGCGTTACCCCTATCATTTTTCTTTCCATTGCACGTTGCGCGCTCCTTAGTTTCATTTCTAGTCTTTTAGTTATCCTCCACGTTTCTGCACCGTACGTTAGTACTGGGAGGATACAGTGATTGAATACTTTGCGCTTTAGTGAGAGCGGTAAGTTTCCAGTCATGATTTCGTAATTCCTTCCGAATGCGCTCCAGCCCATCCTTATTCTACGGAGAATTTCTTTTTCGTGGTTGGGAGTTCCTGTTATTAACTGTCCCAGGTATACATATTCGTTTACACATTGTAAGGGTTCATTGTCGATTGTAAATTCCTGTTCCGTAGCCAGGCTATTGAGCATAACTTTGGTCTTTTGCCTATTCATTTTAACCCAATTTTAATACTGTCCTTGTTTAGGTCATTAATCATGTTTTGTAGTTCGTCTCCATCATTGCTAAAGAGTACAATGTCGTCTGCAAATCTTAAATTGCTGAGATATTGTCCATCTATTCGAATGCCCTTTTCTTCCCAGTCTAGACGTTTAAAGATTTCCTCTAAACATGCAGTGAATAGCATCGGGGATATCGTATCTCCCTGTCTCACACCTCTCTCGATCGGGATTTCTCTGCTTTTCTCAGGTAGGAGTAGTGTGGCTGTGCAATCTTTGTATATGTGTTTATGATTTTCACGTATACGCCAGGTACGCCTTGTCGTCGTAGAGCTTCTATAACTGCTTGTATTTCTATGGAGTCAAATTGCTTTCTCGTAGTCGATAAAATTTGATGTCATCAAAGTGGTGTCGACACTTCACATGTCCCCTTCCATTTCGTCGTCCAGGCAGTCTATGCAGATATGCCCGGGCAGTTCAAGGGCATATCGAAGTAGTACGACCGCCGCGGTGTTGTGGGTGGTGTCATTAGACAGTCACCGGTGTCGTCACCCTCTTATCGTTCCGGTGACGGCGTACTTGGGCTGGGGTACATCGACACTACCATGGCCTTGTGATCCGAGTAGGTGGAGACATACTTCATATCTCGCACAATGTATAGGTCGTTGGTGAATGCGAGATCGATGCACGTACATCTCGACGTCGTGATGGCCTCACTGGGTGTCTTCAATTCGAGATTGAACTCGGCACGCATGGCGGCGCGGAACAATGGGCTAGCTGGGGCGTTCGCGCGCCGAGTGTTGCTACTGCGACGCCACGCAGCTGGGCCCGCGCTTTCGCCAACCCAGCGAAGAAACTCGACGACACGGCCGCAAGCCGCTACAGGCAGCTGCAGCGTAGGGTGCCTCGATGTGCGCGCGAGCACATCGAGGCACCCTACTGCAGCGGAGCGGAGCGCGCGCCGACTGCAGATGCGGCGAGTGTTGGCGCCGGCGTCACTTCCGGTGGGAGAGGTCACGTGCTTCACGGGCACGGCTTTTGCGGACGCTTTTTACGGACGGGAGCTGGGCGCGCGCTATCGCCAACCTAGCCAGGAAACGCTTTCGCGTTAATAAAATACTGACACGTGCGATTGTTTACGTTTGTTTAAAGAGAACACCGTTATCACTTTCACACGCGCGCTTGCTTTGATTGTCTGCGGGGAGCGCCGTTATCGCTTCCTGTTGCGCGCGGCGCGGCCACGTTTATCATCAATGACACTTCGGGAACCGCGTCGACCATTCTTGAAACTCTGCATGCCTGACACGCACATTTGAGGGACTTCTGGAATTTCAGAGATAAAGCGAGAATGCGTTATGAGGGTGTGTATAAAAGCCGACGCATTGCGCCGCTTGTCAGTCTTTCCGTCGACCGACGACAGTTCACGCCGCTGTGGCTGTGGGTTGTCATTGGCTCTTTTTTGCTGGGCACAAGTTCGCCCAATAAACAGTTCGTCTGACGTCATCTTGAGTTCCGCGTGCTTCATCTTGAGTACTGCGTGCATCACGACCACGTGACAATACATTCACAGTGTCACAACGAAAAACTTCCACCCAGTCGGACTCGAACCCACCTTCACCCGGGATTCGACAAGAGGAGCTCTACCGATGCACCACCGTAACATTGCTAATATAGGGAACAGATGGGTCTTATATGTTCACGACATCGCTTCACAAGTTGCATTTAATTGCCGTCTGGTTAAAGTAAAGGTGTTTATTACAGTGAACTATAGTGTTTAACAAGCAAAATTACTCTTAAATTATCATCACCTCCATTATCCTGCACTTTTGGTTCGCTTAGGCTCGCTACGGTGGTACCGCCGCCTGGGAACGATAGATAGAGTGAAGCAGATTGTCATGCTAATTCGAGCCGGTATTCAGCGCTTTGGTAGTCTTCGAGCCTCCACTGCCGCGAAATTTAGGGACGTGGCGGCGTCTAGACGTTGCGTTCCTCGGGAGAAGTACGTACGCGGCCGCTAGAAATTTGTCTTACGTGGCCAGGTGTGTTGAGTTGCGATGCGCACTGGTCCACGAACATAAGGACGGCTGTCGACAAGCGAATGATTGGCCTTTCGTTGCTGTGGGTTGTGTTTTGACAAAACGATCTGCTGGCGACCCGTTCGATTTCGTTTGCAAAGTGTCACCGTTTGCGGACGCTCCTTGTTTATGGCAGGTTTGCGCAGAGCTCTGGCGCGTTCAACCCAGTGTTTCCGGAGCAACGTGAGTCGTTCGAGAACATTCCCTCGTGTACACCTGCCGAAGGTCCATGTGCCGTGTCGAGGTGCTGCCGATGTCTATATACATGTAACGTGTTCTCACGTTCACAGTACCCAATCCATGTCCCGCCCCAAGATTCGCCAGACTGTCGCTTATGCATTCCACAATTTCGTGAAGACAGGTTTCACTTTCGTGTTATACCAGTTCCTATGACAGAGGGATCCATTCCTTTTTCAAAACCTTTAGCGCACAAACACACGACCACGAAGGGAACACACAAGGACGAGCGCTTCTATCAACTGATTTCATTTCAGAAAAAACCTTCGCTTATAAACACGCGGAACTTCGTAAAATATACAAACGGAGACGACACATGAAACATATAACACTTGTGATAAAAATGCACGGATCAGCGTGACCTAGTCAACATAAAAATTCACAGCATATCCACGGAGTGAATGATGATGAGTGGGCGAAGCTCCGTAGGTTCATCGTAGATCGTGCCGAGTTCCGGATTAATTTAGTTATCGCGCACGCTACGAATCCTTATGGTTCAACTACGCACAAGTGAAATCTCCCACCGGCACTTCATTGCAAGTCAAGATCCAGTGCCCATATATATATATATATATATATATATATATATATATATATATATATATATATATATATATATATATATATATACATAGAACCCATATATATATATATATATATATATATATATGGGTTCTCCAGCGCCAGCAGTCGGTATTTTTCAATCAAGAAACTCGCTAGAAGACGCTGCCTGCGTCAAGCTTGTCTCTCGCGGGGTAGGGCGCGTTCTCCTTCTTTGCGAGCTGGTAGCGCGTTCATCGAAGAAAGAGCGTTTCCATAGTCAACGCGCGCCTTTCGCTCTCTCTGTCTCTCTCTCTCTCTCAAGACAGCAGATGGAAGAGTGAGAGAGCTCGCGCGCCGGGAGGCCGAGAGCGCGCCTCCCACACGCGCCCTCCTAGTAGCGCGTTCCCACACGCGCCCTCCTAGTGGCGCGTTCCTAGTAGGTAACGCGCTACTACAACGGACGGACAGACCCAAACCTTAAGGAGCTTCGCCCCTAAAAATGGCAATGCGCATACACCAAACAATTTTCTTAGCAGTATTTTTCTGGGGAGTCAAGACAAGGAGCTGGCCAAGGATCTGAAAGGTGTTTCGTACAGGGTATACAGATACGTCGACGATTACTTGATTTTGGGTTGTCATGTCGACAAGGTTGCGTTCAGGGGTTGGGCGGAAGAAGCCTTTAATTTTCTTGGAAAGGGCTTGGTTTTCACTTCGGATGTTTCGGAAGACAACAAGATGCAGTTTCTAGACATCATGCTAGAATTTCTACCGGAACATGTGTGTTGTGCTTATTCGCCCCGAACTGGGAAGCTGCTAATGAACTATGCGTCAAACCAGTCCAAGCTCGTGAAGAACAGAATAGCCATTTCATGCTCCCGTTCAGCTTTGTTGAAATCTTGTAAACACCTTTTTTGTTTATATATACATACTGCAGGCCACATTCGGGCCCAACCAGGAGTGAAAGAAAAGTTCATTACAAGAGTAGCATAATAGGACAGATGGTCGATCAAAAAAGAAAATAAGTAAAAAATACAAAGGAAGTGTTGATCACACAGCCTTGCTTTCCGCATACATAAGTTCGGAACGGATACAAAGTAAATCGTGCAACATTGGATTGCGAACACGTTACACACCAAAGTTGATATTTGCAATAATGTTAACAAATGAGTCTGCTGAAGCAGCGGAAACAGCACTCTCGGGTAATTTATACCAATAGTCAATAGCAGCTGGAAATAACGAGTACTTCTGTGAGTTTATGTGGCTTACGGATCATCTCAGCATTTTACTGTGACCCGTTCGAAGGGAATGTCTGGAGAGACAGTGTAAGTATGCAGAGCAATTTAATTTAATGTGGCCATGATAGAGATCATAAATAAATTTTAATCCCGATATTATTCTGCGATGATCTAGGGTCTGTAGGTTAGCTTTCATAATTAAATGGCTAACGCTGCTCCGTCTTGAATAATCCGAAAAGGCGAACCGAACCGTCAGTCTTTGTATTCGCTCCAGTTTATCAGTAAGATACTCCTGGTGTGGGCTCCAAATTGAATCCGCGTACTCTTGGCCAGGTCGCACTAAACATTTATATGCTTTCAATTTGACAGATGGTGGTGCTCAGCGCAGTTTTCTTTTTAGCAATGTCAGTTTACCATGAGCTTCCCGACAAATTTCATTAACATGGGTTTCCCAACTTAGGTTATTTGTCAAAATTAACCCCCAGATATTTTATATGCGAAGTGCTGGATAATGCGGTATTGCCTAGTGTGTACCCGAATTCAAGTAGGCATTTTTTATTATTGAACGATGTGAATATAAACACACCGTACAAAAGGCGTTTCTTGAAAAATTACAACGGTTGCGAGAGGCAGGTTACCCGTTTCGATGTTTTGCAGGCGTCATGCGCTAGGCTAATGAAAAAACTTAAAGGGTAAGAGCTACACACGGCAAGTCAAATGCAGAAAGATGTAGCTTCCAAGGTGTGTGCAATTACGTATGTACGTGGTCTGTCACACAGACTTAAAAAGGTTGCTGGGGGCTACAATGTCAAATTGGTGCTTTCGGCTAAGAACGAAATAGGAAGTGTGTGTTCAAGGGTAAAAAGAAAGTTCGAGAACAAGGATGACGAAGAAAATGTATGTAGAATAAATCATCGTCGTAAGAGCCAATTTGTTGCTTGGGCGAATAATGTAGTATATCGGATTCCTTTGACGTGCGGTCGTGTGTACGTACGTGGGGCAGACTGCTAGATGCGTTAACACACGAATTAGACAACACATGTCCAGCCTGAAGGGGCGCCCTTTCACACATTTGGCCATGCACTGCCAGGAATTTGCTTGCACACCATGTGCTAGAAACACCTGCCCTTTGTTCAGGCACCAGAATCAAACAGCAAGAAAAATTATGGAAGCATGCTGGATTAAAAAACTAAAAGAGAAGTGCATCTGTCATCCGTATGTGTCATCGCTAGATAAAGAGGTTTCGCTCATGTTTTCACATCTGGAATAATTTTTCATAATAATTGCTTGGTGCATGCGCATTGACATTTTTATGTTGACTCTACCTGGCGACAACTTTCTGTGGCAGCACAGCGCTCCTGTGCTGTCACAGGAGCGCTGATACGCTCCTGCATGTTGCACGCTACTGTTGCAGACTACATGGCGTAACCTAAAACACAACACTTAATTCTTCTCTTTTTCTGTAGAAGTCTATTTTATTGTAAGTTATAAAGGTTACCTTACAAACGATTTTCGCTTTTTTTTTTTTTTGCTCTTTCTAGTTTTCTGATCTTTGATGTCAGTGTCATGTTTTCCCCATGGCATTCGTATTATGAGCGGCAGGGTTTACATGCCACAGTCTTGCTGCTCTTGCGGCCGTTTCGTTAACTTCGTAGGGTGGGCTCCGCGGCTGTGCACCAACGCAGACCGCTAATCCTTTCACTCTTATCATGCAGGTGTTTCAGTGTGCATTCCTGCGCATACTGCTCTCCGTTTTCCTGCCAGCTTGTTTGACCACTCCGTTGCAGTGTTAACATCGTTCCAGCGAAAGTGGCACGTTTACCTGTCACGCCCTCTTGGTCTTCGACAAAAGCTTATCAAGCACAACGTACTTGGAACCACTGGATTTCACCGAATTCAACAGATCTGGATCCCTCCCGGCGCCACCGGTCATCTACGTAGTCCTTGGCGAAACCTGGTCGACGCTATCACCATCGGCATCGATGTCTGTGTCGACTACAAAAGAGCGGCCTTTGCCGGCTGCGCTCTGTGGGCTCGGCGGCTGTGCACCAACGCAGACCGCTAATCCTTTCACTATATATATTATCATGCAGGTTAGTAAAACTTAGTCTTTTTGCTAAGAAGTCGAGTAATTACCTGCTGTTTCAGCTGCCGAGCCCACACTGCTGCGTTCTTGTTGCACTTGAGTGTTCTCGTGTGATTCGTGCCTTGTTGATGATGTCAGGCGATATTGAAAGCAACCTAGGTCCTGCTTCTAATGCTGTACTAACTGAGCTGCAGAAATTATCTGCCGGTCAGACGGAATTAATCAGTCAGGTACAGGACCTTAAGTCCCATTTGTTATCGACAGATAAATCTATAGCAGATCTCACTAGGCGCATGACTGATCTGGAAGGGCACTGCCAAAATATCCTTTCCTTGCGTTCTGATGTGGAAGCGCTCAGAAGAGACACCGTTCGCGCGAGCGACCTTTTCCGCAAGCTTGAAGCGCGCGTGGATGACGCCGAGAATCACTCTCGGCGCAATAACCTCATATTTTATGGCCTTCCTGAATCAACTGGATCAGAAGCATTTGCCCAAGTTGAACAACTTGTCATCAAGCACTGCCATGATCATCTGGGTATTTCAATCGATCCAAAAGAAATTGAGCGCGCGCATCGTCTGGGTCGCCGCAAGGATACCAACCACCATCGCCCCATAATAGTTAAATTCGCATTCCATAAAACAAAAGGAGCGATTCTTTCTAATGGACGGAAATTTAAAGGAACCACTTTTAGTGTTGGCGAAGACTTTTCACGTCGTGTACAACACGTCCGTCGGCAATTGATTGCCTTTGCTAAAACCAAGTCGCTGCCTTTCTCCATCACTTACAAAACACTGCTAATGGGCCACAAGCGCTACGTCTACGATGAGCAATCACAGACTGTGAGGGAAGCATCGTAGCAATTCCCACGGCGCAAACCTGCTGGGCACACCACCGCACCTCAGTCTGGCCTGTCACTTTCAGTAGTCTTTGCTAACGCGCGCAGTTTTTTTCCTAAACGTGATACTTTTTCTGAAGTTGTTTTATCATCAAGCAGTAACGTATTGGTGATAACCGAGACTTGGCTGACAAATGATATAACCGATGCAGAAGTGCTAGATCACCTACCTGGATTTCATCTTTATCGTAAGGACCGTGCGGGCGCACGTGGAGGCGGTGTTCTGATCGCTGTGCACCAACAGTTATCGTGCTCCGTGGCCAGGACCGACTCTCCTGAACTCGAAATTCTTTGGGTCGTTTGCCGTGCTCACCCTCATACTGTCCTTGTGGGCGTTTGTTACAGGCCCCCGAACAGTAACCCAGATTTCGCATATAAGCTCAACAATAACCTGAGTGACCTTGGTAAGCAGTATCCACAAGCAGAGATACTCCTTTTCGGCGATTTCAATTTTCCACAAATAGATTGGAGTAGTAGCGTTCCGTCAGCTGTGGCCAGTGAGCCCGCAAGAGACTTCATAGATTTCTGCCTGAATTGCAATCTAACCCAACTTGTATCCCAACCAACGCGCGTTACAGAAAGCAATTCCAGCATCTTAGATCTAATACTAACTAGTCATCAAGAGAGCTTATCATCAATTACATATCTGCGCGCCGTCAGTGACCACAAGGTAATCCATGTGGCTTTTTCGTTCAGACCTGTAAAACGCGATCTCGTCACCAAAACAATCCGTCTTTACGACAAGGGCAATTATAGTGCCATCAATAACGAATTGGTATCTTTTCTTCCTGAATTCGAGAGAATAAGCCATACACACTCTGTGGATGAGAATTGGATTATATTTAGAGATAAGTTAGCCCCTCTTGTCGAGAAGTTTATCCCAAAAATAACATTCACCGCAAACCGAAACAAGCCGTGGTTCTCACATACACTTCAGAAACTAAGAAACAAGAAAAAACGCCTCTTTCGATCAGCCAAACAGTCCAAACTCCCGTCCTCATGGGAAAAATATTACGCCGCTGAAGACTATTATCTAAGAGCCATTCGAAATTCCAAGCACGTGTTCTTTCATGTTGAGCTGCCCAAAATGCTTGCAACTAGCCCTCGCAAATTCTGGGAGGTGATAAACCCTCAGGAGACGCGCACCATTAGCGTCTTAAATGCGCATGGCGATACAGTCAACAACAAGGAATGCGCGAACCTTTTTAACGAGGCCTTTTTCTCTGTTTTTACGAATGAAAGTTCAGTTCCCGACTTTTCTTCACCTGCGCGCAGCACCGAGTCTATGTCCCCGATTACATTTTCTACGGACGGGATCATTTCGATTATAGAAAATATTAAGCTTTCTTCTTCCGCAACTCTGGATGATATTAATTCAAAACTTCTCATCAATGTTAAACATGTGTGTGCCGCATACCTTACATTGTTATTTTCGCAGTCATTATCATCGAGCATTCTGCCATCAGACTGGAAAGTAGGCAAGGTCGTTCCAGTCTACAAATCAGGTAACAGAGACTCTCCACTAAATTACCGTCCCATATCTTTAACAAGTATCCCCTGCAAAATCATGGAACATGTCATCTACTCCCATATCATCAACTTCTTGGACTCGATGCACTTTTTTCATCCTTCTCAACACGGGTTCCGAAGAGGTTATTCTTGTGAAACGCAGCTGGCCATTTTCATTCACGACTTACATTCTAACCTTGACTGCAACATTCAGACTGATGCTCTTTTCCTGGATTTCGCTAAAGCATTTGACACTGTCCCTCACAAACGCCTGCTCTTAAATTATCTCTATTAAATCTAGATCCTAACGTACTTGCATGGATAACATCTTTCCTGACTAATCGCTCCCAGTTTGTGTTTGTTAATAATCACTCTTCTAACGGAGTATACCTGTAACTTCAGGTGTCCCGCAGGGGTCTGTCTTAGGGCCTCTACTCTTCTTAATTTACATTAACGATCTACCATTGCATCTATCTTGTAACTTTCGTATGTTCGCAGACGACTGCGTAATCTACCGATCAGTAACCAGCATTCATGACCAAACACTAATTCAGCATGACCTTAACAACATACAAACATGGTGTAACCGTTGGTTAATGAATTTAAATCCTAACAAATGTAAGCTTGTTTCTTTTTGTCGCCGCCGTAACCCTTTTGAGTTTACCTATTCCATTGCTAATGTTCCCATACAATCAGTTCAATCATTCAAATACCTCGGCATCACCTTGGCTCATGACCTGTCCTGGCGTCATCACACTACTAACATCATCTCGTCTGCTAATAAATCACTCGGGTTTCTCAGACGACACTTACGCCATACTCCGCCTCATGTCAAGACGCTTGCATACAAATCATTTATCAGGTCCAAACTCGAGTATGCATCTTCCATCTGGAGCCCTCATCAAACATACATCATAAGAAAACTCGAATCACTTCAAAATCGAGCTACCAGGTTCATTCATTCCGCATATTCGTATGACATCAGCATTTCATCTCTGAAGGTGGAATCAGGTTTAGAAACCCTTGCTTCACGCCGACAGTGTGCCACCCTCTCTCTTTTTCATATGTTTTATTTCAGTTCACTGAATCATCCACCGTACATCACGCCCCCTTCGCACATATCTCATCGCACTGGTCATCCGTTACAAGTCACAATACCACGTACCCGGACCACTGCATTTCAAGCCTCCTTTTTTGTACGAGCAGCAAAAGAACGGAACGGCCTTCCTCACGCCACCTGTGCCATCACTAACCCATCTATGTTTGCCGAAGCCATTAAAAACACCGATGTATAGTATTTTTTCTTTAACACCACCCCTTATGTAATACCCCTAGAGGGGGTCTTTAAGGAAATAAAAGTGAAGTGAAGTGAACTGAAGTATGTACCAAAATCGGTATAGCGAGACAACAATGCAGGTCTATTTTACGTTCCTGATGCGTGCTTCGCGTTTCCTTGGTTCCCACTGCACGTGGTATCTGCCATTTTTTTCGTTGTTTAATGTAGCTGATACGATCATTCACAATGTGCATCCCGCACTGTAAGTAACAGAATATGCACCAGCGTCCGCGGTGGAAAGTGTTTTTGGCGCTTTATGATGTGCGCGTTCGACTTTGGTGATACAATCTCAAGGGTAAAACCTGGTAGAACTTTTAGCTGTGACACCAGGCGCGTTGTTCGCTGTTATCACATTGACAATTAGCTTTTTTCTGCTTAAAAACTGCGTTCTTGGCCATGATTAGTTAAGGAGAGCGTCTCTCCCATTTGGAATTCCTACGTCGAGACGCGCACAATTTTCGGCCATGGCAAGCATTCTCCTAACCGTCGACGCCACCGTGTGCCCTGCCAAACTAACGTGAGGGTCTCGTGAAAGTTTTTTGAGCTATTGCGTACCTCAGAGAAAAGACATTGCCACAGTGATTCTGCATATGCAACAGAATTAGGGAAATGGCTTGTTGCCTTTACGTGTGGGATTTGTAATTGCGCAGTTCTGCATACACCGATGATTGTCCAAAATAAAACAGTTTGGTTCAACAAAACTGATTCCTTAGCCTTCCTACGCTCCTCCGAAGCACAAGAGTTTCTGAAAATAAGATTACAAAGAGTACTGTACGTCGGCATGCAGGTTTGAGGAGTGGCATGGTAGATCAGGGTATATTACATGGGGGTTGCTGTGGATTAACGATATAGATAATCAGTGTTCTACAGCTCTACCACTGGTGAAATCAAGAGGGGGGTGCGGGTTTGTACTGAAAGTTGCACCTCGGAAACGCATGCTGGATGCGCTTGCGAAACCGACATCAAAATTTCCCGCGAACGGACTATTTGGCGTATTAGCACATGTGCAGAAGCTCCGCCCACGTAGCCTTGGCTGTGCTGCCACAGAAAGTTGTCGCGAGGTGTAGGTCGCGCTGATCCGTGCATTTTTATCACGAGTGTTATATGCGTCATGTGTATTCTCCATTTGTATGTTTTGCGCAGTTCCGCGGGTTTATAAGCGAACGTTTCTTCGGAAATAAAATCAGTTGATAGAAGCGCTCGTCCTTGTGTGTTATACTCTTCGTGGTCGCGTATTTGTGCGCTAAAGGTTTTCGGGAAAAAATGGATCTGTTCCAACTAGGCCGACTCACAGATCTACTACAGAGGGATCAATTACATTTTTTGCGCTGCCTTGGTGCACAACCACAACTTTGAGCTGGAACTCATTGAGGGCAGTGAAGGCCTCAATGTTAGGGCAAGAATTATACAACGTTGTGACAGGCTCATGCCATTGCAGGCGCCTTTAACCGTTTTCCAAGTAATTCTCGACGGACCTTGTGCCGGAGCTTAATGCCTGACGAAGCGCGAAAACCACATATGGTCACGAGAGACGCTGTAAGGGAAGGCTCCGTAAATTTGGACCATCTGGTGTTCTTTAACGCGCACTGACATCGGGCAATACAAGGGCCTCAAGCATTTCGCCTCCGTCGAAGTGCGGCAGCCGCCGCTGGGGTTCGATCCCGTGACCTTCGGATCAGCAGTTTATCAATATATGCAAACGGATCACAGCAACGCTATCGCGTTTGACTCCTAAAAGCGAAGCTTAAGAGTTACCCAAGTTTCGTCACAAATTTAATTGCCTAAATTGGTCTGACGCTTGGCTCCGAACCCGGTTCCCTCAACAGATCATCGATCAGCCTATGAACTCCATCAGACGGAACACTCATCGACCGAAATTGTCGGGAAAAGGTATTAGATAGATAGATAGATAGATAGATAGATAGATAGATAGATAGATAGATAGATAGATAGATAGATAGATAGATAGATAGATAGATAGATCCTTAATAAACCCACGGGATACGCCCATGAATACCCTGGCAGCGCCCATAATATACAGATACCGGACTTCTGCGAGACCGACGCGGCCGCATTTGAGTGAAGGCGAATTAGCGATGTACGCAGATGACATCAACATTTTCTTTAAAGCTGCTACTATAACAGATCTCGAGTTAAAAGTTAACAACTACATCAAGCAACTCTCTTCCTGGGTACGACAGAATAAGTTACAAACGAATACCTCCAAAACAAAATATATGATATTTGCTCCTACTAATAAGCCATGAAACTGGAACTCAACTATTGTTTTTGAGGACAGAGTAATAGAGAAGGTAAATAGTCAAAAATTTCTTGGAGTGTGGTTTCAGGCAGATTTGGCCTGGAACGTATCACGTGGACAAAACTGTAACAAACTTGAGTAAAACTGTTGCTTGCTTACATAGACTGAGTACCCTTGTTCCTCCTTGGTTGAAAATCGCATTGTACGATGCCCTATTCTACTCCCGACTAGCCTACTGTATATTAATTTGGGGCACTACAACGCAAAAAAGTTATAACAAGTTGATAGTACTGCAAAAAAGAGTCCTACGTGCATTTGAGAGATATCCTGGGCCTTTTGCAAAACTTTAGAACGAAGCCTATTTTCATAAGTGTTCTATGTTAAAAGCGCAAACCAAGTGTTCTACTACAAGTTGATGCAACGCATTTAAAAAAAAAACAGAACACATCATGTTATGAAAGCACTAATCCACGCTACAGCATTCGACACCACCATCTGAAAGCACCGAAAATAAGAACGAGTTACGGGCACAACAGTTACAGAGCTACCAAGCGCCTTCACTACTCAATAGACTGCGCGAATTTCCCGACGAGGTCATGGAAGGTTCGAATGATTCGTTCAAAACATTTCTCATTTCGCACAATAGTGAGTTCGTTTGACTAAAGTGCGCTGTATATTGTCAATTCATCTGTCTCAATTCTAGGTTTTAGTTGTTTAAGGGGAAACGTTCTTTAATTGAATTATGTCGAATTTTTCAGCGTTTTTCTGTAGACATGACGCTTCTTTTAGAGAATGTCGCATCTTTCTACTTTTTTGTGTGTACACATGTAGTTTTCTTTTTGCGACTATTTCTGTTGAATTTGTTACAGCACATTTTGTACTGATTTGCGAGCTACGTACGGGCCTGCGTGCCGAGCTGTTGTAGGAGCAGAAGCCTTAGTCAGGCCACACGGCCTTTAGCTTCTGCTTCCTTTCTGTTGTAAACAGGAGAAATAAACTCCATTCAATTCAATTAAAAGAATGCTAGAGGCCAGTGTACTGTGCGATGCTAGTGCACGCTAAAGGATCCCAGGTGGTCCAAATCCAGGGAGCCCTCATCTACGGCGTCCTTCGTAACCATATGCGGTTTCGTGACGTAAAACCACAGGAATTACCTTGGAAAACACTAATCATCACATGAGTCCGTGCGTGTCACTTACACTATATAAAAAAATAGTGTTCGAAAGCGAAGGCGAACGCGTGCACCAACGACTATAGCGCCATTAACTGACTTTCACACAAAAATATTTTCCCATTTAGTTTTGTTCGACCGGGCCAAAACTACATCGAGCACGGCGACATCGACGCGCCCCTGAGCGTGCCTCCGTGCCTGGCGCGCACATGTAGGGGATCCCTATATTGCTCGGTATTGTGGCGTCATCTAGCATGCATTATTAGAACGACAGTTGCTGGCTCCGAGATGCTAGCACAGGCGTTAGCGTTACTATGCCGTTATATAAATTATAATGCATCTTCTTTAATTTACAGCACTTTCCCGTGTTTCGACTTATCCAGTCAACTCACCCAGAAAATCTTCTTCAACCTTCAACTCCGTATGACGCTGTACTGCCGCGAAATCACCCTTCTTGTGATAAGTGTCGTTCCCATACATGCTCACATCCGAAGCCAGAAAGCGGCATGTAAGAGAAGGAGAGAGAGAGAAGGGGGAACAAGCTGATTTATCTGTACTTATCTCATATTGAAGGGAAAGGGGCTGCGAGAATAAGGCGAGGGAGGCTATCCTACTTGTTGTATGTACATCCTCTCTCTCTGCCACCTTAATTTAAAGGGACCCTGAAACGGTTTTGACGATTTTGTGCAAACATGGTGATCCGGTAGAGCGGGTCACTAGGACCATTACAGGACAGATTTTAGCGTTGTGCGTAAAGTGTGTAATTTACAATAAGGTTTTGAACACGCGTATCGCAAAAGGTCGCAGCGGCTCGCCAAAAAGCGTTTTCAAACGCCCCCGTCATCGAGCGATCGAATGAGAGGTCGCTGATTGGCCCCGACCCAAGTGACGTGCGCGTAATTTTCAAAACCTAGCTGCGAACAACGTGCTTCTACAACGTACTCCTTCGTTTCAGCCAACGGTATCATCGCGGCATCTGGCGGCGTCACACGAGTCGCCGGCGCTCTATTACAGAGGCTAGCACTGCCGAGGCGGCGACCTCAGTGAGGATATCGGGGTGCTATGTCACTACGGGAGGCTCGGCAGAGCGGCTGACGCGGGAAGCGCTGTCGTCGCTAGCGCGCACTCCGCAGCAGATCGAGTTGAGGAGGAACAGCAGTGGTAAGGAGGAAGGCGACAGAAATAAGCCCATAGCTGCCTTAGCGCATTGTGCTTCGCTTTATTTATGGTGTGAATGATTTCGCAATTGTGTTGCCTAATCAGTGACACAATGTCAAAAAAACGTTTCAGGGACCCTTTAAGAAGGGTCTTTCTTCTTTTTTGAGTTTGCTTGTTTATATATACATAAGATTTTACGATTAAAATACCTGTTCTTGAGTCCTCTCTTCCTGCGAACAATGCGCTCCCCCCCACTCCTCCTTATTTTTTTAGGTATGAGCCAATGAAGGGCAAGTGTGGCGCCGTTGAAGTTTTTTCAAGTATTGACGTCGATGCGCACGCATGTGCAGTTGTTGCATGCTTTGGCCCCGTCACGTCTGCGCGTGCCGCAAATACACGTGCATCAGTTGCTTTTATAGCTTATAGCCAGCAGGCGCAAGCCCGAATAATAATAAAGATTATTGATGGCCATACACAAACGAGAAATCAGGAACTTTCCAAGAGAGCCGGAGATTGAAGTAAGGTAGTGTTTGTGTGTAGCAGGCCTCTCAGAGAGACGCGTTTCTTGGAAACGGCTTTATTCCCGCGGAATTCAATTGCGCGCGCAGCGTCGGAAAGCTGAACGGTGCGGTAGAGAGGCCGAATGCCCTAAAATCTCAAACAAGCGCTATTTACGGTTGCTCCTATATTTCTTACGAACAGATGAAGTGCCAACGTGCCACATTGAGTGAGAACACAACATTGTCCATATCGCCTAATAACAGCAGGTATAACGTACGCGTGTGCATAAGTCAGCGAGAATATGCTCTACGCAACGGGGAGAAAGAAGTCGTCATGGGTGAAGTGTGCGGGACAAACCAACATAGTGTCTGCCAATTTCTTGCCGATGCGTGGTTTCTTATCCACGTCGCGCACGTAGCGCGTCGCCTTCTTCTCTCGGTAAACGATGGGTTCCTAGCCTTGCGGCCGCCTTCCCAACGCGATCCTTATAGTGATGACACACATATGTAGCGGTGACACACATATGTAGGCGCACTACAGCAGTCTTTTACAACGAAGCTGTATGCCTCTCGTTGATCGGAATATTTCGAGGCGTCAACACAAAACGCTATGTTAGGAATTGATAGCAAACGGCACATCTTTCTTGAAAATCAGGCAAACAGCATAAACCTCAGTATTCCTGGCAATAAAGAAAACCACAAAACAAGCATCAAAACCGCATGCATGATCGATGATAAGGCGCCTGTGAACAACTGGAACACCCTCCCACGCGTTCCCGGTAAAGATTAGGTTGCAGCTGCTTTCGAAAGGGCCGTTTGACGCTAAGTCTTACCAAGATTGTCCAAAGTTCCCAACTCGGCGTTCAAAAACGGAACCGCCGGTATGGTGACCCACGCTGGACCCTTTGGGCGGGGCGTGAAGGCCAGAAAGTTCACGTGTCGCCAACCGACCTATCGCAGGGCGCGGCGGCTGGATCAACACATGTCGCTACCTTCGAAAAAATCGAGCAGCCCTACTCGCTGCTATAGAGTTACCATAGGAGTGAGGGGAACATTTGCAGCAATTCTACTCGCTCCGCAAGCAGCGTGTGCGCGGAAAGCACACTTAAAAGGCGACAGTCTTTCTTGGGATACCTGAACACAGAAATTTTGTTCTGTCTTTCTGTTTGTCAGTCTGTCACAATATTCAGCCATCCGGCCAAAGTTTAAGCACTTGCCTAACGCCCAGCCATCCTGAACTAGTAGCTGCGTTCATACTTGTGAACATTGTCGATATAAAAAAAAACGCAAATATTACGCATACCTGAGACGCAACATCAATACGTAAGCATTAGGTGGCGTGTTCCTTTACTAGAAAATACGCAGATACGTAATTCTAAAGACCCTAGTGTTTCTTAGGCTGCGCTAAAAATGCGACGCAATGCACGAAAAAGACCTCTGCAGATGATTTGGTGCTGCCACCTGGCAGTTTCCCAGGGATGCTGCCCAAGCTCATGTTTCCCGACGGCGCCAGGGGAGTGAGCTTCCTATACCATCCATGGAACGCGATATTCGCTCGCAGCGCCGGACGAACGCCTGGTGTTTGGAGGCGGTACTAAAACATGGTGGTGCATTGCAGACACGCACTGAGGGACGCCATCTTGATGAGGACTGAGGATCCGAGTGGCGGGGGGGAGGGGGGGGATTTAGCGCCAAATTATACTGGGATGCACCAGCAAGCCAAATTGAGCGAGCGGAAGGTACTCAGATGGCGAGCGCGCGACCTTTTTCCTGTTGCGAAACGCGCCACATGATCAAAACGGCAATCGTTGCGTTCTGATTGATGATGGTTTGGCCATCCACCTATTTTTCCAACACTTATTCTAAGTAAGATTTTGTTTTTGCTTACGTGTACACATAAATTAGACAAGAATAAAGAGCAGAGTTCGTTTGAATGTTTTATTACACAACTACTGCTGCAACCGCATCCTCATATGCCGTGCAAGTGTATAAATACAAAACGAGCAGCATGCAGATTGTACGTACATTTCGTCCGCCGGTATCCGAAGGAATTTTATGCAGGTGTGGCGTAAAGAATTTCGACACCACTCAGTACAGCACGATTTGTGATGAAGGCGCGTCTGTTTCGCTGAAGCTTGCGAGGGTTTCACTGAAACAAACTTTACGGTGGTAGAAGCGGCCTTTGCCGTAGCATACATGGGCGCGCGACAAGAAACGCCCCTTTTTCGCTGTGAGAGACAGGACTGCGCAGATCCCGTTTTCCACTCCGGGTGGCGGTCGTATTTTCGCAATCTCGAACTGCAACCTTTAGGTTCACTTGCGTATTAAAAACTCCGGAGCTGGTAAATAACCTGGCAATAAATATAATGTGGAACAACGTTCACATATGCTCGTAGAGGTAGTACAACCCCCAAACATTAGGATCGTTGCGGTCACGGGACAGAAAAACCGCGGTTTCATCCCCTAGACGGCGCTGCCAGATGGCGTCCATATCTCACGCAGCGTAGTACGGCCGGCAGAAGACTATCGTCTTTTGACGACATTTGCAGCAAAGCACACTGATACGCGGCCAATTTTTTTTTTTCGCTTTTCATTCCATCTGAAAGAAGAAAAGCCTCAGTTATTGGTCCCTTGTTTTATGCTGTACAGTATGTAGCACAATGAGACGAAAGGAAGCAATTGCGGCCTTCCTGAGCGCAACGCGAAAGAAACCTGTACTGCAACACTATTTTTTTAAAGCGAAGCTTTGTACCTCTACCAGCCAAGGGTTCTGTCGTGTCCGTCGTTGTAAGCAAAAAACGATCGCGACGAACCGCTCGCGCTCGCGAGGTAGCGCTCGCGCTCGGCGCGTGCCTCCCGGCGCGCTACCTCTCTCACTCTTCCATCTGCTGTCTTGTGAGAGAGAGAGAGAGAGAGCGAAAGGCGCGCGTTGACTATGGAAACGCTCTTTCTTCGATGAACGCTCGACCAGCTCGCAAAGAAGGAGAACGCGCCCTTACCCGCGAGAGACGAGCTTGAGGCAGGCAGCGTCTTCTAGCGAGCTTCAAAACAAGCTTCAAAGTGATGAGCCAACATGATGGATGATAAGGGCTGCGGGCAAACAACGGAAACAGGCTCGGCGCGGTCCGTAAGATTAGATTGCAGGGGGGCTATCGGAGATCGGGTGTTCGCTCGAGAACGCTTTCCGAACACTGACGTCAAAAAGTGGGTGGTCCGCGATAGCTTTGAGCAATGCTTTGAGAATGGGAGGAGCGCGGCCGGCGCGGCCAATGGGGAAGCGGCGCGCTCCTCGGATGATGACGTACTCCGTTTGTCGTCTGCTTCTGAAAGCCAAAATGTTTCTCCTGAGAAATTAAGAAATCTGCTCCTTTTAAAAACGGTGCTTTCTTCTTCTCAGACGTAAAAACGCTCTTAAGCATCAATATCGTTCTCTGCAGGTTCGCTAAGCGGTGTCGCGGGCGCGAAAAACAAGAAGCGTGCGCGTAAGTGGCGTCATATCTAAATTTCGTGTCGTCGTCTGCTGCTGCCATGTCCTCGCACAAAAACGTGCATCTCGGCCCGCGGGTGCTCAGAGGCAGAGGGAGCTCCTTCTCGCATTTTTGGAGGTGCCCCCCAACTGTGAAAGCCCGGCAAACTCTTCACTACCGACAGCGCGGTGGAAACTTCCAGGAGCAATTAAAGAACATCAACATGCGCAGCTCTTTTCTCTCCGTCGAAATTCCACGGGCTCTTTGGCACCCGATTTCCGATCTCTTGACCATTCCCTCGCCTGGAGCGTGGGACACCGTTCACCGCGACTCAAGCCTGGAGAAACAACTCCAGGCTATCAGACGAGCAGAGGAGGTGGCGGCGAGGATTTTTTTTTTTCCTAAAATAAAGTTGTTCTCTCTCTCGGGATCAAGTTCGGTGCACAGCCAACGTACTGTTCGCTTCGACAGACGAAATTGAGGCCGGAATTCACTTCCTGTCAATACCTCAAATACATCGCGAACCTCCGGCTGCTCCGCGTCCTATTTCAGCGACAACAATGCGAGGACTCAGCGCCCAAGTGGACCGCCATTTCCCTCTGTGACGCAACATTGCGCAGCCGCAGCCGCCGTTTCAATCCAAGCGGAGCCGCTGCCGCGGCCGCTGTTCGCAAAGTGTTCGTAAATCGTTCGCTGAGCGAGCGGCCTCAGGAATCGTTCTCCGCGTAGCAGACGACACGCTCGGTTTGAAAATGATTGACAGGGAATTGACGTCAATTTGACGACACCGAAATCTCGGGGCTCCGGAAGGTTCGACGTTCCACAAGTCGCTACAGGTGGCGAAAAAAACCAGCCGCGGCGCGTTCCATCAAGTTGCGCGTAGAGTGGAACTACTAACCTAGCCCCATATTTTAGTTTGAAATTTTCCTGCTAGGGGCTCTCAATAAGGCCAGAAGGCGTAGGCGTCAAAAACAAAACAAACATGTTGCATCTAAACAATAATGATGATAGTACATGCAGTGCCATCTCTTGATCGTGTATCTTAGTTTAGGACGCCACCGCTACTTTTATTTTTCGTTGCACTGTCAACGGTACAGTTTCTCTTCTCTAATGTGGTTATAGGTAGGTGTATCGTGGGCACGCCCCGCGGATGATGACAGCGGAGCGGCGCTGGCCAATCGCGTGCGGCGATTCCGAACGCTCTCGCTAAAATGCCATCTCCGATAGCCCCCCAGCTGTTGCAAAGCTTATGCAGCTGCTTGAAAGAGGGTTGACGTCATTCGAAACCCTTCCAGCCTAGTAACTGCTTCGGTTCATTTCTAGACTACCCCACTATGGTAGACCACGGAAAGTAAAGACGGCAGAAGAGCGTGAATATAAGGCTCGGCGGAAAGAACAAAATCGTCTCGCTCAACAGCGTCGTAGGCAAAACCCAGCAGCTCTCGCCGTCACCGTGAGGGTGGCGTAAAAAGCTTCGCTTTCCAACCACCTTCACAGGGTGGATTGGCGGGCAATTTTATTTTTTCTTTAGAAATCGTGATTTCGCTGGGACTACCTTCACCATATTGACATGCGCAGATGCGTGTGTCAGTTCGCCGTCCCTTTCCGTATCAACAAAAGAGTTTCATTGCGTAGCTGCGATGCTACTTCTCCCCCCCCCCCCCCCCCCGCTCTTTTTTGTCGCGAAGCGTCAATCGTGTGTGTGTGTGTGGGGCCTCCAGATATTTCCTCGTTAGCGCCCTGTACGGGGTAGCCTTCCTCGTCCTGCGTGCCGAAGTTTAATGCTTTCTTATTAACACATCTGCGCTCCTGTTTTTATTCTTTTTCTTTACGTGTACTACATAAACGGGAGCGTTTCGTCTAGGGTGACGCTAAATATCTAAACTATTCTAAACTCGTTTGACTACTTGAAGTGCTCAATTTCAGCCTGTTGCTCGTTCGTCATTCTGGTTTAGTAGTTCGTTTAGTTTCACCGCCATTTATTGGCACATACACCGACTGCACCCACGTGGCCAAAGGGCGCTTTGAAAAACAAGACACTCGCAACAACGGCTTATTTGGATCGTTTTATTATCGGTACAAACATTTCCGTACACTGAACAAAAGTAATTTTACGTAATAAAATAAAATAACAGGGAAAATACGTTCACCGAGTGCATCGCACAACGAGCACACGCCGAGTTGGCATCACACGCAAACCACCGAGGCACCTACTGCTGACGTTGTGGCTGTTGTAGCGCATTCGACGGTAACCCGGGCTGCGAGGACGTGTACTTGCTGACCGCTTTCGTTCCCTCAGAGACGGCATGGCGGGCCAGCTCACCGGGTAGCAGCAGCCGCGTCACGGTCTGGATCTCGCGCGCAGTGACAGTGCTACGGCGGGAACAGATGGCCAGCTTCGATGCCTCTTCGCCGATACGGTCCAAGATGTCGGACACGAAACTGTTCATGATGGCCATTGCTTTGCCCGAGATTCCAGTGTCCGGGTGAACTTGCTTCAGCACCTTGAAAACGTAAAGGCTGTAGCTCTCACGGCGGCGGCGCCTGCGCTTCTTGGCCCCGTCGGTCCCTGTCGAAGAAACTCGTTTGGGTGCCGTCTTGCCGCCTTTTGTCCGCGTTGTTTGCTGCTGCTTGGCTGAAGCTGCCATCTTCGTCGCTAGCCTGGATGACATAGCCGTCGTGAGAACAAACACGCCGCAGCAGCTCCTCCGAGTGAAGTGCGTCAGAGCGTCGACTGCAGCTCACTGCACTCCCTTTATCGCTGTTCCGCATATACATACGCACCCTCGCGGAAGGCCGCGTGCTATCTTGATCGCTTCATTCTTCGGGACCACGTGACGTATGCACTTATGTTCGATGTGGTCTGTGGCTCAGGCGAGAGTGATGGAAAGCATGCGGCCGTCGTCATCGGCGTAGTTCGGTAACACGTTTAGTGGTAGCAGAGTTCGAACGAACAAATGACCATAGTTACCGAGGTGCGCAGTTTAACAATGCAGCGCAGCTATACGCGTACCCATCGAAAGTGTGTGCGCGCGCGTGGATGCGTGTTCCGCGGTGGTAAAAAGATCTAGGCACAGTCGCGATCATAAGTTTCGAGATCATGCGAGCCCATGACAATTAGGGTTCCTCGATGTGCTCCTCACCCGCCTCTCAGCGGAGAGTGGGGGACATCCTTTTTCGAGGTTCTCGCCGCCGAAGGCAGTTTTCGCCGCACGATTTCGTCATTTCGCTGCCCAGCGCATGCGTCTACGAGGTCGGCACCCAGTTGTCTAGGCAGCAAAATCAATAGATTGGGCTTCTCTTCGTTCTTTCTGTTTGAGATGGCGGGATCTCGTTTTGTTTTGTTTTTTATCACAGATTATGAAGCTATGAAGCCTTTGCTTCAAGCGGTTGTTTTCCAATGCCTTTTCTCCCCCTTATTGGTCGTTCTACATTAAAGGAGTACTGCCACGAAAATTTTCAGTTCGCGTTTTTTCTTTGTTTTTTTTTTTCGTGAAATGAAAGGCCAAGCCCTCCAGAGCCCAGAAAACGTAGTGGTAAGCGTGAGCGCACCATGAAAATTTATTTGCAGCATGCCCCTAAAAGCTGGTTTCGGTTCCTACTGTAGCCTGACGTCACGACACAGTATGTGCATACTAATGAGCCCCTCGTGACGTTCTCCCGCAAAAAATCGCGACGTTTTCGTCCAGTGGTCTCTCGCGCACAGCGCCTGTAGCAAGTGCGGGGTGAACGATGTACGAAATTTTGTATAGCGACTCCGCGACCACAGCATATACTTCGGCATAATTCAAGATACAACGTACGGCAAACACGGTGGGTGTCGGCGTGGCTCCGGAGCCCGCGATAAGCTAAGGTGGCCTCCAAGACCTCCGCGGCATTTCAGGGGCAAAATGCCGGCACCATAGCGACCTTGCCTTCCAATTATACGCGGGCACACACGACGATAGAAGGTAATTCGACTTCGCTCGCTCGCTTCACGGGTACTCTGAACTACGGCGACTAAACGGCGAGAGCAGACGACCGAGAGTGACACGCGAGCGGCCATTCTGCATGTTTTTGTACCTGACGTCATCACAACTTATACTGCTGCGTGAAGTCACCAAAATTTGCACTGTAGCCTGACGTCACACTAGTGTCGATTTTAGTAGGAACGCCATGTGAAAATTGATTTTGACGTCAAATTAAAATATCTTATCAGCATTTCCTGGGCTTAACATTTGCTCAGAGCTGTCTGCGCATACAGGAGAGTTGTATGGTGGAGTAAACTCAGCTTCGAAAATTGGTGCCTTTAAGATTGTTGTGAACAGAAATCATTATCAGTTCTCTTTCTTTAGTTCTATCGGCCGTCGTTATCCTGCCCTTTAACGTGCGTTTATTTCGCACAGCTGACCAGCCTTCTGGTGCCAGCAGCGTGCACCAGTTACGGCTTTCAGAGTTTTTGAAGCAAAGCTTTCGTTAAAGGGACCCTCTAACACTTTCCTCGCACCCATTTCTTATTTGCGGGTCGCGTAGACAGATGGCTGAGGATATTTTTGGCAGGTGTCAAACCGCCCATATCAGTTGATTTAATATTTTAATCGTTCAATGAAATCATCACATCGCTGCCGACCGCATCAGCGCGTCAGAACTATTTGTGCGGAAATGACGACTTAGGGCTCGAGCCGGTGATCGGATGAAAGTAGCACTATAAGTGCTCGCGGCACTACGTCGGTAAGCAAGTAATATTCGGCTTTGTTTTTTCGCCTGCGTAGGTTTTTGTTGAACGCCAATAGACGCAGTCGTAGTAGAAAGATCCCCACAATTATAAAATGCGATAGAGGCGCTGGCTCCCGTTTCGCCTCTTGCCTTTTGCTTACACGAGTCGTATGTCCATACGAAAAGAATCACTTTGTTTCATCTCTCTTGTGTACGTTCGCGACTCGCTAAAGCGCTGAACCACTGGGTGGAATTTGCCGTTCTGTCAAAATGTGTTGTATAGCGCGCAGCGCTATAAGGGAACTTGAATGTGTCCGCTAAACCGGTATACGCAATGACGTACTGGATACCGGATAGCGTTGTTTGTCACAGTCAAGTGGCGCCAGCTGTGGGTAGTAAACAGAACAAGCAAAACCGCGTGATCTATGTCCTTCGAGATACCGGCAGCCACCCGCTACCCTACAGCCTCGACAATTTGTGTCGCGCTGAGAAACGGTGTCGAATTTTCACGGGTGCTTTACCGTCGAAGCTTCATCATACAAAGCTAAAGCAACTAAAACCGTCAGCAACTCGAGGGCTACATAGCGCGCGACGACCACTCAAAAGATTCGAAGTGGACGGCAACCGCTCCAGGTGGTCTGCCGTGCTTGCGCATGCAATAACCCCAATGCTTTGCGCATTGGGGTTATGTTGACATGCTAAAATTCCCTATTCCCACTTCTATGCTTCCATGTCTGCGCGTTTAGCTGAACAACCCGTGAAGAAACGTTGCCGGGTATAGTCGTATTCGCCGGCCCCTCTCAGTGGTCATGACGGCGAGTTTTGAAGTGTCTTAACACGGAACGACGCTTAAAGCCTCGGTTCGAAGCACGAGCGTCCGCTCTTACAAGTGGGAGCGGTCAGAAAAGCTCATAACTGACAGTGTGGCACGCTCTCGCTCCGCGTTGTTTGTTGGCATGGCAACGGCGTCATCACTACACTGGAGCGAACAGGCAACGATGGCGTACGAACTTCCGCTACGTAGGCGCCTAAAAGCCAATTCCATTGGCCGAGCTCTATGACGTTTGTGGAGAGTGAAATGTGATCACCTGACCCCGCGAAATCCAAGTTGAGGGTCCGCATTTCTTTGCTTGTATTTTGAACTTTGTCTCCTTAATAACTTTGCACTGCCTGCTCCTATCGCTGTCATTCTTGTAGCATTTGTCTGTCCACCTTCCAGTCTACGCAATACACGCATGAAAACGGGTGCGGAAAAAGTGTTAGAGGGCCCCTTTAAGAAGTGGCAGTTGGGCGAGTTGGTTAAGCTTCATGATAAAACAGCGCAAAACGGCGGCACGGGAAAGGACACAGGACGGGCGCTGACTCACAACTAGTGTTTAGTGAAAGGGCACATATACAAAAAAACAGCTGTTTTTCTTGATGAATTTCGAATGCCTCCACAATTTCACGAACGCGCGAAACCCTATGGCGATGAATGAGCGCGCACTTATCAAGATGAGGTTCACAGTCGCATTCGCCACAGTTCTCGCCTATGTGATGAGACAGTTTGTCCGCCTGGCTGTTTCTTTCGTGCTCTTTTAGGCGCACGTTAATGGAGCGCCCCGTCTGCCCTATAGCACCCGCGCAGGGCAACGGCAACCGATAAACGACCCGTCTATGTCCTTTATCGTGCTGTCCTTTTGCGCTGTTTCATCATAAAGCTTTCCTTACCTATTATGCCGGGTTTCGAGTGGCCTTCGAGTCATCGGCTGTTGAGAATAAATCGGTAACATATTCGCGGGATATTTTAGCACTAGTGCCCTACTAAGTTGCCTGTTAATTACTTCTCTTTTCAAACAATATCCGGAACCAACAACCGCAAGGAGAGATCTCGTCTTGCTTATATCATTTCGCATTGTAAGGCAGTACGCCGCTAGCATTTTAAAACGGTAGTTCCTTTAGAAGGGATGTTGCGAGCATTTGTAATGGGCGGACTTTCATTATAGAAGTCGGTTCTATTATTTATACGCTATGCCTTAAAACAGCACATCTCACAAGCAATTTCAGAAAGGCAATTTTCGAAACCGCTATGCGATAACGAAAAGTGTGGGAAGCTTGCGTTAGCGGTACGAGGCTTGCCTGTGAGCGGAGTTTGTGGTCGACTGTGATGAGCGAATTAAGTGAAGTGGCCGTGCGTGGCAATGTGTTTAAAGTGCGCGCCTCCGATGCCATTAACGATACGATCAACGAAGATGGAGGACGTTCCCGCCAGGCGAATCTGGCCACCACTGCAGCGAGCACAAGCCACCGTCCGAGTTGAGCAGCGCAGACGCCGAACGCGCCCAGGTCAACGGCCTCTATACAGTGAGCAGCATTCCTGACAGCGCGTCGGGCATCGTGTCCACAGCACTGCTTCAGCTTCGGCAGTCCCCTGCGTATAGTGACCTTGTCGCAGTGACTGATCGCAGCCACTGCCCACCGGTGAACTTTTCCCGTTTTTCATTCTGCCCTTCTGACTTTTACTGTATTCATTCTGTATTTCTGTTGTATGTTCTACTTTCTTTCATTTCATTAAATTGTGTTAGACCTACACTATCCTTCTTTAAATATACTCTCTCCTGTACACATAAACGGCTTCGTTGTTATTGCACCGATTACGGTTGAGTCATCACCCCGCCACGGTGGTCTAGTGGTTTTGGCACTCGGCTGCTGACCCGAAGGTCGCGGGATCGAATCCCGGCCGCGGCGGCTGCATTTCAATGGAGGCAAAATGTTGAGGCCCGTGTGCTCTGCGATGTCAGCGCACGTTAAAGAACCCCAGGTGGTCGCAATTTCCGGAGACCTCCACTACGGCGTCTCTCATAATCAGAGCTGGTTATGGGACGTTAAACGCCACAAATCAATCAACGGTTGAGCCATCGGCATCATTCGAACACAAACACGAACGTCTCGTTTTAAAGATAGAATTTTGCTTGTTTGTCTCTAGTCTCTCTCCAGCTCGTTACACCGACCTACCTCCTTCCGGCTTCCCAAGCTCGACTAAGTAACGTGATTTTTCACTTGAGTAGCTGCTACATAGATTTGCCAGGAACATGTCACGTGACTAGCTGCAACGTCATGTTATGTGATTTAATTGGGACACGTGTCTAATTGGTGTGGCGGGCAATGAAGTCCTCTTGCTCATTTCCCTCCTTACGTACCTCTCGTCATTCCTCCTCACCCTCGCCTCCCTTTCTCACAGCTTGCTATACAGTGCTGTACATGCTCACGCTATGCTTCCCCGTCTCCTCTCCTTTCCCTCCTCATCACTCGCTTCCCTTTCCCACCCCCTTGTTGCACTGTACAAGGATACGCCTTTGTGCAGTCATGGGCACGTTACCAGTAAAAAGTAACAGTGTTACAGTTACAGTTACCGAAGCAAGAAAAGTAACTATGTTACCGTTACAGTTACTCACCTTCCAAAAGGAACTTGTTACAGTTACAGTTACTGCTAAAAAGTAACGTCGTTACTTTTCCGTTACTATACAAGATTAATATACCGCACACGAAATTATGTAGTTCTTTCAACGGAAACGTATGAAGGCGTGCTGTTAGTCGAAGTTGCTCGTAGGAAAGCGCCAGATAAAGGAATGGAATGGGGCTCACTCAAAAGCCCAACACCAGCAATCGTTGCGTACGCCTCATTTACTGCAACAACTTTTTTATTGATTGTCGGGAATTTGTTTACAAAAGAAATGGCAGATCCCACGTGCAGTGGGAATCAACGAAATGCGAAGCATGCATCAGAAACGTAACATGGAACTGCATTGTTGTCTCGCTATACCGATTTTGGTACGTATGAAGTTAACAAACGGCCAGGAGATCACCAAGACTGTGGTATGTAAACCATGCCGCTTATGACACGCATGTCATGATTGTAATGTTATGGCCTGTCATTTACGTTTCTCATGCAGTCGTGCAACGTGCCATAGCAATTTTGGTGTACATCCCATTAATGAAACGCGTGGCATGTAAATCATGCCGCTCATAACATGCATGTCACGATTTTCATGTTCTTAGGACGTGTCACCCATGGTCGTTATACATTGTTGTCTCGCCATACCAATTTTGGTATATATCAAGTTAACGAAGCGGCCGCAAGAGCACCAAGACCGTGGCACGTAAATCATGCCGCTTATGATATGCATTATGATTCTTATGTTATGACCTGTCATTTACGTTCGTCATGCAGTCATGTCGTGCCATACATATTTTAGCATACATCCTATTAACGAAAAGGCCAGGAAAGCACCAAGACCGTGGCACGTATGTCATGCTGCTCATAAAATGCACGTCATGATTTTCATGTTATGACCTGTCATTTATGTTCGTCATGCAGTCATGTTGTTGCATAACAATTTTCGTATACATCCTATTAAAAAAAACGGCCAGGAGAGCACAAAGTTATAGGCGGCTGGATAGATGAATACGCTCAAAGTCGCCGAAGTTCGCCAAGAAATGCTTCGCATTTAATACGTTGGGACAGCCTGGTGCCAAGAAGGACTGCTGCACGCTTGTAAATGGAATGGGAGCTCATCCTAAGATGCGAGAAAGAGGCCAGGCCCCTTCGAGTCATTGCTGCCGGCACTTTGGGAAGTGCTTTTTGAAAGTACCGCCGCTTTGAGAACTGAAGGTGTGCTAGGCATTGAAAAGCGTCTATTTCTAGGTGGTTTCCGCGCGGGTGGTCATGCAGAAATGGATGGCCACGCAAAAAAAAAATATATAGGGATACTGCACCGGCCTCTGAACAACAGGGACTTTTGTCACCTAGGCCCAACATACTGCGGTGTTGCGCACTTTCTCTGCATGGGGGCGGGGATAAGAACCCTTCCCCGCCTTTTTTGTCGCCGACTGGCGGAGCTTTGCTTGCCTTCATAGGAAAAAATTCTTCATTGCCCTGCGAACGCACATCCAAAAAAAGAAAGCAAGATCTCCGTGTCCTGCACAGCATCGCGATACAAACGATAAATCGTAAAAACATTCCACTAGTGAGATACAAATACATTTTGCAAATTTACCTAGACACAGAGGTACACATAGTCATAAATATTTAAGGGAAACATCGGGATAATCTTGTATCGCGATACTGACGAGCCCTGCTTTTAAGAAGTGTTGCTGCTCGATATTTTTTTAAAGGAAGTAACTGTAACGGTATTTGCAGTTACAGTTACCGGGTAAAAAGTAACAGTGTTACAGTTACAAGTTCCTCTAAATTAAAAGTAACTAGTTACAGTTATAAGTTACTGAAAAAAGTAACTAGTTACCGGTAACGCGTTACTAGTAACTAGTTACTGCCCAAGACTGCCTTTGTGTATAGCAGTGGGCTGCGGGCATACGCGCAAGAGAACAAAGAAGTGCGCACGCAAATGTTGTGCATTTCATAGAAGTGGACGAGCATTTGATGATGATAGTCGTTTTTATGTTCGCGGATTACAACCGATCGCCGGCCTTAAAGAGCTCCCCTCTTAAAAACCTTTGATGATTTCAGGGTTTTTACGTCCCCCCCCCCCCCCCCCCCCAAAAAAAAAAAAAAGACGATATGATTAATGCCGTAGTGGAGGGTTCCGGAAATTTTGTCCACCTTGGGTTATTTAACTTAAAAACGTTTCGGATGAGAAAATGTCTGTAATATGACTTTGCCAGAACTTCATATGTTTGGCAGCAACTTTGGTATACACCCATTAACGAAATGCGTGTCATGTAAATAATGCCGCTCATGACATGCAGGTCATGATTTGCACGTTCTTAGAACGTGTCATCCATAGTCGTCATACATTGTTGTCTCGCCATACCAATTTTGGTTTTTATCAAGTTAACCAAACGGCCGCAAGAGCACCAAGACCGTGGCAAGTAAATCATGTTGCTTATGACATGCATGTCACAATTTTCATGTTATGACCTGTCACTTATGTTCCTCATGCAGTCATATTGTGGCATACCAATTTTCTTATACATCCCATTAACGAAACGGCCAGGAGAGCACCAAGACCGTGGCACGTAAATCATGCCGCTCATGACATGCACATCATGATTTTCATGTTATGACCTGTCGTTTATGTTCGTCATGCAGTAATGTTGTTGCATACCAATTTTCATTAACGAAACGGCCAGGAAAGCACAAAGTCGATCGTAGGCGGCTAGATAGATACGCTCAAAGTCGCCGAAGTTTGCTAAGAAATGCTTCTCATTTAGTACGCTGGGACAGCCTGATGCCACGAAGCACTGTTGCATGCTCGTAAATGAAATGGAAGCTCAACCTGAGACGCGACAAAGAGGATAGGCCCCTTCGAACCATTACTCCCGGCATTTTGCGAAGTGCTTTTTGGAAGTACCGCCGCTTTGAGTACTGAACATGCTCCAGGCATTGAAAATCGTCTGTTGCTAGGTGGTTTCCGCGGGGGTGGTCATGAAAAAATGGCTGGCCACACAAACAACTTAAGGATGCTGCACCGGCCTTCGACCAACAGTGACTTTCGTCACTTAGGCGGACCATACTGCGGTGTCGCGCACCTTTCTGTGCATGGGGGCGGGAGGAAGAAGCCTTCCCCGCCCTTTTTTGTCGCCTGCCGGCGGTGCTTTGCTTGCCTTCGTAGAAAAAAAAAAGTCATTTCCGTCCTGGAGACACGTCAGGCACACCTACAAAAAAAAAAGAAAAATAAAGAAAAGCCAAGAGATGTCCGTGTCCTGCACAGCATCGCGATACAAACGATACATCGTAAAAGCATTCCTCTAGTGAGATACAAATACATTTTGCAAATTTATCTAGATACAGTGGTACACATAGTCATAGATAATTAAGAGAAACATCGCGATAGTCTTGTATCGCGATACTGCTGAGCCCTGCATTTAAGAAGTGTTGCTGCTGGATATTTTTAAAGGAAGTAACTGTAATGGTATTTAGGTATTTACAGTTATACAGTTACCGTGTAAAAAGTAACAGTGCTACAGTTACAAGTTCTTCTAAATCAAAAGTAACTAGTTACAGTTACAAATTACTGAAAAAAGTAACTAGTTACCCGTAACGCGTTACTAGTAACTAGTTACTGCCCAAGACTGCTTCGACGAATACGCGCAAAACAGTCCAGAAGCTGGTTGTCGAACGCTCGTGCAAAACGAAATCATATTTGCTTGAAACGCGCACAATAAAATTGGTGCACGAGTGGATTATCACGTATTCACTACGGCGCCCGCACGCGCATATCGTCCACATATCAAGAAATGATCAAGGTTCATAAAGTAGCACAAATGACGAGACCGTAGTGACCGCTAGTCCAGGCGAAGCTCAGTAGCAGTCCCAAATAAACACCACAGAACAATTCACTACTCAAACAATCACAGTGAGAAATGCTGCGACCACCACGCACACGCCACAAACAGCCCTGCTCCATCACAAAATACGTAAAAAAAGTGTACAGGCGATCAAAAAACGCGACGTGGGCAACGCAGGTTGCCTGGCCCGTCTTACTAAAAGTTCAAGAAAAATTCGCAACCGAGCCAAGCTAAGTTGGGTGAAAATAGTGGTTTCTATACGACCCGGTCAGAATAGGGTGCCCTCTATTGCGACGCGGTCGGAATAGTCACTTCCTGCTTCCACACTGGCTACGCGCCTGCAAGCAGGCCGATTACCGGAATTTATGATCGCTGCCGCCAGTAGCGCTGATGCAGTCAAATGCGCGCGTGTACAGCCGCTCCCACTGCACATTACTTCATTCCTGCGGGCCCCGACACGGTGTTCTAGTGGCTATGGTACTTGGCTGCTGATCCGAGGGTCACGGGATCGAATCCCGGCCGCGGCGGCTGCATTGCGATGGGGGCGAAGTGTTGAGGCCGGTGTACTGTGCGATGTCAGTGCACGTTAAGAACCCCAGGTAGTCGAAACATCCGGAACCCTACACTACGGCGTCTCTCATAATCAGAGCTGATTTTGAGACGTAAAACCCCAGAAATCAATCAAACTGTTGTCATTGTATGCCATCCTGGATAGTCCATTATCTATTCGATAGGCAATGATGGCCCTGTTGACCACCCTCCGAGATTTCTGGTGGTAAGTCCTCAAGAATTAATTCGACTATTCACTTTCGTTCTTCAGCACTCGTGGCGGCACGCTTAGTGAATACTGAATGCTGATCCGCAAAATTCATTTTATACCTTTCACAGTGTGAGGCTCTTAAAACGGCATATTTGTCTCTCAACTGGAAGGCACGATAACACGGTGAAAATTCCAGAGCGTAGAAGAGTGAGCGATTAGCAATGTGTAGCGCTCTTCGATCGGGATAATCTGCCAGCGATAGGCGTGTGTTGCGGAAATGCGTCAGTTTTCTGTAGTTAACAGAGCTGAGATCGGGCCAAAGATTTTTACGCTGCCGCACCACTGCTTCGTGATAAGCACTGCATGCTGGTAAAGGCGCAAGCTCCGGTAAACGGCTCGCTCGCTAGTGCGACGCGACCGGGCGAGCGGCCCAGCGAGATTGAATGGACGTGCATGCGCAGTGCGAGACTCTCGACAGCAGGCAGCGAGCCCCGGTCCATAATAGCGGCTCTCCATAAAGGGAACCCTGAGTAGTATACGAAGCAGCCATGAGTCGACTTAAAGTTGTGTAAATCTTTTATTTTCTTCATCACTGTTCACGGTCCTTCCATTCGAGGTTCCCCTGATGTTCCTCCACCGGGTTGAGCTCGGGCAGGTGCTCGGGTTTCGGCAGGTAGCGGTAGCCGTTCGTGACGTTCACCGCGGGGAATTTGCCTGCCACCAACGAATCTTTGCACGTAGAGCAAACGGCGTACTCACCGTGGTCGTCGTCGGCGGCAAACTCCCGCTGCAGAACGGCGATGGCGTTGGCACGGGACTGCTCGTTCTTGATGGTCGATATCGTGGTCAGATTGTTATCGAACCACAAGCGGTCGCATACCTTACAGCTGTGCCTGGAAGTGTGGTCGAGAAAGTCACTCTTAAAGGGATACGGACAGGAAAAGTCGTTTTTTTTCTTTTTTTTTTTTTGCGCGTCAGAACAAAAGTTGAACTGTTTGGAATGACGAATACAAGCTGCTTTAAAAAAAAGATCGAGAAACGTCTTTTCTTTTCTTTTTTTGCGATTTTCAGTTGCGCCTTGCCTCCAAGCGGCCGCCGGCAGAAGCTGAATTTTGACGTCATCACAGCCGCGCGCGCGCCCGCGCGCGCCCAAGGTCAGCCCGTTGAGAAACATACTACGTAAGTATGTTTCTCTATGGACGGCCACAGTCGTCGCTGTCTTTCCGGTGGTGGCGGTGCGCTTGTTGATCCTGTCGGCGTTTTTTGCACGTGGTCTATCTGGCACATTGTCCCCGTCGTTTGCGCGGACCACACCGTCGACGACGATTACGTGACCAGCCCAGCTATGCTGAAAAGCCTCGGCATGCGGCTCAGCTGTTTTCGCCACCTTTTGTTGATCTGTGCAACAGACCTTCTCTCTCTGTGTAGGCATGTCATCGCAGTGGTGACCGCAGGAGCACCTACTGAAAGAAGAGAATTACCCTTTCAATGGCTGTGCAAAAACACATATTCTCGGGTTGTGGCGGAAATTGTTCACACTGCGAATGCATGCTTTTGTCACAAAACAAAATTTTCATATTGTGTACACTTTCGTTGCGTCTGATATCAAATGAAAGCGTATCAGCGCTCTCAACACATTATAAAATATAATAAACACAACCAGTGAATGAACCCCACACTATAGCATGCATGGGCAGTGGTCTCAAACGCGCAGCGCATTTATCTACGTTGTTGTTTCATCCGTTGCTTTTCAACTTGAAGCAAAAAATGACAGACTTGCATAGGTCTCTGCATGATCATGCGTCGGGTTTCATGAACTGATTATTCGCGTAGCATTTTCCTAGTAAATCCCACAGCCAGTCTTTGCCCATGGCCACATATTCGATGTAGCTAAGTGATCTGGTCGACGGGTCGCTAGCGCGCCCGCCCATATTTATTTATTTATTTATTTAGTGATACTGTTAACCCTCTCTTGAGGGTTGTTACAGGAAGGGCACAATGAATAACACTTCACACACTTACATAGAGCAACGGTCAATTAACAAGCAACACCATAGCTATTACAAATGTCTAACAATACTTGAAAATCGAATATATCATTTGTTTGTACAGCTTCCTCTGGCAAGCTGTTCCACAAGGTAGTAACATCAGGGAAAAATGAAAAACGAAATAAATCAGAACGGGTATGTTATTGGTTGCACAATCAGGGGATGTGTTGTTGACAGAGGCCGTTTTTCAAGCAGCTGTTTTATATATGCATCTCTGTTCACTTTTACCTTTCCATGTAATATCTGAAAGAATAATTTCAATCGACACTTCTGTCTTCTCACTTCTAACAGCTCCAAATCACATGCCTTTAACATGTCCGTTACCGAGTCTGTTCGCCTGTATTTCGAACATATAAAGCGCACTGACAGTCTCTGAATGCGCTCCAATTTTTTCTTAAGAACCTTCTGATGCGGGCTCCAAACTGCGCTAGCATATTCTAGAATAGGACGTATATAAGTTTTATATGCCAATAATTTCACCCCTCTCGTTGCTTTCGGTAATTTTTCCTCAAGAAACATAATTTTTGGTATGCTGACGAACATATGTTATCTACATGATGTGTCCAATTTAATTTATCTGTAATTGTCACACCTAAGTACTTAAAGCTTGTCACGTTATCCAGGATTCTGTCCTCAATCTTATATTCAAACAAAAGTGGAGTTTTCTTTTTCGTTATTCGAGTGTACGTGGACTTTTTGTAATTAATTTCCATCCCCCATTTCCTGCACCACGAACTTAGTGATTGAAGACAGTGATTAATTTTAAGCTGGTCGTCTCTGCATGTAACTTGGCAATAAATCAGACAGTCGTCTGCAAAAAGTTTAATTTTTACAGGCAGTTCGACAACTTCGGCAATGTCGTTTATATATACCAGGAACAAGAGTGGCCCCAAAACGGAGCCCTGCGGTACTCCTGAATAAACCTCTAAATTGCTCGATAAACCATTTTTAACTTTAACAGCTTGTTGCCGGTGTGATAAGAATGCACCAATCCAATCAATCAACTGTGTACTGACATTATTAACAAAAATCGGTTGTCCGTTCGTAAGCATGCAGTATTGTAATGGTAACGAACCTGCAAAAACAGTATTGCTGGTTTAGGCATCTTGTCTGTAGGCCTTTCGCCGTGCCCAGTGAAGCTGCCTCTGAGCCTCTGATGCGTTCGTCCTTTTGTAGCCGGTCCACCGATGACGTCACTCCCCTTGACAGGCGATCCTCCCGCGTTGTGCGCACGGTTCCAATGGCCTGATAATCGACGAAGACAAGCGAAGCATCGATGCTGCCCATCGACGTTGAAGCACCGAAAATCCACGGCAAGATCTGCAAAAACAGTATTGCTGGTTTAGGCATCTTGTCTGTAGGCCTTTCGCCGTGCCCATATTATATAATAATAATAATAGTAATAATAATAATAATAATAAGAAGAAGAAGAAGAAGAATACTTGATTCCATAAAGCTAGCAATCACGAATTCAGCCAGTCAATGGCTTCTAATTGCGTGGATGTGACAATAGCCGTAAACATAGAGCTATGAAACGGCTGCAAAATTCCACACATGCCGTGCCTCGTCGAGCACGAACGAACTGCGCAGTGGTCGAAAGCCGACCGCGTATAGGTGAACGCAAAGCAACAAGCTATGATGCTACCTACGATTCAGCCGTAATAGCGCTCTCTGCCTCAACGTAGCTCACGAAACAAGGCATTTTACACCCTACACAACATCACTTTACGAGCTGCTGCCGCTGCGCGTTAAGCTTGTTAGACGCTGCGAGGCAGACTTGGTGATCTGTCGCGGCTTTGGTGTCCTCGTCGTGACGCATTGCATCGGTGGTCCGCTTTGAGCGAGCTCAGTTCAGCGGCCAGCTGATCCACTTTGCGGTTGAGCTCCTCGTTAGCTTGAGGGAAACGGTCCAAGCGGTCGTCGGGGGCCGGCGCAAAGAGGGAAGAGTCTCGTTGTCTCTCGATTCCAGATATGGCCGGGATGCCGACATCCGTAATTTTGTCGGCTATTTGTGCCAGTGAGTCGAGGGTTTCTGTGGAGGACACGCTCAAAATCATCCGCAGCTGCTGTGGAAGTCGCTGGAGGAAGAGCTCTCGTAGAATGGATGCGTCCAACGCAGCAGAGTGGTCCCCAGTCAGATGCCGCAAGCTCCGTAGGCTTTCGGTCGCCGACCTCCTCCGCGGTGAGTAGCTGCTGCAGCCTACGCTGTTCGGACTTGGTTATCCGGCGTATGAGCTCTGCCTTAAGAGTGTCGTAGGGTGTGTCAGGAGGCGGAGAGCGCAGAATGTCCTTTACGATGGCGACGACAGCAGGTGGTAAAGCACCGATGACATAGTCGTACCTCGCTGTTTGCGATGTCACTCGATGTCGTCGGAAGAGAGGCTCGACGCTCAGAAACCAGAGTTCTGAGTCCGACTGCCAAAACTCCGGTAGCTTGAGAGTAGCGACGACAGGGCCGGGCAGCGTGATTCCATTTTAGAGAGAGCCCGCTATCAAGCAGACGGGAATCTTTGAAGCCGCGTGCCCATTGGCTCGCGCGAAGAAGTGGACATCAGCACCGCCGTGCTTTCGTATCGGCATAGGCGCTGCTTGTATGCACTCCGAAGCAGACGAAAAAGTGCCGAGGCTACTTCAGGTGCTTCAAAAAAAAAAAAAAAGATGCTGTGTGCACGCAAGTCATAGGTGTTTTGTGGCACGTCTCAGTGTTTCAGAAGACGATGTGCGCGCGCTGCCGCGTCGTCAGTACCGCCTTGGTCCGTTTGCTGCTTTGCGCATCAGAAGCAAACGCGGGCAGCCACAATGAGAGGAAATGAAGACGTCGCGATGCTGAGGCTCGGTAAGTGTTCTTAGTGTTCAGAACAAAGCTACCGAACGCGTGTTTCCGAGGTTGTCAGTAGTACTGCCGCAAACGTTACTCGGGCAGCCAGCTATTGCATGCTTGGGAGATGTTAGCGGTCCACATTACTCGATCTATGTGTTTGGACGTTTGCAACGCATGTGTATACCTATATCATTGTGTGCGACCATAAACGTCTTTGTATAATGGGTGGTGCTACCGCATTAGAACTCGCGTAAAATAATTAAAGCACCAAGATGAGGCAGTGTCGTAGCGCCAATCGCAACTGGTTCGCAGGCACAGCTTCGACCACGCGTTTTCTTCCTGCCTTATGTATCTATTGTGATTTCATGGCCCCATTTGTCTTTATTAAAACACCCGCGGTGCTTCTTAACTGATGCACCTGCTTGCCGCCATTCTATTTTCACATTCCAAGTGATCGCACAGTACATACGTGCATTGCGGCGAAGCCATTTCCCTGCTGAAGTCATTAGTGAGTTTCAGTATATCGGAAAGCAGCAAACGTAAAGATTTAGCGTTAAGGTTAACGTTACAGTAAAGCTGGGTGCACTTAGCGGCACAAACTAGACTTTTAGTATAGCGGATGAGAACGAAACGCCCAAGCTAACGGAAAGGTATATATGGCGACACCTACACCTTAAAACAACTCTTATTAAATCCCTAAGTGCGCTGCAAATTCATTGAGCCAGTATCGTGTAAGGGTTTCGTTAGTGCTGTGCAGACCCGAAAAACACCGCTTCGTTTCAAAATACCGTCATCGAGTCTTCTTTCTGACCCGTACTGCCTGTCATTTCGAATTTGCCATGACATAGGAGCGCTTAATATATACTTTGGAAACCTGAGCAGCAGCGCAGGCAGTCCGTGTCCTCGAGGGCCGGGAGGCCTCCCTACCGTCGAGGCATTTCGCTGACATTTCAGCTTTGAGAAAGCGGATTTTCCACTTGTCATCAGTGCCCCGGATCTTCCGCAACATTTCTCCAGTGCCCAGGAAGTGCGCATCTCTGTGCATGTGCCTGCGAAGGCTGGCTTATCCAAATCGCCTTTGTGACTGAAGGAATACTTCGCCCGACATTACTGCCACTTCAAGCATTATAAATACAGTAATGCATCACACTACTCGTCTCAGCTTTAGTTTGATTGGCTGTAGCTTGAAACAGCCGATGTACAAAAAAAAAAAAAAAAAACACGCCCCGGTGGTAGTGCCGCCATCTCGACGAGACTACCGTAAACGTGAGCAAAGCGACATGGCCTGCGTGATCCCAGGCGCTGGCTCGCGCAATCTCGAAGGCCGTGAGAAATGCTGATAAGATATTTTAATTGGACGTCAAAGCCAATATTCACATGGCGTGCCTACTGACATCGACACTAGTATGACGTCAGGCTACAGTACGAATTTTGGTGACTTCACGCCGCAGTATGGCAAGTTGTGATGACGTCACGTACAAAAACATGCAAAATGGCCGCTCGTACGTCACTCTCAGTCGTATGCTCTCGCCGTTCAGTCGCCGTAGTTGACAGTGCCCGTGAAGCGAGCGAGCGAAGTCGAATTACCCTCTATCGTCGTGTGTGCCCGCGTATAATCGGAAGGCAAGCTCTCTATGGCGCCGACATTTTGCCCCTGAAATGCCGCGGAGGTCTCGGAGGCCACCTTAGCTTATCGCAGGCTCCGGAGTCACGCCGACACCCACCGTACGTGCCGTACGTTGCATCTTGCGCTGTGCCGAAGTATTCGCTGTCGTCGCGGAGTCACTATACAAAATTTTGTACATTGTTGACCCCGCACTTGCTGCAGGCGCTGTGCGCGAGAGACCACTAGGCGAAAACGTCACGATCTTTTGCGGGAACACGTCACGAGGGCTCATTACTATGCACATAATGTGTCGTGACGTCAGGCTACAGTAGAAACCAAAACCGGCTTTTAAAGGCATGCTATAAATAAATTTTCACGGAGCGCTCACGCTTACCGGTACGTTTTCTGGGCTCTGGAGATCTTGGCCTTTCATTTCATGCAAAAAAACGCCAACTGAAAATTTTCGTGGCAGTACTCCTTTAAGCCTTGTGCGCCGCTTACTGAGAGCGTATCTTGAAAACGGTGACACATTGTCGCCAATACACGGCTGGCGAACCTTAATTAGTCAAACCTAAGGCAAATACGAACATGAGCGGGTAATGAATGAGCTTAACAATGCAGGCCGATGTCCCGACAGGTCTGAAGCGAGTGCTCTCCCTTCTACTGATGCCGCCATCTTGCCAGACGTACAGGTTCCTTTGCGAGCGTTAGCGTTGAACGATATCTTCCGAAAATAGCGTAGGCACGTAAGGATATCGTATACGTTAACGTTCTGCTCATGCGCGGTGTGTTCCACGGTAACGTTAACCTTAACGCTAAATCTTTGCGTTTGCTGCTTTCCGATATACTATAACTCACTGTTATATATTCCGTTCCGCGAAACAAATGAAAACTGCCTCGCGATTATCAGCGCAGACAGCCCTTGTTCGAGCTCGAAATGCGGATTTCAGAGAATATATGATGCAGTATAACTTGCGTCGCGTGCGGTACTTGACCGCGTCTACACAGCACACATTGCGAATGGGCACACGCAACGCAAATATGTGGGCACAAATATTTAATTTCACCACAACACAAACTTGTTTTACTGCGAAGCTCTACCCCTGCAGAAACGTAGTGCATGCTAGAAAACATATGACAAGAAAAGTTGATCAGCTTTCAGCACATGATCTTTATTTCCAGGATTGCAGTTTACAGATCCATGTAAAACTCAGAGCATCCTGATAACATCCCCAAAATGTGTGGGGACTCGTGTGGCAATTTCACCATGCTATTAAATGTACGCTGGGAATGGTTCTAATTTGTACATTCGTACACCAGAGATTAATTGTCTGGGCTCATACTCAAGCTTACCGCACAGCTGTGGCTGTGTGATGAGCCCAGTGAATTCATCTACCTATGCCTTTAACAGTATTCAATCACCTGTGCTAGTTTTGTCATGCTCATGCCAGTGAGCCACTGGTTTCATATCATTCGTCACACAAAACTAATCAAAGAGATGGCCATTAGCAAAATGTACAAACGAACACTCTGTTGAAATCATGTGAATATGTAGTCATTGTAGGCTTTATTCAACACCCTTGTGGCTCTGGATATGCCCCATTCACATCAATGCATTGGTTGCAGAGGGTTTGCTGAATTAAACTCACTTGAAAGCAATTGGGCGAATTTGCCTCAGTACAGAGAAGAAACAGGTACTATATACTGATATCCTACATTCATAAGTTGCCACATTACCTCAGAGAAAGTGTACAGCACTGGAGCATTTTCATTTCTCAAGCCCCTAAAAAGTTAAACAGCCTGGCAGTAAGACTATAGACCAGGATGTGGAAAAAGAACAAAAATAAACAATGATGTTTACCGCTACGATAAAACATGGACTTCCTGGGTTTCCGAGGTCGTGGGAGGGGGGGACGCCGGCGGGCGCCTGTGTTCCGCATGGCGCGTGAACCGCACGCTGCCGCTCGCGTGTTTTTGGCGGCGCACGTGCTGCTCGTGGTTGCGTTCTCACGATGTCGAGCGTGGCCTCGTCATCCAGCAGGCATGATGCGCACGGTTCTTGTGTTGCGCAAGGTCGCATCCTTAAGAACATGTAACGGTCTGCGGAACTATACATAATGATGGGAAATTTGCAGACAAGAGAAACGCCAAAGCGGTACGCCTAGCCGAATTAGAATTTTTTCGCATATCTTCATTGGTCATTGTTCTACGGTGGTTCTATAGTATCCGTTACGTGAAGAGCGGTAAATATGTATACGGTCACACGCATACAATATATTCGGAACAAGCGCTCTGGAGCACCTGCTGGTGTAAATAATTAGGATTGTGCGTGCTTCGAAGAATTTTGGGAAGATTGGCTAAGGCTGCGCATTTTTGAAAAGTAAACGATGGCAAACTCATTCGTAGTTTGAGAGTTCTGCCTGCTGTTTGTGAACGTTTCAGGCGGCCCCTTGAATTGCTACCGTATTGTTGTTTATTCGCGCAAACGGTGACTGCGCTTTCACAGCTCTGTTTAGCACTTCGGTTTCTGTTTGTGATAAGCCTATGGAGGTCCTTTCATCTCCAAAATATATATTTCAGCGTATATACGTTACGCATCTGTCAGGTTATACTAAAGACCGTAGACACAAAAGCGCAAAAGCGAGAGGTCGACCTGCACAGTTTTCTTTTTCTAAAGCGCGTAACAACATTATATTCGCAGAACACAAAGTGATCAATTCCCTTCAGAAAGTTTCTACTTTGTACAAATTCATTGTAGTTTGTTGCTAGAAGTGCTGTTACTTACGCGTTTTAAACAGCTATAGGGGACATGAAGTACCGTCATGTTTGTTTCTCACAATTTTAAGCGCTATCGCTAAGGTTGCTCTGAAGTGACATCACAAAGAACTAAACAGCAGATATGTGTGTGCGTGTTCTTTTTTTTTTCACAAATCTGAAGCACCAGATATAGCGGGACTGTACCGCTGTCACCACCCAACTCAGGCTGGCACCACTCTTTATGCCGCATTTTTCAATAATCAACGCTCCTTTCTCTCTCGCACGCACGCACGTCACTAGTCACTATGACTTTTCTCACTTTAATTAGGCGTATACCTTTTGTTCGATGTTGCAGAAGGTGTCGCCGTTGATGTCCGGCACCAGCTTGGTGTCATTTTACTCGACGCCTATAGCAGGGGACGGCCACAATGCAGATAAGTTTCTAAGGGCTTATTATCTCACCTTCAAGGTACTGCACTTCAATGTATACTGTATCAAATCAGGAAGGGCCCACTGCGTACACGAGCTGCAGTTAAATACAGCGCGACAGCCAGCGGCGTTCACGGTGAGAAGCCTCTGTAGCATTTGTGCGTGCTAGGGCATGCGCGATTGCCGCCTCTTCCGCCGATTCCGGGGTGGATGTGTCAGGAAGGTAGAGATTAGCGAAGGATTGAAATGTGCTATCAACGGCGGCAAATGCCGCGTCTTTATCCGTGCAGGCTGTGTCCACCCATTCAGCGTCGGTTTCCGACCCGTAGGATTTGCGGAGAGCTTTTGCACGGCAAAAGCTCTCCGCAAATCCTACGGGTCGGTGGCGGAATCAACCGGGCGGTGGCGGAATCGGACTATTCCCGGGAGCGCATGCACTCCAGTGAGCTGACGCAGGTCTATCGCGCCGAACGACAGCTGTATCCCCCACCCCACCATTCTCTGAACAATTATCGCCGAATATTGTGGCGCCGCCTCCTGCCCCTTCCCCCCGCCCCCCTATCTACGGTCCTGCATCCACCGTGGCGCATATGCCCCGTCTTGCACACAGTGGACCAACCCCCACGCTACCCATACCCACATTCTCCTCGAATGCCCGGCGGACCCTCTCCTGCGGGGCCCGAAGCTTCTGACCACTGTTACGACAGGGCTTTCCACCATGGAACGGTGCACGTGGCTGTGTGCCTGCTTTGTTGTGTCCCCACCCAAGGGTGACTGATTCGGTCACCGGCCAGGCCATCTCTGATGGGGCTCGACATTGCAGTGCGTCCGCGACAGGGTGGCGCCGCCAAATGACGCTGCTAACCCGCGGTGTGTGTGTGTGTGTGTGTGTGTGTGTGTGTGTGTGTGTGTGTGTGTGTGTGTGTGTGTGTGTGTGTGTGTGTGTGTGTGCGCGAGCGCTTCAACTTTGCACGCAGAAGGCAGTGTTTTAGCCCCTTTCGCTCGAGGCGAACATGGAGCGGGAGTGTGGAGGCGGTCACTGTGGGCGTCGGAGGGACGACCCCTTCTAACGGATCCTCATGCCATGATTGGACCCCTATACAGTATGTTCCCGAACAATGGACTCTGAGATGTATAAGACGAGCCGCCGAGCTCACTCTCGGCGCTTTTTGCATTGCTTCTTCCTTCGTCATTCTTGCTGTAAATATGCGAATTAAACCTCCCTTAAAGGGACCGTCTACCGTCCTTCATCGCTCTCCCTTTTTTTGGCTCAACAAAAAGCGTACCTTTCGAAGTGCTCCAGCGTGCAGTGGTTTCTCCAGAAATTGAAGGGACTGTCTACCGCTCGAAAAATTTTTTAAGAGTGTGGTAAAATTGGGCAGATCGTGCGTCACATTTACGGGAACGAGCACACTTTCACCCCACAAAAAAGGAATTATGTTTTTAATTTTGCTCTGAAAGTGGTGCAAAAAACGCCGCTAGCGACACCCAACAGCGTGTTCGTCATTTTCCTAGTGTACGAGAACCAGCCCACGCAGGCATACATATTCTGCTGAAAAACTATTATGTATGTCTTACAACCATACTTCACCCTATGAGACACCTTGTTATAGCGTGCAAGAGCAATTTGTTCTTTTTTTGATACTTTCGGGGTGGCGCAGGTGGCGCTGCCTTCGAATTCGTCTGCCTGCATAGGCGCGTAGTACTGCGCTTGTCATGCATGCGGCGCTGCATGTCCGAGGCGCACCTCCGCGCGCCGACTTAAAGGAGTACTGACACCAAATTTCGAAGCTGAGTTTACTCCACTATACAACTCTCCTATATCCGTAGACAGCTCTGAGCAAATGTTAATCTCGGGACATGCTGATAAGATATTTTAATTGGACGTCAAAGTCAATATTCACATGGCGTGCCTACTGACATCGACACTAGTGTGACGTCAGGCTACAGTACAAATTTTGGTGACTTCACGCAGCAGTATGGCAAGTTGTGATGACAGTCAGGTACAAAAACATGCAAAATGGCCGCTCGTGCGTCTCTCTCGGTCGTATGCTCTCGCCGTTCAGTCGCCGTAGTTGACAGTGCCCGTGAAGCGAGCGAGCGAAGTCGAATTACCTTCTATCGTCGTGTGTGCCCGCGTATAATCGGAAGGCAAGCTCTCTATGGTGCCGACATTTTGCCCCTGGAATGCCGCGGAGGTCTCGGAGGCCACCTTAGCTTATCGCAGGCTTCGGAGCCACGCCGACACCCATCGTGCGTGCCGTACTTTGCATCTTGCACTGTGCCGAAGTATTTGCTGTCGTCGCGGAGTCACTATACAAAATTTTGTACATTGTTGACCCCGCACTTGCTGCAGACTCTGTGTGCGAGAGACCACTAGGCGAAAACGTCACGATTTTTTGCGGGAGCACGTCACGACGGCTCATTACTATGCACATAATGTGTCGTGTCGTCAGGCTACAGTAGAAACCGAAACCGGCTTTTAAAGGCATGCTATAAATAAATTTTCACGGCGCGCTTACGCTTACCGGTACGTTTTCTGGGCTCTGGAGTTCTTGGCCTTTCATTTCATGCAAAAAAAAAGTGGCAGATCCCTTTTGCAGTGGGAATCAAGGAAATGCGAAGCACGCATCAGGAACGTAAAATGGATTTGCATTGTTGTCTCGCTATACCGAGTTTGGTACGCATGAAGTTAACGAAACGCCCGCAAGAGCAGAGAGACAGCGGCATGTAAACCATGCCGCTCATGACACGCATGCCGTGATTGTAATGTTATGACCGATCATTTAAGTTCGTCATGCAGTCGTGTTGTGCCTTAACAATTTTGGTATACGTCCCATTAACGAAACGCGTTGCATGTAAATTATGCCGCTCATGATATGCATGCCACGATTTTCACGTTATGACCTGTCATTTATGATCGTCATGCAGTCTTGTTGTGCCATACCAATTTTCGTATGCACCCCATTAACGAAACGGCACTATAGCGCCAGGACCGTGGCATGTAAATCATGCTCCTCATGACATGCATGTCATGGTTCTCATGTTATGACCTGTCATTTATGTTCGTCATGCAGTCATGTTGTGGCATACCGGTTTTCTTATACATCCCATTAACGGAACGGCCAGGAGAGCACCGAGACCGTGGCATGTAAATCATGCCGCTCATGACATGCATGTCATGATTTTCACGTTATGACCTGCCATTTATGTTCGTCAGGCAGCCATGTTGTGCCATACCAATTTTCGCATACATCCCATTAGCGAAACGACCAGGAGAGCACCAAGACCATGGCATGTAAATCATGCCGCCCATGACATGCATGTCATGATTTTCATGTTGTGACCGGTCGTTTATGTTCTTCATGCAGTCATGTTGTGGCATACCAATTTTCGTAAACATCCCATTAGCGAAACGGCCAGGAGAGCGCAAAATCGTAGGCGGCTAGATAGATAGATAGATAGATAGATAGATAGATAGATAGATAGATAGATAGATAGATAGATAGATAGATAGATAGATAGATACGCTCAAACTCGCCGAAGTTCGCTAAGAAATGCTTCGCATTTCAAACGCCAACTGAAAATTTTCGTGGCAGTACTCCTTTAACCTCGCCTCTCCTCCTCCTCGTCACCTCTGGAATGTCGACCTTGAAACCGGTTCCTGTTGAGAAGCCTCCCGCGCCCGAAAGGATTTCCAGGGAGACGATGAGCGCATCATGCGCGGTACCCAGTGTTGCTGGCATGCCTACACTAGGAAAGGAGCGACTTCGTAGATGTGTTTTAATAATTTCTATTCAGTTTCTGGAGAAACCACTGCACTCTGGGACACTTCGAAAGGTACGCTTTCTATTGAACCAAAAAACAGGAGAGCGATGAAGGACGGTCATCATCATCATCATCATCATCAGCCAATTTTATGTCCACTGCAGGGCGAAGGCCTCTCCCAATCCTCGCCATCCTTGCCTGTCCAGCGCGAGCTGATTCCATTTGATGCCTGCGAATTTCTTGATTTCGTCCCCCCATCTTACTCTCTGCCGCCCACGGCTGCGCTTACCCTCTCTTGGTATCCATTCCGTCGTTCTAACTGTCCATCAGTTATCTAGCCTTCTCATCACGTGGCCTGCCCATGTCCATTTTACTCTTTACCAGTGATGGCGACGAATTGCAAAAGATGATTGAAGACTTAAGCCGAGAAAGCGCTAAGGTAGGATTAAGGATGAACATGCAGAAAACAAAGATAATGCTAAGTGGCACGGCGAAAAAACGTCTATTCAAGGTCGAAACCCATACATTAGAAGTCGTAGAAGAATATCTGTACCTAGGACAGCTACTTACTGGAGAACCCACCCATATAAAAGAAATCCACCGTAGAATAAACATGGGATGGCGCGCATATGGGAGACATTCGCAACTCATGAACGGAAACCTACCACTATCACTCAAGCGGAAACTATATAAGTACTGCATCCTGCCAGTACTGACTTACGGATCAGAAACCTGGAGAATTACAAAGAAGCTAGAGAGGAAGTTAAGAACCGCGCAGCGGGCGATGGAACGGAAAATGATAGGCGTTACACTAAGGGACATTAAGACAGCCGAGTGGGTTAGAGAACAAACGGGGGTCGCCGACATAATGAACGATATTAAGAAGAAAAAATGGACATGGGCAGGCCACGTGATGAGAAGGACGGTAGACGGTCCCTTTAAATAATAGACATAGAAATGGAAACGCGACCGGTGGCTCAAAGCTGGATTACCTTGGCTCATGATGCCAAATTCTTAAGACTCGCAGAACGATGGGGATTACAAGTAAATTCATTTCCACTGCACGCTTTCAACAGTAGTTTTAAATGGTAGGATTATTGAAGGTAAATACGTTTATTAATCTTCAATTTTTACTTATCATAGCCTGCCTTTTTGGCCACCTTGTCGCTGCAAAGGCAAGAAGCAAGGAGCGAGCGCAAAACCCAATTCGAAAACTCGTACTTCCTACGTGATCCCAAGCTAGCACACGCAAAGCATTTTGGGGCCCCTATTCGAAAACCGCCACCCCAGCGCCCCAGAAGCGTAGCGGTCATGCTATTTTCGTGGTAGGTCCCGAGCTCTTTTTTTGTACGTCCGTGCGTATGTTTGTATGCATGCGAGTATTATCTTTATACAATGGAAATATAAAATTTACGGGGGCGGGGTGAAGGTTAAACTTCAGCACCAACTCTGGCTACGCCTATGCCAGCGCCATAACGCAGCCGAGGCAATGCAGAAGAAACCATGAAGAAACGAAGTGGCCGAACGTTCGTGCGTTCGGCGGTCGAGTTGTAGCTTTAATCTCTTAAGCATTATATGAAAACATTGAAATTCGGATCTATTAAATCGTTCAATGTTCTCTTCAAATTTCGCGGTAGTGCGAATGTCTGGACTGACCGCGCCACCTAGGTGACTACGTGACGAACTATGCGCTATATTTTTCTTGTACTTAGTTTCGTACTTAGCTCCTAAAAGACTATTCCCAATTTTTTATGTTTTATTCATAAAATTGTATGCACATCTATTTCATTGTAGCTTTCCCAAAACACGCAAACACTTTCATAGTCAAGTTTGTTCCACACAGATGGCGCTAAATGTCAAGAAATTTGGAGCCGTGTAGCTGTAACCGTTGCCATCATCCACGGTGGGCCGGTAGCTTTTGAGAGCAAAAGTGGTAGTGAAAAGTGATCGAAATTAGGCCCTGCCCGCTCAGCTTTTGTCGCTCGTAACATGTTCGTTACTTCAGGGGGCGCAAAATTGATCCTCCTTGTCGAGACCAGTGTTATGAAGAAGCTCAACACCCCATACCTCCGAGGTACGAAGACGTCATAGCCCTCTCTCTTCCCCAGGCTGCCAGTGCGACGAACCTACGTGCTGCGCGAACCAATGTTCAAAGCCTTTGCAGGCGACGCAAGGACGCTCTTAATACACGTCAGTCTTGTCTGTCACAGCTCCCACGGTTGTTGGTGAAATAATCCGGTGATGCTTGCGACTACTTAGGGGCCTCGAAATTCTTCGTGCTTCAACGCTTTGACGCCAGCATGACCAAAGCTGCGATGACCAAAAATTCGGGATGGCGATAAAGTCTTTCGCTTTCTGCATCGTCGTCTGGCTTCTAGGGTGAGTCCCCTTATTCATCGCTTCTTCTAATCGTACCGACCTGACAGTTTTTTTTTTTTAGTTTGCGCGGTGAAATGCCGGAGATATTGAAGTTCAGTGCCAACCGTTCCGTACAAATAGCTCACGTTTACTAAATCGTCCGAGCTATTGAACAGGGTGTGCGCGGCCCGCTGGATTTTGTTTACAGCTGCAGTTTTAGAGTTTGTCCTTATTATGCGTGTCAAGACACTTTCGTCGTAGGAAACTGTCACATGCAGGCACACGAAGTGACGTTTTCTTAACATAGCAAGGACCGACTCACTGACTGCTGATTTAAATTTGCTTTGTTTACATATGCAAAATGCTCCTATTACCGACACTGCTTCAGAAAGAGTGCAGTTCATTTCTAGCCATTCTTTTTCGTGAACAGGTGTAAGCTGAGTCAGACGATGTTTGCTAAATTATATTAGCATGTGAATTCTGGCCTGCTCCTGCGTTTTTCGTCACTGTGTGCGCTTCAACAGAATGACGAGAACTTTCTGCATTGCCCTGCTGTCGTGTGGTGCATGCGTAGCGAGTCTGCAGTGCCCAGCTGTCGTGTGGTGCATATGTAGCAAGTAAACTTGCTACTGACGGAGCAGTACAGCGTCATGTCTTGTGTAACGAAATAGTGCAGCCGCTTTCTTCAGGACTTACAGATCCGCAGCTGACTTACTGTAAGATGACGCGGAAACGTATCGCTCACGTATAATCGTTTTCGAGTGCCTTCCGTCGCGTTAAGGAATGATCAATTCTTTCTTGGCTTTCTGGTCTAACCTTTCATGACGTGTACTTGGCGCCGTTCTTATTGTCAGCGTGTTTCCGTTCGCGATAAATGTTGTGAGCAGCTCCTGCATATGTATCACGAACATAATGCATCTTGCATGAAGGACCATGTACGCACCCATTTAAGTGACATCGTTGGCATTTCACCTGACATGCGGCTGACAATGCCTTTCTACCCATTGCATAGGTTTTTGCAATCAGTAGGTTGTAGCAAAGGTGCACAATATAGCCCTCATTAAGCGGTGAAGCATTGCAGAATATTCGCCAAACTCGATACGTATGTTCGTGAATATTTTCTCCATCTGTAAAAGGTACCGCTTGCGCGGAAAACTGGCGCAAACGTAGAGGTAATGGTTCTCCTGCTCTTGCGTCGTGCTAGCGCTTCAATGGGACTGAGTTGACGGAGTGTTACCGTTACTTTCCGCCTAGACATGCTCTACTTGGTTGCTGAGTGGACAGTTTCGCAGTTGGCCAAGGGTCTTTGCTTTACTGGAGGTCCCTTGCTACCCCCTACCAAGTGGATTGCATATATATATATATATATATATATATATATATATATATATATATATATATATATATATATATATATATATATATATATATATATATTCTTTTTCTAGTCTGGTACCAGCTTTCGCTATAGTTGATGTAGCTCGGGCAAGCTTTGCACGATATCTAGGTACGAAGCTTGATTTCCTTGTCAATCTCGCAAGCAATCAGTCAGCCGGTAATATGTATGTGCGTTTTGCACACGACAGGAAATCCTCAAGGCTAATAAAATGCAAGGCTATTTATTATTGAAATGCTATTATTGCCACCTATGCCAACGTGGGAATGGATTCCGGAAGCGCTGCGGAGAAATGACTTTTACTGTTTTACAGTGATTGCGGTTTAGGGACCCGATACAGCCAGATGATTTCTCTTGTAATAGTAATGTAATTTCTAAAAAAAAAAAGGTACAGTTATTGCGAGAGGACGCGTGGTTGCCTGCACTAACTTGCCGTGATGTCAGAAATCTGGTCGGGTCCGCAAGGCGCGCCCATATGTATGCAATAATTTCCCCTATTTATAACAAATAAAGTAGCCCTCGACCCATACCCTCTTTTGCTCTCTCTCTCTCTCTCTCTCTCTCTCTATATATATATATATATATATATATATATATATATATCTATGTATATATCTGCTGATCCGAGGGTCGCGGGGTCGAATCCCGGCTGCGGCGGCTGCATTTCGATGGAGGCGAAATGTTGAGGCCCGTGTGCTGTGCGATGTCAGTGCACGTTAAAGAACCCCAGGTGGTCGAAATTTCCGGAGCCCTCCACTACCGCGTCTCTCATAATCAGAGCTGGTTTTGGGACGTTAAACCCCACAAAGCAAAGCAAAGCAAAAGAGGTATGTGTAAGGGTTTTCCCTGCGGTTGGCAGCAAGGCGGTGGAACCCCCGCCCATCGATATATGTTCCATAAAAATGTTGTAGCGTTGTGTTATAAAATACCCAGAGTGTTGACGTGGCAGGTTTCGGGAGCTTTCTTTTTTTATGCCGACGCGGGCAAAATCACAGAAAATGAATTCGTGACGTCATGCTTGGTCCGGCGCGCAGTTTAAAGAAAAAAAAAAGGAATTTCTGGCAGTGGACCTTTAGTAGCAAAATTAAAGGCAGTAGAGTTTTCAAGGAATAATTCATCAGTGTAAATGGATTTATCGTTGCTTTTTACACTTTTCCATTTAATGTTTCCTACTGAAGAACATGACAAAACTTACTGCTTATATTCTGTTTTCGAAATAAATCTTTTCTTTTTTTTAGGTAAGCACATATACAGCATCCGCTTTGCTATGTTTTTTTTAAAAATCTTTTTCATTTACAGTTCTCGTGCATGGTTACGGTTGTGTCGAGTACTTTTCGCGACTGTGTAGGTGCGTTAGAAAGTGCACATCTTTTGCCATGTCTTTTCTTCCGTGTTCAGACTCACCTGCTTTCTTTCGCATTTTGTCGTGGCGAAAGCTTTGGCAGATGGTGCGAGAAGCGTTCAATCTGTGATGGGTTTGTCCTCTCCCCACCTCTGGTGAGAAGGAGGGAGAAGAAAGAACCTCTCCCGAACGGAGATGCGTATTCGAAAAGTTCATCAGGGCGCACATCGGCAGGAGCTGTGCATAGTCGGTACGGCAATGTGTGTCTGGGAATGCTCGCTGAAGACAACGCAAGAAGGCGGTAATACCAGTCTGACCATACACTCGCTGCCGCCTCCTTGCGCTGCAGCGTTCGCGCTGACGGAGAACGTAACAGGGTTACGTCGGCGCAGCCGCGTGTGACTCTGTCTCTTTAGCACATTGAGTGTGAGCCTTCCTTTGTGCATGCGCATGATCAAAACGACGTCCACACGCGTGATGTCGCAGCATTTCTCTGGTGATGATGCGAAACAGGCTCTTCGACCTTTTGTTGGACCAGGAATTTATACCCCTCCGAGCCCCGCCCCTTTTTGGATGGATCCCTACAACCGCCAAAATTACTCCAGCTATCCAATAGCTTCGAACACACCGCCCCGCCACGTTGGTTTAGTGGCTATGGCGCTCGTCTGCAAGTCTGAGGGTTGCGGGATGGAATCCCACCCGCGGCGGTTGCATTTCGATGGAAGCGAAATGCGGAGGCCCCATGTACTGTGCGATGCCACAGGTGGTCAAAATTTCCGGAGCCCTACAGTATGGCGTCTCTCGTGATCATATCGTGGTTTTTGGACGTAAAACCCCAGAAATCAATCGACTTCGTACGCACCCCCGCGTTCTGGTAACACCGTGGATAACACCTCACCAAAATCGAAATTCTGGATGAACCCCTGGGTTCGACCTTTGGTGCGCCTGCGGAGGTTCGGTAGTCTAAAAATACAGAGTGGGTTTGTGGCTCTGAAAGAAAACAGGTTAGCATGACACCAACCAACTAGATATTTGCTTTAATATACCCGACGTTCCGGAGCCGCGTTAGTCCTTCTTCAAGAGTGAAGTCAGCCGTACGAGCAGCGTCGTTTTTGTGCATTTCCATTTAATCTCCCAAAACAGACACCTGTGACTGTCGAATGTCCACGTTTTACGCTGATCTTCCATTTCATTTCTCCCATTTCATTGGATTTTTTCACACTGATTGTGCAGAGATGTAGATGTAGAAAGATGTAAAAAAAAACATTTCTTTGCCACCGGTACCGGGTATTTAAGGAATCTGAGGAAGAAAAAGAAAGTTCGCAAAGCGTCCAAAATACGTCTGATCGCGTGTACAAGCAGTTCTTCCTTTAGCTTCCCCAAGGGAGACAGGCAAGCGGGCACACCTTGAGAGGTAGAACTGCGGCCGTCGTTCCGGTAACAGTATGGATGCTGTCACATATGTCAACTTCAGCGTGGGTGGAAAATAACATCCCGGCAAAGCAAAGCTGGCATGCTGCGAATTGTGACGTAAGCGTTAGCGCTACCAGGGCTGGCGCTACCGCCATACTTTTTCGCAGCTGTCTAACCTGAAAATGTCTCAGCTGGCAGCGTAAGAACCGCTTCTATCTTGAGCTTGGTGCCTACTGTCGGAGAGAAACGATCAGCTGTTTTTTCGTCGCTTTGAGAGAGGCCATTTGTCGATTCTTTGATGCTATACGAAGGGAAGTCGGTGAGACTGCTTTGACGCGCCCGAGCATCTTTCGCATAATTCTGACCTTTTAATTTTGAATCATGTGCCGATTTTCATGATGGCGGCATTTATGTTTCCAGGAATACGCAACCTGTTTTCGATGGTCTCCTGAGAGGTAGTCAAAGCAAAGCTTGCCATGGATCTGCGAGATCACATTTAACTCAGCTTCAATTATATTTTTGCTTCTTTTATGCTAATTTTGATCATGTCTCGGCTATATTGCTCTCACTGGTCCGTATGGCGAGCCTTCGCACCTTACAAAGAAAAATCCTAACTTACTGTAACACCTAATTTAGGTTCAAAGCGTAATTGAGTACCTATGGAAAAGTAATCGATTACTTCTTTCATTACAATTCTTGACAGATACAAGTGGCTAAACGACCTTGTCCTGCCTCTTATGTGCGGCTTATTTTCGTTCATATTGATTTTTCCGAGCAGCTGCTTCTGGGGGGTCGTTACCACTCCGTTATTTTTTAACGCTTTCTTCCGAACACGTCCGTAGCGATGTTGAAGGCCCTGTATGGTTGCGTTGTATACACGACGAAATGGCACCGACGCTCGTGCGTGCAGAGTTACAAAGCTTGTCACGTTCTTGCATTGCCATTTCTACTTTAATTTGAAGTGGCTCATAAATACAACAAATGTGACGTCTCTCGAGAGTATACAGTCACCAACTGAACTCAGTAGTTCAGTTTGCCTCTTGTTTCAAAATGTGATCGCCACTACAGAGAAAAGCAGCGACGGAATGCTGACGACGCAGGCATTGGACGCGCCGGATAATTACATGTGCAGGCGTTGTCGGGTCCTTTCAAGGCGCTGTCATATGCATTTCGAGACACAACAGCAACGTTTTTAGATACTGTATCTAAAAACGTTGACAACAGTTACATTTAGTTTCATAAATGGGTTAGTTAATGCTCTAAAGGTATGAGTAAAATGCAGCATAGAGCTTTCTAAAAAAAAATATATATATATATGACTCCAATCCACGCTATGAAGGTTGTTGGACAGCGAAGCTGTGAACGGCACCCGGAACGATTACCCATGGCGAGGTCGCTTGAATTTCACAGCCATTTTAACGGCGTGCGATGCGGCTTGCGTCGCTACTTCTTGCTTCTAATGAGGGCAAATGAGGGCAAATGAAGCAAATGAGGGCAAGCTCTTCCATGACGAATTGGATGAACCGCTGGTTTTGTGGTATTGAGATGTCCATATTTAAGTCCCCGACAGTGATCTCGGGCCTGGCATGATCCATTGCCAGTGACGAGAAGTGCGTTCGCATGAATCACTTGATGTCAGATTTGGGTGTGTTCGGTGAACTGTAGACCGGGTGATCATAAAGATTTTGTCGCTTGTATTCACGGAACACGCATCACCGCAGGTAACTTGGCCTAATAGGAGTGGATACGATTGGAGTTCATACAGAAATGCACTGCCTTACTATGGACGGGTCCTTTAGAATATATGTAGTGCAGTGACGTTGCGTCCAGCGTTACAAACTTTGTTGTCGTAAAACTGCGCTTTAGTTTGTATCGGTATTGACGTCACGCTGCCTGTTACAGACGCTTCAACATCCATCATGTGGCTTTTATACTCGTTTTGTGGTTGGATTACTGAGCTGTATGCTGTATGCCCGATTTCAATTCCCCAAGGGACGCATGGCAAGCGGGCACACCTTGAGAGGTAGAACTGCGGCCGTCGTTCCGGTAACAGTATGGATGCTGTCACATATGTCAACTTCAGCGTGGGTGGAAAATAACGTTCCGGCAAAGCAAAGCTGGCGTGCTGCGAATTGTGACGTAAGCGTTAGCGCTACTAGGGCTGCATGCAATTTTCGCTTCAATTTTAGCCCATGTTTTCTCCCACGCGTGTTTATTCTTCCTTTCTCTTGCCTCCACCCCTTGGAGACGAAACCGTTAGGGGGGGGTGTAGAGGTATACAGCTTTGTCGTAATAAAAGAAACGTGTGCACTTTTTCGATTGCTGCTGCATGAAGGGACGGAATTGGTACGTGTACGGGGCATAAGATCGAATACCGCGTCGAACATGTTGCATTCTGACGCAGATACGTTATCGTGATGCAATCGCGTGCCTTCGTGCCTCGTGTAGTGCAGATAGCCGGCACACGGAGGGGGCGTGCTGCCTCTCAGTGAAGAAGCACTCTTCAGCCGGGATGATGCCGCGCGTTTGCTTCATTGGCGGCACTTGTTTCGACAACCTGTAGGCGCGCTGCTCCCGCTCTCAGGACTTCCCATTCTGGGAACGAAGCGCCAGCGCATAAGGGAACTCTTGCTCGTCCTTGGCATCTCGAAGTGCTCAATGGGCGAGCGCATTGCCCGACCCGCGTCTCACCCGGGTTGCCTTCGAACGAATCATCATCATCATCATCATGATCGTCATCATGATCATTAGCCTGTTTTAAGTCCACTGGAGGACGAAGGCCTCCCTCCCAACGATTTCCAATTTGCCCGATCCTGAGCGAGTTGGTTCCACTCTATATGCCTGCGAATTTCTCTATTTCATCGCTCCATCTAACCTTTTGCCTGCCTCTGTTGCGTTTTCCCTCTCTTGGTATCCATTTCGTCGCCCTTACTGCACATCTGTTGTCTGTCCTCCTCATGACATGTCCTGCCCAAGTCCACTCTTTTGATATAAGAATATCAGCTACTCCTGTCTGTTTCCGCCCGTTTTTTTTTTAATCTCTTATCGTTACAATTCTAATTTTTCTTTCCATTGCCCGCTGCGTGCTTCTTAATTTCATCTCTAGTTTATTGTTGTTATTCTCCTTGTTTATGCACCGTACGTTAGTACCGGGAGAATGCAGTGATTAAATACTTTTCGCTTTGGTGACCAGCGGCAAGTTTCCAGTCGTAATTCGGAAATGTCTCCTGGGTGCGCCCCAGCCCATCCTTATTCTACAGAGAATTTCCTTTTCATGGGTAGGTTTCCCTGTTAGCAGTAAGTGCCGCAGATATGCGTATTCGTTAATTCATTCTAAGGGCTCATTGCTAACTTTAAGTTCCTGTTCTTTAGCTACACTGTTGAGCATAATTTTGGTCTTTTGCCCATTCATTTTCAGTCCGGTTTTAACACTTCCTTGGTTTAGGTCCTCAGTCATATTTTTTAATTCGTCACCGTCATTGCTAAAGAGCATAATGTCGTCTGTAAACCTTAAATCGCTGATGTATCCTCCGTCTATTCTAATTCCCCCTTTTTCCTAGTCTAGACGCTTGAAGACTTCCTCTAAACATGCAGCAAACAACATCGGGGAGGTCGTATCTCCTTGTCTGACCACTTTCTTGATCGGAATTTTTCTGCTCCTCTCATGTAGGAGTAGTATGGCTGAGCAACCTTTGTAGATGTTACTTGTGGTTGGCACGCATTCGTCAGGTACCCCTTGTCGACGTAAAGCTTCTAGAACTGCTTGTACTTCTATGGAATCAAATGCTCTCTCGTAGTCTGTAAAGGTCATATATAGAGGTTTGTTATATTCAGCGAACTTCTCAATTGTTAGGTTGATGTAGTCGAACCTGTAACCCTTAGCGCCCTGTGTCGCGGCTTAGCCGCTACCGTTAAACGTACAGTTGTTTGAAGCATTCCCGGTCCGCTAATTGCCGCATGTGTTAGTATTTTGTGCGGTAGTTGGCCTCGAAATGTCCGGGATGTCGCATTTAACGTGCGGGTTATAAAGAACTTGTTAAGTGAAAAAAAAGGGAAAGTTAACACACACACACACACACACACACACACACACACACACACACACACACACACACACACACACACACACACACACACACACACACACACACACACACACACACACACACACACACACACACACACACACACACACACACACACACTTGCGGCAGTGAAGGCATATAATCGTCATTTTAGGCGAGGCGTAGGAAACGGGTATAGAGTATTAGGTTGTCACGAGAGTCGTCTTCGGCCATCTTTGTTAGTAGTGTACGGCTTTGTGAACTGACTGGAATGAGTAATATATCCGAATTGCGCATGCTGTGTAGAACGCAGATGGCACAATCAGCGAGCGATGGAACAGCTGTGGTGCAAACGCCTGTCGTGTGTGAGTGCAGCTTAGTGCGATCACGCGGCATGGATCATCATCATCATCATCATCATCATCATCATCATCAGCCTATTTTATGTCTACTGCAAAACGAAGGCCTCTCCTTATCCTCTCCATTCTTGCCTGTCCTGCGCGAGCTGATTCCATTTGACGCCTGCGAATTTCTTGATTTCGTACCCCCATCTTACTCTCTGTCGTCCTCGGCTACGCTTGCCCTCTCTTGGTATCCATTCCGTCGTTCTAACTGTCCATCGGTTGTCTATCCTTCTCATCACGTGGCCTGCCCATGTCCATTTTTAGGGGCGAAGCTCCTTAAAGCGGCACCCGTTCGTCCCTCGTCGTAGTCGTAGTAGTGCGTAACCAGTCTTACGCTTTGACCTCCAAGGTGGTGCCGGTGGGAGATTTCTCCTGTGCGTTGTTGAAGAATAAAAAATTCGCAGCGTGCGCGTTAACTAAAAGCCGAATTCTTCTGTCTCTCATTCCCCATTAGCAGCCATTTCGTGCGTCCCCGATGTATGTAGTAGTAGTAGTAGTAGTAGTTAGTAGTAGGTAGCCACCGGCGCGTGCCTGCTGGAGCGCACGCACGCGCCGAGGGCGAGCGCGTGGCACCTGGCGCTCGCCCTCGCTGCGAGCGCCGGGAGCCACGCGCTCCCCGGCAAACTCGACACTGCCCCGGCAAACGCGAGAGACAACGTTGGCGCAGGCAGCGTCTCCTAGCGAGTTTCTTGATTGAGAAATACCGACTGCTCGCGTTGGAGAAGCGTTCACCGGCAAAACCCCCATATATATATATATATATATATATATATATATATATATATATATATATATATATATATATATATATATATATATATATATATACATACACTGGATCTTGACTTGCAATGAAGTGCCGGTGGGAGATTTCACTTGTGCATTGTGCATAGTTGAACCGTGAGGATTCGTAGCATGCGCGTTAACTAAATTAATCCGGAACTCGGCACAATCTACGATGAACATCCCGAGCTTCGCCCACTCATCATCATTCACTCCGTGGATATGCTGTAATTTTTTCTTCTTAACGTCTGTTATTATGTCGGCGAATCCCGTCTGTTCTCTGACCCACTCGGCTCTCTTTCTATCTCTTAATGTAACGCCTATCATTTTTCGTTCCATCGCCCGCTTCGCGGTTCTGAACTTCCTCTCGAGCTTCTTCGTAACTCTCCTTGTTTCTGCCCCGCGAGTACCGGCAAAATGCAGTAGTTATATAGTTTCCGCTTGAGTGACAGTGGTAGATTTCCTTCCATGAGTTGGGAATGTCTCCCGTACGCGCATCCCATGTTTATTCTACTGTAAATTTCTTTTATATGGGCGGGTTCTCCTGTCATTAGCTGTCCTTGATATAGGTATTCTTCTACGACTTCTAATGTCTGGTTTCCGATCGTGAAGCCGCGTCTTTTTCACCGTGCCACTTAGCATTATCTTTGTTTTCTCATGTTCATCCTTAACTCTACCTTAGAGCTTTCTCGGCTTAAGTCTTCAATCATCTTTTGCAGTTCGTCGCCATCATTGCTAAAGAGTACTATGTCGTCTGCAAACCGTAAGTTACTTAGATATTCGCCGTTAATCCTTAACCCTGTATCGTCCCAGTCTAGTCTTTTGAAGATTTCTTCCAAACACGCAGTAAACAGCATTGGAGAAATTGTATCTCCTTGTCTGACACCTTTTGTATGGGTACGCGAAACTAACCCTGCCTGATGGGCGTTGGGTCAACTGTGCCCTCTCCCAATGGAGCCTGACGAGGGTTCGCATAGGGGCTCCGAACCGAGTTTCCTTTCTCAAGATTCTCTCTCTTTCTAAGGGAGTAGTGCCGCACGGAACTGCGTGCGCAAGAATGCAGGCTGTGGTTTTTGTCACGCTACATGTGTACGGCTTGACTCCATCGGTGCATGCCTTAACTGCTTTGTGCTACGAGACAGTGCCCATTGTCCATGTCCGCCGTGAGCGCTCTGCTTCGCTACACAAAAATAATGGCGGGAAAGGATTGACCTCCGAAAAGGGAATGAGACACGTGCTTGGTCGTGAGAGTGTCGCTGGCTTTTTCTTAGACTGCTGGCTGGTGTAGTTGGCATCACTTGGCATTACGTTTCCGTGCGTTGAAATCGAAAGAGACAGAAGTTCAGGGGAAGATGTTGGCTTGAAGTGGCGGGAGGGCGTTGTACAAAGTTTCTTCCCTTTTCTTGCGAACAGTGTCTGCTAGGGCCAGCGTTGGCTCCAGCGGAGAATACGAGGAAAGTCGGGTCTGTGTAAGAGACAGAGATAAAGCGCTGTTAACGCACAGCGACTGTCGCACGCACCGATTTCCATGCCACAACTATCTCATCGCGATGATGGGACAGTAATGTAAAAGGGCGTTCCCCTTAGCGTGGCTTTGGGAGCGTTAAGCGTTCGTTTAAACCTCATTTCATCAGCTCTATGGGGCTTTTCTTCCCCGTCTGCGCGCGTATTTTTTCTTCTTTTTACCCTTTGCACAACGTTTATAGACTCAATGGCAGTTGGTGTCAAGTGTTCTTGTTAATCGTGTTTGCTGTCACTACGGGTTTCCTCGCGTCCAAGCTGTCTTTCATGTTCCGACGCTTAGTCTGCAGTGTTCAATTTCGTCTGCGATTCTCAACTGCGCCTCTGCACGATGCAGGCTGCAAGCCTAGTCTGCAAGGAAAGACTGTTCTTGTCCTTTTCCTCTTTCGCCTAATTATTTTTCTCATTTCGCTTCTTCAGTAGTTCACTTTTTCTTTCTTTTTTTTCTACCCGGAGAGTGCGTTCACGGAGGAACAAAGGTTGGGGTGAAGGAAGCAGGAAGCGCGAAGATAGCAGCACGTGTGGCGTCTTGCAGTGAGCGTCTCGGACGAGAACTGAATGCCTGTTAGCGCTAGCCAAGTTGTTGCTCAGTGACAGAAGGGAAAAAAAAAATCTACGTTGTGAATGGTGGTTGGCGCCAAGTGAAAGAGTTAACGGCGTGTGTGGAATTCGGAGTTGCTCGAGGTTTTTGCTCACCTTTGGCACGGTAGCTGTAGCGAGTATAGGGCGGGAATAATAATAATAATAATAATGATAATAATAATAATAATAATAATAATAATAAGCCATGCACCGTATACCTTATACTTTAAGATTCTGTCGGCACGTACGGCAGCGCATACTGTGTGCGTTGGCTGAGCAATGCAAGCTGTTTATTCAGTGTCAGTATATAATATTTGCATGCCCTATCTCATAATTATAGAGCAAACCATGTCGGTACAAGCGAAATGCTTTTCTGACGGCTCATTCGGACGCAGTGTTCTATGTCGATCAAACATCGAGCTCTTTTTCTCCGAAAGAAAACCCATCCATGGCCAAGGTACACGAAGCGCTGTTCATAGCCACACGAACCTTTTACGTTTACTTAGTGGAAGAGGCCTAAGTGAGACTATATAGAAAGCCAGTCTCCTTACGAGCTGTATACTCAAAAACATAGAAGTACGCTTCAGCTGTAGCTGCACGTTATCACAGGGGTGATTGGGTCCAGTATAGTTAGTTGTTAAATGACCTAAGACTCACGAAAGCCCGTGCAACGCCGTTTGCGCGGGGCGTGAATGGCGGCGTACTAAAAGAGGCGGGAATCCGAGTCGACGTTCACTTATAGAGGCGTCCCGCGAACGTAAGAAAGAAAACGTGATGTTGGTCACGTACTCGTTCGGCTCGGCTGTTACGTATTGCCGGCGAAGGCATTGCTGCGCGGACTATAAGCGGAGATCGCCGGTAGTTCTGCGCGCACATCTTGTGCCCTAATCCTGGTCGTCGGCGCCCGTGGGCGCGGGTGGCCGGCAAGAGGAGGAAACGTGGTCTAGTTCTCGTCGCACTCAATAAGCTCATCGTGGCGGCTCGCAGCTGTTGTTGTTTCCTCCCGTGTCTCGCGCACACGCCGCCTCCTTGTCCTAGATGCGTGCCGCATGCGCTTGCGGCTGCCGAGTCTCGATCGTGAAAGGCGAAAGAGCCGGTTAGAGGATTAAGGGTCCCTCCCCCGGATAAGCAGTTGTCGGTATAGCGGAACGCTATCTTTTGAACGCCTCTTCTTCTTGAAATTATCAGGGCGCTTAGTGCAAACGCCTTATAGTGGTTCATATATACGCTCACTTGTTTGTTTTCGGGGCCTGGTCATATCAGCGGTGTCGACTTTTGGCGGGTGTTATAGATCACTTCCGAGTAAGTTTCCGCTTATATTGCCAGAGAAACAAATAATAAGACACGTGTATGGCCGTCTCGGTGGCTACGGAACGCATTTGGGCATCTTGAGATGCGTGGGATATTTGGAGTGCCCGCTCTCGCACTTTCGTCTACCTCGCACTTACGCCGCACGCAGACCCTCGCAAAGCGTGTTAAAAACGCTGCAGTTATGCACCGCTTTCGGCGGAGATGTACGGTCTAAACGTCTCGCGTAAAAAAAAAAAAAAAAAAAAAACTGACCGTGATTTTAACTAATTGGTGGGGAGTCATATTCTAAGAAATCCTCGGGCAAATTATCCCACGATGTATAGAACACGGACAACAAGACAGGCGCCAAACTTCGAAGCAGTATTATTTTTCACGAGAGAAAACACTTTTTGAGCAGAGGCGGAAATAGGCATCATAGCTCCATGCAGGCTTACCAGTTGATTTATAGTGTTAGAGTCCAGCTTGCTCGCGCCTGCCGAGGCTGGACACCGCCCGTGATTCAATTCCGGCATATGTGAAAGCATCTCGAAGAAAAAATTGCGGCGCGGGGGCCTGAAAAAGCACGCACGAGTCTATGAGCGCCCAAGTTATCCCACTCGTTCATGCACTGCTTGCATAGCAATGAAGGCAGCTTGTAGACATGATGTTCAAATTCAGTGGTGCGAAGCGCTGCGCCAATTGCGCCAAACTGCGCCGAAGCGCCGTGGCTGCTACATCCTGCTACATTTCCTCAAAATTTAGGGAATGTGCGCCAATGCTGTGTCCAAGTGTATGCGCCCTCTTCCAAAACGAAACTATAGATACGCGACGTCCCTCCATTGACACCACTTACCATAATCGCGTATTATATAGAATAAAAGCTGCAGCTAATTGGACTCTCGCGAAATAGGATAATTCAAAGTTACCCGCTGAAAGCAAATGCATTAATGGCACGAAACGCTCGGTAATTCGTTTGTATTCGGCAGCGCTCCGGTTATTTCGGTTCGAATCGCTGCAAATGCGGCACACAAAAAAGCGAAAATGGCGTGAGCGTCCAACCAGCGCCTCCTTTACCCTAAGAAAAGTAGAGGAGGCGCTGGGCCAACCAAAAAACGGGGCGGCGCAGTACGAAGCATCAGCGTAAACCGCGTGTGACACGACGCCACCACGTTACGCTGAACGCTTTAGTCAATTCCCCTTTTTTTAGAAAAGCAGGGTTGCCGACTATGATAGCCCTGTTAGCGACGAAGTGTTCACTCACGGCAACTGCGACAAACTCGTTTTCACTCGAGGCGCGCAATCGAGGCGCGCAAACTGTGCGAACGCTTATCTGTCATTGCGTCGATAGCGGCCCGCTTATTTCACGGCGGCTGCGGCAAACATTTTCCCGGTTGTCTTCGGAATTGCGCACTCGCTATCCATGACTGTGCAACAGCGAGCTACATCGCTACGTTTCTTCCGGAGCAACTTCTGCTAGCTGTAGTTTCCCAATACAGTCCCGAGCATTGCGTGCTCTCCTATGTGTTCTCTGCAGTGAATGCAGCTTTATGTTCTGCAGTTACTTGTGTCAACACCTGCTCAGCAAGCCGAGCCAACTAGGAGGCTGTCAATCGCTATCCTCGTAGTTAGTTCGATAGGCAGAGCGAGCGCACCGGTGAGGCGTTGGTCCGGGGTGCGAACCCCGGACCAGGACGAATTTTTCGGCAACTGTAGGAAGCTTTCATTTCTGAGTAATATACGTATGGATTTACTTGTAGCGTTGTGCTACAAAACGGGTGGATACTAATTTTTCCTTTCATAAACGTTATTCCACCTTGCGGGTTTCCGCAGAACTCATTTGCCAATCTGCGTGGCTGTTCACTTAAAACATATGGCGCTTCTTTCCGCATGGTATGTTGCTAACGGACCTTTTGCACCTACAAGTAGAGTTGTATTTAAGCGTCGTGCCGCACGTGATGCATTGTATTGTTAACGGAAGTGTTTTTTTTTTTTTTTTCTGAGATGACATTTTAACATTAGTTCAACACGCTGTGACCCCCAGACATCGTCTCTTTTCACGAATGGCATCGAAATTGGGAGGTTGTTCGCCCGATGTGAAAGGTATAACATATGGGAGAAAGCCTGTTTTGCTGCTCACCGCCACTCGGGTAAATTCTTTTTCTCACCAATTGACCTGAATTGCGTCTTATTGGAAAACGAGGGGGAAGGGGGTGAACAACCGCTGCTTAACACAGATCTGTTGGTTGCCTTCTAACATGTGCTGAATATTGACATTGCATGGTAATGTCGTTTGTAGGGCATCCGGTAATGGTCACGCTTTCTGTACGTAAATAAGCGGTTGGCTGCTGCCACACTGTTATATATTTCTACGTGCAAATGCGCGAGCTCCTGCGCAAATGTGAGAAGTTTTATTCCTGAACACATTATTTATTTATTAAAGATATACTCTCAATGCCAGATGGCGTTACAGAGAGGAGTGGTTACACATGAATGTCATGTATAACCACTCAATGTCTGGTTACACATGTCAAAACCTAAAGACTCATTCAAACTTTTCGTTAATATTATTTGGTTGTAGGCAGAGGGGGCCGTGACGGAAAGTGCTTCCGGCTTACCTTTGACAGTTACCATGATGCTGCCCTTATTGTGATTGCTCTTCAGACTCGATCTGTAAATCTATAAGCTCAGCGGTTACGCCTGCGACATCAGTAATGCATTATCTTTGTCGCTGCGCTGCGCTAGCATGTAATTGGAGCCTGCAGTCACTATGTAATTGAGCCTCGAGTCATTTGGTCGGACACCTGTTACTGAATCGAGAGTGTTTAGGCTTCACCTCTATTGCTGCATGTTTGTCGTTTATTTGAAAACCGTTCCTGTGGTAAAGTTCTGACTGACGTGCATAGTCGAGCATTTCTGTCTCTCTAAAGCTAACAACGTTACAGAAACGGACTTCAAGTTATAAGACCAAGGAGGAAGATTTGATTTATATTGCTAAGAAGGAAGATTTGATGAAGACCTTTTTGAAGGTCACTGTCGAAGCCGCCATCATTCGCGGACGCAAGCGCGGACATTTGTTGGTGGCGGGTTCATCACGCGATCAGCCATGCATGCGGATTGGCATATTGTGTGCGCATGTGCGTATCTGATGGACAGTCGCCGCTGGCATTTTCCAAGAGCTGCAATTTGTCCAGCCTTTCGTATGGCTTTTGCCCCGCCTTGCAGGGTCTAGTGGCAATGGCGCACGCGGGATCGAATCCCGGCCGTGGCGGCTGTATTTCGATGGAGGCGGAATGTTCAGGCCCGTATACTGTTGTACGATGTCAGTGCACATTAAAGAACACCAGGTGGTTGAAATTTCCTGAGATCCCGACTATCTCATACTCATGAGACGCCGTAGTGGACATAAAAGCCGCTAATCATCAGCCTCATTTTTCGGTTGCGAACACGCCTTTCGCACATTCGGCTAACTCCTGTATTCCAAACGTTCCCCCACCAGGCACTGTACACCCACTTATATGTGAAACTGTATGTCAGCATGTGCTGTTTGGCATGTTACAAGTTTTGCAGAGCCCAATTTTCCGCGCGAAAAAGGGACACCCTAATAACATACAAGACGAGACAGCGTCTCCCCTCGAGTGAACCGGTTGTGGCTGCAATGGCATGGCACGGTGAATTTTCGTCTGCTGTCTTTTAAACTTGCTGGGTCGACGTACGCTTCGATGCATTGGAACGAAAAAAAGGTGTGTTTCTCAGCTTACTCCTTAAATCTCCAAGAATTGGCACGTGGCGCTCGAGATCTGCTTCATTTTGCAAAGCCTGAGAGGTAACTTGAAGCCGAGGTCTGTTTTCAGAACAAGATGGCGACCCCCGCTTGTCCCTCTGTTTCTAACGCTGCCAGCTGAGTAGACCGTGCGACCTTCGTTCCTCGGACAAGCGAAATTCATATATATGCATATTAATTTTTCCCCTGAGGCAGATAAGCGACTGGCCTTACGTATAATGCTATCAGTCTGACCCGGTGTTCGTACGGACCAAGTGGGGCTGATGTATGCCTCGCGTGATTGACGTGCGTCCAGACGCAGTCGTTTGTCACGCGTGTGCGCCTGTTCCTTTCTCTCTACGTCTCCCCTCTTGAATTCAATTTGTACAAAGTGCCGCCGACATTTCCGCTGTAACACTGTTTTCTTCGTGTCATTTCCGCGTGTTCGCTGAGTCAGCGGTATGTGTAGACCGCATTGGAATGCGAGGAAAGACACACGAGCATGCCTTGTTGCTATTTCTGTACACTCTCGCGCCCTATCACTGCGGGGACTGTTCCCTGCTGCGTCTATAGCGTGTGCTGCGTCTACAGTTGCGTTCAGCGTGACCGGCAGTGACAACGGACGGTGTTGTGGTGTAGGACGTGCTCTGTATCACTCCGCTCCGTCAAGCACCGGGAGGTCCATGCAGAGAGTGCGGTATATGTGAGCGTTTCTTGTTTGCGACATTTGAAGTTTTTTGGCACGTTTCCCGCGGTCGCTGCTCAGGGACCACCGTCACTGAGCGCTCCGAGTGTAGCTATTAGTTAATTGCTTGATAATCTTCAGTTCTTATTTCTCCTTTGCAGGGTCAACGCGACCAGAATAATGCAGAAAACAGCATCGTTAACGTTAACGTGAACACGTCATCTGTTGCAAACGAGTTGTGTTCGGTCAGTGCGGCGACGGTGCTCATACGTTGCCTTGCTTGAGTCTGTGGTTTCTGTGGTTCTCTCTGCTGACGTCCTCGTCTTTCATGAAGAGCACAAAGGACGTGTCACAGCACTGCCCCTTTGAAAAATCGGCTTTAGGCATGAGAGAGTTGCGAGTAGCTTTGTAGTCACGAGATCCGGCCCCGCGCGTTGCTTTCCTTGCAGTGCGTGTTCTGCCTTTTCCGGTTTCCGGTCGGCTCGGTTCTTTACTATTTTACCAACAGCGCTCGGCGCATGCCTGCTGCTTCTGACAGCGTGGTCTGTGCGCAACAACATTGCTGCGCAGTTTCCATTGTCCTTCTTCGTTCACTCACTCTCACTTCCCGTGGGCCATCGCGTCGCTTCGTAGCTGCGCGTCATAAAATGTGGGTCAGCGACCGCTCATTTTGCGTCTCGTGGCGTCAGGCGCGGCATGTGAAAAACATGAGCAGACTGCTGGTCACTTTGCTTGTTTTGAGTTTTCCGTAGTATGCGCAGTGGTTGCTTGCTTCGTGTATGGTTCGAAAAAAAAATAATTAAAAGGCCACCTCTTGTTTTGTGCATCCGAATGTGCAGTGGCTAGCTTCAGACGGCGCCAGAGTCTGCGGCTGTTTCTTGCAGTAACTATACGCTATACGTACCATAGGTAGGGCGCATGGGCCTGTAATGGCACGCGGCATGGTCAGACGCAGTCTCATTGCGTCCGGTGCGTTTCTTTTTGCGAAAGATCGGCCGAGCCGGCCAAACGACCACTCCAGACAATTACGATTAAAGGCACAAAAAATAACCTCTTACTTTGTACAATGTGAGTGTACAATGTAGCTGAGCTAACAAATATGTGTATGCGCCATTAGAACTGAACGGCATATTTTTACAGAACCAGAGCCGAGGTCAGTGTGCCGTCACTTCGCAGCTTTAGTTGAACCGGACTACGATTGTGAACTTACGTCTGACGTAACAGAACGGCCGCATTTCCTGTGCGTTCGGTGCGCTCAATTTCGATACGGGGACCTCGCAAATTACGTGCGATTTTTTGGATTTCTAGGGGAAAAAAAAAAGGGGGGGGGGGGAGGTGCCGCAAGTTCTGACGCCCCACAGCTTTCCCATCTGAATAGTTGCCTTGAAGTTGGTCATCAAAATTTTAATGAACACGTATTTAATCAGTCATCTCAGTGTAACTTTTGCAGCGTAAAAATGTTTGCGCCTCGACGTAGACGTGTGCGAATAGGGCAGGTGGCTTACTGTCATAGCATGAAAGAGGACGTATTGAAAACTCACGTTTCGGCTGGTGGACCAGTCTTACCTTGACAAAAACAGCTCCACGAGCCGCAGCAATGGTAGCAAGGACGTATTTCCGAAAGCTTCGTCGTCCTTCTTTCTCCATATGCTTAAGGTGTCAGTATATAAACTTGATGGCCTCACAAGTCTTAAGTTCTTGGACTTTGAAGCAGCTCTCATGGTGTGTGTTTTGAGCGCAGTGCAAGCGTCCTTATGACTTTCATTTTTCAGATGGTGACCATCACCGAGTTTCCGCGATATACTATACGTATATACATTCGATTCATCTAAAGTAGCACGCTATGCGTCTCAAAAAGCCATCGTCCAACAAAGAGTGTTCTCCCCCTTTTTTTCTGAAGTGGCCTTATTAGAAGCTGGAGTAATGTCTTCCTAGCTCTCTCGGGGAATTTCGATCCGATAGCGTAATTAGTGTGTCGTCAGCCATCCAATGCAGAAATGAAAACGAGAGGCAATATTTCTGTCATGTGCTGTTTCAACAAATGACAAGCGTGAAGTCGGCTGCGTAAAGTCGCAATGTAGCCGTAAATAAAATGCTGAACTGGAATTCTGTTGCCTGGACGAGTATTTTCTTGGCTTGAACTTTCTGTGCCATTTTTTCACGCCTCTTCATACAAATATGCTGAATATGCCTGCCTATCGCGTTGGATTAGTGGATATGGCGTTGTACTGCACACGGGGTCGCGGGTTCGATTCTTGGCTTTGCCGGCGATGGCATTTACTCTCATGTGCGTTTAAAGAACGCTGGGTGCTCAATATTAGCTCGAACACTTTCTTTACGTCGTCTCTCGTTGAACCTATGTTGCTTTGGAACGTTCGCTCGAGCCCTACGTACAGACGAGTTAAAAGGCGAATTCGGTGAGACGGCCAAATGAACAAATTGATAGGGTTGAAGTCTGGTCAGGGCGTCATCGGCCAATAAGCCTTGACGTTAAACCTCTCCAGGGCTGAGGTGGCTTTAAATTTGACCGGCGTATTTCTTTTGCCATATTGTTCTTGGTTTTGCGAGCAGAGGAGTTGCTCTCCGCTCACTTTATTTTTCCTTTCTTTTTTTTAACCGCAGTACAGCCCGAATAAAAAAAAAACAATCAACAAAGCATGGCCTGAGTGTGTACTTAGCCTTCAACACAATACCTTGAATTTCGCCTACTTGTTATTTACTGCGCGCCACATTTATACCGTCGTGAAAGGACAGGGACAGCGAGGGAAATCGCGCATATAACGACACCTGTGGTATGTGGTAGGTTTCCGTATACGTGTATGTGTGCGGGAAAGATTTCGAATTCCTGTCGAAATAACATCGTGTACAAGGGCGCGCCAAAAATCTATGTTACGTGGCGTATCGTTCAGTGCGTCGGCGATGGATCCGCGGCCGTGACGTGGATGCGTGATGCATGGGCCTCATTTTCAGCGACAGTCGCGCGGCTGTCCTTGTGCACTGTCGGTCGCCAGATGTGCGCGCCGCGTGGCCTCAGCACTGCGGGGACGATGTTGACTAAGCCGCTGTGCTTCGTTCATCGTCGTCCTTCTCTTTTTCCTTTTGTGCACATGCGGAGAAGTTATTTGGGCGAAGTTGCGCTCTGCTGCTTCTCCCACTTTTTTTTCCCCCCCGCTTTGTTATTCTGCGGGCGTTTTGCGCCCGTGTTGACGCGAAACAAGTGCAGCTGACGTGTAAATGCGCAATTTTCTGGATGAAAACGGTGCGTCCGCTCGGCGTTTTTCATGTCTGCGACCAAGCAACACGAAGCATCGCGACAACGCAAGAACACGGGCTGACAAAAGGGGGCTGCGCCTGATGACCTTAGAAGGGCAGATGGGTGGAAAGGAGCGCGAAATGTTTCTTGTACGAAAGCGCGTACGCCGCCGCGCCGACTTTGCTGTGACCCGTTATTTGCTTTTGTCCCGTTCTTCCGCGTTGTTTCGACTCTGCTATGTCACTATACACTCTTTAAAAAAAGGTAGAAAAGCTAGTAACGGGACCAGTTACTACCGTTCTGGCCCCATTACTACATTTTTTTGTCCCTTACTAGCTTAGATGTATGCTAGAGGTAGTAAATGTCACTACATGCGTACGCAACAGGTTAGTAAATGTACTACCTCCACTGGCAGTAGTATATATGTGCTGTAATTGTGATAGGCGTACGCGGAATTTAGACAAACTATAATTGATTTGAATACGTTTGAATAACAGTCCCATGCAGCGTGGTTGCATACATATACGGAAAAAGAAAAATACAAGAATCTCGATCCAAAACGTTGATAACTTATCCTAATCCACTTTTGCTTAACGGAACAACGTGAGCGTCCTTAAGTAGGGACATATACAACGTTAACGTTGCCGTTAGGACATGTATCGCGTAGAAGCTTTGATCTTCTGTGTGCGGTAGTGTGCGCTGTCGCTTCTGGTTCGAACATGTTTCTGTCACCTAAATATTTCTGTGCGCAGCGTATTCAAAGGGCTAATCACATGAAGTAATTAACGATCGTTAATTGGTGTAACACGATGTAATTAGTCGGCACCAGTCAGCGTGACCGGACAATGCCTTACCGCGCTCATATTTATTTGATCTTAATCTTTTGCAATACAGTCGAGCTGATATGACAACGTAAAAAGCAAATATAAACCGAATCATAATAAGCCTGATAAAAGATTGCCATGGTAGTAAAGTTACTACCGTTGGTTACTAACTATACCTACAGCTAGTAACTGCAGGTAGTAAATGACATGGTAGTAATGTTACTACCTTGCCGTTTACTACCTGCAGTTACTACTTAGGTAGTCAATATTGTGACAAGCATTTACTACCTCAAAGTTAGTAAGTAACACTACCTCTTTTTTTAAGAGTGTATTTCCTAGCTCAACTTAGCGCCGTTTTCTCGTCTATGCGCAGTCTGTGCGCTTGCGCTTCCGTATCTTTTTATTGAGAAGAACGTTTGGTTCCGTCCCCGCGTATCTTGCAGTACAAAATCAGTGGGTAATGTAAAAATAAGTGCCTTTAATGTTTTTTTCCCTACAAAGCGGGGTGAGAGCTCGCCTAAATCCCGCTCGTGTGGAATCTCGCTCATGTATATACATGAACGGGATAGATAGACACATGAACGAACGTGTATATATATTCACCCTCAGAACTGTTGCACCATTCGCTCTCTTGATGCATATGTGCGTTCGACGAAGCACACATGTGTGAGAGATTCAGCGGTTCTGCCTAAATTTGAAAGAAAATGATCTCTAAGAAAGAAAGCTAGTGTCCCAGTTATGACTGATATCGTCATTTCAAAACCAACGTAGACTGCACAAATAAAGTATTTTCTTCGTAGCCTTTCTTTTTTTCCGTGGGAAAAAAAAAAAAAAGGGGGGGGGGGGGGGGTGTGAGGTGTCATGTATGCGAAAAGTGAACGGATAGGCGCCAAGCGTTGAGCACGTCTCCAAGTGTGGACAGTAGCCCTGTAGCTCTTTACATCAATTGGACGAACTCGGCAGAGTGGAAAGTTAAATTCCGTGTACTTTCCTCAGCGGGTCGGCTGTATACATCTGTGTACTTGCGCAACTGACGGCGTCGCGGAAAATCCTTCGCGTCACACGTCTCTGCGGAGTCGTTACGTCGAGCGCTCGTTTCTCGGTGGTATTTTCGTGGGGTGGTCCGTTGCCCGGCTGTAACAGAACTATGGCGGAAGTTAGTAATATTTCATCACCGCTCGATACGGCGTCTGTGTTCCCTCTTGGCGCCAGAACAGGAAGTAGGGCGATTCCCTGGAAGGCAAGAGGACGTTGTCTAGTCTGGCCACTATTATATATATGTATATATAAAGCACCTTCTGTCGGCATCCGCCAGCAGTGGCAGTTTGGCATGCGTCTGCAGATGTCATGCGCGCAGGCGCCGCGTTGGCGCCTTGTATATATGAAGTGCTGAAATTGTTTGAATTTCGTCGTAACGTAATTACGTTTCCTCGTAACGGAAGTAAGAGATTCTTCGCGATAGAATTGCAGTCCGTGCAGGTGTCAGTGGTGTCGTAGCTATCAATCATTTCATTTTTTTGACTGATTTTTTTTTTTTTTAGAAATTGAATTTTGCACTCTTCCTGCGCCATGGCGGAGGGTTTGTGTGGTGTGCTCCGGATCGCTACGGCGATAGCAGTAACTCGAGAGGATTATATCTGCCGGACGCCGACACTTGCTTTTCTGCGATACGAGCGCCTTAACGCTGCCGCGTTGAAACTGTGGTTCGATCCCAGAGGTTGTGAAAAAGTGTACGATGTGCCGGCAAACTGCAGCAAGCATTAATGACGCCGCTATACGCGCTCTAACTAACTAACTAACTACCCGGAAATTTTCGCACTCCATCATATAGCTTGGAGCTCCGCATTTCGTGTACCGCTGGATAGTTCACAGTTAGGTTTCACTCGTTATTTATGTTTCGCTTACACACCTGGAGGCAGAAAGTGGCATACGAGCTGCACTGAGCCGACTGGCAAATGGTTTCCGCCAATGCAACGGCAGGCGAAGATGGCATTATCATGGGAAGCCCTCCAGCCACGTCTAAGCGCAGTGCAGGTTTACTTCTTGCGATAACGGACACACTGGCCTTCTCGTGGCGTCACGTTCTTCCCTCACAGTACTCGTCGTTTCGGTACGCGCCGCTTAGACGTCGAAAATTTTTGCGTTGGTTCTCAGAATTCTGCAGTGCGTGTGTAACATATGAATTCCCGGCATTCATATGGAATAACAGAACAATGCGGCTCGATAAGTTATGCTGAATGCGCTCATATGTGCTCAAGTTCTCAGTGCAGCACAGGTATTTGCCCCTTAGATAAAGTACATTCACGTACGTCCACTGAGCTTTCATACGCGCTATTTATGCTTATCGGCATGTGGGTCAACTTGTAATAAAGGAGAGAGAGAGGTAAAGACACGACAGGGAGGTTAACCGAACTCGCCATAAGATGGCTATATGGTATACGTGTGAGATGAGGAGCAAACATATAGCATAAGAGTTTTACACACGTGCCACTGCGCCTTGCCGGGATCTCCCTTGTTTTATGCAGCCAACAGAATGACACGCGACAGCTCGCGGCCGCTCGCCACTGCGTCTTCAGTATTCCAGAGTCCTTATACTGAATGATGAAATGCCGTTTTGCTTCGCTAAACGGGGCACTTTTGGAGCTCGAGTAGATAGGCCGCCCTCGGGGCATCATTTACTTTATCAGCGTTGTTGCCCTGCTTGCGCCAAAAAAGTCAGAACGCGGATTTGAATTCATTCTATGGTCATACGTAATTTTCAGTAAGAGTACAAACTGTGTTGCGTTTTTCCGTTTTATTACTATAGGAGCTAGGTACTAAGTAGGGGATCACTCATACTCATCCGTACATGAGGTGTTTATGTAGACAAAATGCATTGCAAACGTACTCAAGAGTCGTCTCGTCCTTTGAAAAAGACACTTCGAAACTTGTACTGGCTACAGCCAGCGGACAGGACTTATTAATTTTGCAAATGGCCTGCGCGTGTGCGTCTCGGGTGTAGGCTTGGAGAGAAATAAAGGCAACGGACGCGGGCTTGACTTTTTAATAAAAGGAAATATGAAGTGTAATGGAAGTTCGCTGTAGGTGTATAGGCGCTATTATTATTACCGGCGTCCAAGACTTTGTTCACTGCAATATATATATATATAGCGCCTACTGTCGGCATCCGCGAGCAGTGGAACCTTGGCACGCGTCTTCAAATGTCACGCGCACAGGCTCCATGTTGGCGCCTTGTATGTAAGTGAAGTGTAAGTATGAAACGTTTATGTTTTAAGTCAGTGTCAATAGCCATGAGCCATGTATCTTGTGCGCGTCTAAGAGGTCGGACGTAGCCCCGAAAATACACTTGGCGTTTTTGAGAAGGCGTGGCCCTGTAGCAGAGATGGCAAAATTGCTTTTCAAGAATAATGAAATTGCATTACTAATTACTTTCCTGGAATTTATTGAGATGTAAAGAAATTACATATAAATATAGCTGGCCGAATGTAATGAAATTATGTTGAAATTAATAAAAGTTCATTCGTACACTAACTCACGTACACTTAATTTCCAGCACATTTCCATTTAAATTAGCAAGGTAAGCCATCGTGGTGACAACTTGGCCCTGTTTGAGGCCTATTCTCTAACCTGTGTTGAAGCATGCTTGACGAAAGAGTAGTTTGGTGGTGGGGAAAGCTGAGTTCGCCGAACATATCGTAGTTTTGTCTAAAATGAGGGCTTCTGTCTTAGTGGGGCGCGATTACGCGTTTGGAACCTCTGAAACGTGTTGCTAAGTTGCCCGACAGTAAGCAAAGGATGAAGCCGCCGTTTACCATTCGCGGCCTTTCAGAAACGTTACTCAAAGCTCGCATGCTGCGCAGCTTTTCTGAATTATGTGGGCCTGCCACTTAGAAACGTTTTTTTTTCTTTTTTACTGTTTTGATCATTCCTTCATGCTATAAGGAAAGCGGACATGCCATGCTCTAGTCAGAAATAATTGGAAACGTAATTAGTAATTTTCCTGAAATTACTCATATGGAATAATTTGTGGATTACTAAATTACCAGCGCACAAAATTCATTGCATTACCTATTACTGCAATATATTTACTGCATGCCAGGCCACGCTCCGAAGCTGTAGACGACGGCGGCATTCCATGTGTGTGTATGTGACGCGCTTTACAATGAACTCCGGTTTCAATGCATTATTGCAAATGTCAGTTATACATCCAAAAATGTCAGCGTCCCGCGCTGCACTCATTTTCTAAGGGCATGTCGGCTGATTGATGGAACTTTTTGTTAAAGTGCATCCCAAAGGTTATGATAGACGCTGATAAGAGAGGTGAAATAAATTTATTTTCGCTGCCTGTGGTATGTACACGTATGTTCGTTTAACCGCCGTCAGAGCCATGGCACACTAGTCTCCTTGCCTATACCGCTCCTATGGAAACCCGACTTCGAACTCAGGGCGTCGTGCTCTGGTAGTGTACAATAAGCGTGGACTGCGGGGCTTGTTGGTGCATATATTGAAGGACATTTTCTTTTTCTTTTTTTTTTGGCGCAGTAAAAGCAGGGAGAAAGAGAGGCAGAACACGTGGTTGCTTCTGTAATGGGCTATATCTCTCTCGCGAGGCGACAAAGGGCGTCCGGTATCTTCAAGTGCGATAACATGGCGCGTGCCGACGGTTTCAGTGTCACAAGTGTTCCGGTTCTCGTCACATCGCGATAAGCATTGCTTGAAGTTCATAGAGACTGCGAAGATACCGCCTGAAAGACAAGTTGTGCTGATCGTGACGAAGGTCCGTGCACGGCTGCGTTATGAGTTTTGGTTATACTTAATGGAGAAACTCCTTTCGTCGAACATGTCATTTTGTTAATTAATACCTCTCAGATATACATTGAAACACTTGCTATGCTCCTTTAGTTGCACAGTGGCTGTGGGAGTGGTACTAAGAGATTCTGTCATTTGTGCTGTATAGGCGCTATTTTGCTGACTCTCCCGATCGCAGAGTAGGTTCTTGCTAAAGCTAGCTAGAAAAATGTATTTCCAATTTACATAATGTTGACGACTCGTAGTGAGGCTGTCCAGTTACACCCCTCTTTTTTGTGCCAGTGCGGACGTTGCGTATGGTACGGCACAAGTTTTCAGCGCGACTACAGCTGCAGCTTCATATTTTTCGGCGTTTTGCTTTCGCGGTAAGCTGCAAGCGACCCACGTTAGCTGTTCTAGAAAATGCTCGTCGTTTTGGTCGACGCTCCGCTCAACATCGCTTCTCTCATTCTCCCACTCTCTCGGGGTCGTTATCGGTACTTGGCGTCAGCGCGATAAGCCTTATAAGACTGGCAGTGGTGGTGATTCATCTTGTTCGCCGTTGCCCGTACGTAGTACGGCTTGTATGCAACCGCGGGTTACGCGTCTTCAGGAGAAGTGCGTTTCAGGCGCGCCGCCGGTTGAACCTCGGCTGCCTCGCGTTCCGGGATTAGCCTGGGACGAGGGGTGCTAGTTGTTCGGCCGCCCCCTCGGGCCGCTATTTTCGGTCATACATGTGCGCGCCGCCGGCCACGTTGTTCGAGCCAGCGTGGCATCGCGGCGTCTTCTGGGATACGTACGGCTGACCTTCACGAGCCGCCGCCGCGTCGTGACGTGAGCGTGACGGCATGTCGCCCTTCCGCGTCAGAAAGGGGCGATGGTGGTTGCCGCGATCACCCTGTGACGAGGATTTTTTGCGACATCATTTTTATCCACTCGCGCACTCTCATTCATTGTTCTGGTACCGCTGCCTGCTCTCTCCCTTCCCGTCACGCCCGCTCATGGGTCCGTCTCTTGTGAAGCTGCATCTAGGTGACTCTTATGAATCGATATCCGATTGCTGCTGATGTGCCTTCATTTCTTTAAGCTTGAATTAGGGCGTCTGAACAAAAGGGCTTACGTCCTGCGTATCGAAGTTCGAAGACGTAAGATGTTCGAATGCGTAGCCGCTAAGATTCCATGAAGTGCACTTGAGTTGCTCGACTGATTTGTTTCGTGTGAGTTCCCTATACGAGTGCAGTCTGTAATTACCTTTCCAAGAGCATGTAGCACCGCAGCAGTTACGCGTGCTGCGTGCTTCTCCATGCAGCACGCATAACTGACTCGTTTTCACTCGCGTATCATTTATGCCGATGCGCTGTTCGTTCCAAAATACACAAAAATGAAAAGGAAGGGAAAGAATGGGGAACGAACGAAAGTGTTCGCTGCTTATGTGATCGCCATCCGGCCCCTCCCGCGTGCGCGCGCGAAACGGAACGCTCACGGTCGTTTACCGGCGAGTTTTGTTACATTGCCTTCCGCGATCCTTTTCAACGAACGTTTCATTCAATAAAAAGCAACTACAAATAATGTCCGCTGTGTTTTGTTTGCTCCATTAACTTTTTTCTTCGTACAACAACAAAAATGAGGGCAGCTTGCATCAGGGGCGCAAGGCAAGGTCACAGCTGAGATGTTGGCCTTCCCCTATTCCTTTCCCCATCCTCGCCTTCACTTCCTGTTTCCGACCTCCTAAATTAACAAATTCGTAGGCATCAAAAGGAATCGGCTCGCTCAGGACAGGATAGGACGGAGAGCATTTTGAAAGGCCTTTGTCCTGAACTAGACATATTATTATTATTATTATTATTATTATTATTATTATTATTATTATTATTATTATTATTATATACCGTACTATACACGGGTATGCTACGCTTTGTCCTCTTCCTCACCCCCACACCCCTGTTCACCCTCAGCTCCCTCTCCCACCCGCCTAATTTCTTGTACTGTATATACTGCGGGATGGGCTTAGCCTACTGCTTTCCCTCCTGCTCACCCTTACTTCCCTTCCGCACCTTCTTGCTGTACCACACTGTGCATATGTGCACTATGGTTTACCTTATATCCTCCTCCTTTTCCTCGTCCTCGCCATCATATCCCTCCTCGCCACCCTCTATCCCGCACCCTTGCTATACTATACAAAGCTATACTATGTTTTACTCTCTGCCCCCCCCCCCCCCTCATCCTGGCTTCCCTTTCCCACCTCCTTGCTGTAACATCGTATACATGGATATGCTTTGCTGTTCACGACGTATGGTTTTTTTTTTTTTTTTTTCCCGAAGCAGCGTCAGCCGCTGGAATGACTTTTTGGTAGAACAGTTGCATACCACGCAGGCGGCTTAGGTTCGATTCCCGCTCGAACCCAGCTAGCGTTCTTGCGATGTTAGTCTGAAAGACTCGAAGGAATCGCGTAGTGTGCTGCAGCTAAAGCGTTCTGACCTGGTTGCGCGAAATGTTAACTAGGTGCGAAGAATTGTTTCAGTTTAACCAGAGAGGAAGGACACTGAGGCTTTGTTTCCATACCCCTCTGGCGCGTACGCGAAATGCCAATTTTCAGGTCGCGACAGACATTTTATCTCAAGCTAGAACAGCTTCTCTGTAATAAAAAAAAAAATCGGGCCCCTTTATCAATTACCCTTCTTACGATCCTTCTTCTGTCATTCGAAAGGCGCCGATCTAAAAATAAAGAGCAAGTGTTTGGTTCTGCGACAATGCGCTGCAAGTTAGCGTCGGTTTGGTTAAATTGCGGGAGACAAGTTTGGCGAAAAGCGCTTAGTGCTCGCTCTCCCATGTTGCCAGCATTACTCGCCAGAATAATTGTAAACTCACACAGCGTAACAATATCAATTTCTTTCTTGGACTGACAAGCGCGGCAAGTTGGGCAGGTGCATAAGTGCAAATGTGCATCGCAAGAAAACAAGACATAGGTGGAGGCGTAGACAGGTCAGCGCTAACTTGAAACCATTTTTGATTCAGGAACCTACATGAATATATGCGCATCCTATTCACAGGGATTGCACGCTTCACGCTCATGCCATGACAGTACAAGTCCTTTTCCTTGATGACGCACCGAGCATGTAACACGCACGCGTTGCAAGCAAAGACTCAATGCGAAAGCGAAAGAACCCACCGATAACCATATCAAGAAAGGACACCAGACCCATCTTCTAGAACGCTTGGAGCTCACCCGGACTCTGACTTCCGCTACTCCGTTTCACAGTCTTTAGCGCAACACTCCCCTCCTCTTTACCACTCGCCGAAAAGCAGGAACTCACTTGCCTACACTGCATAATTTATTTAAAGTGAAACGTCGACTTCCATTTACAAGAGCGGCGAGCAAAGCCCAAATGCAGATGCGGGCGCAGGGGGTACTTTCAGCTAAGGCTGTGCGTCATCATTTTAACTGCAACACCTGAGCTTTTGTGTACTGACTGTAAAATAACCGCTTACGCGAATAAACAAAAGAACGGGCAACGAGCGGAAATACAAGAGCTTTCTTGCGTTGAAAAATGTTTCAAACCTCGTTCTTTCCTCCCACTATTATTTGTACCAACACAACGTTAGTGGAGGGGGTTGAGAATAAAAGCGACTGACCGTGCATCCAACTTCTAATTCACCCAGTGTAGCTGTTTCAGCCTATGTTTGCCCTGTCCCAGAATTACTGATTGATTTGCGGGGTTTAACGTCCCAAAACCAGCTCTGATTATGAGAGACGCCGCCCAGAATTACTATTGCACGATTTGCTTATCTGAATGTTCACAAGTACGCGTTTAATCGCTCGTTTTGTCACAGCGCATTTCGAACGTTTTCATTTCAATGAGCTTGCCTATAGATCTGTCTCAGCCCGAGCAACACTCATAAGTGAGCTAACGAACCGCTGTGCTTCTGCTCCATTTAGTTGTCTAAGCGCCTACGTGGAAGCGCTCAATTATGGCCCTTCTATACATCTTTCGCTGGTTTGTGGCGCTCGAGGCAATGTGCCGGCCTGTTGCTACCACTGGAAACAGGCCGACGGCCGCTCGGAAGCCTCGTATCAAAGGAGCGAGCCACACACCGAAGCGCAAAAATGCCGGGAAGCCTTTGGCGCCTTGCAGTCCGCTTGTTTTTTGTTTGCCTCTCAACGGCGTGGCGCGGCGTGTGGCTGCGCCGGCGACCTTGCCCGAAGGTGGCCGCCGTCGCGTCGCCCCTCGCTGTTTTGCGTGAGCGAGAACGTTTACGGTGTGTTCGTTCCGGCGTGTGCGCGGCGCTGCCAGCATGCAAACACGATCGCCACTGGATGCGTCCTCGTGTGGTGGGTGTCCACTGGTCGATGGGAGCTCTGCTGGGCGCGTGTGGCTTGCTTTGCCCGTGCCACGAGTGATGGACTCGGAAAGCGCGTGTCGTCGGCCTTTGGAGTCGGCCGACGACATCGTAAAACGTGTGCACTCCTCGCATTTTGAGTGAAGGGTGAAGTCTGCCAGCTTGAATGGAGGGCATGAGCGTTGTAGCACTGCACGGGCTCGGGCCTACCCAAAAACCCGTGCCGCGCCGGGTAAAGTTGTCGCGGCGGGCCTGCGGGACTGAAGCTCCGGACTTCTGGCCGGGCCCGAGTTCGGGGTGCCGGGCTCTGGTCAGGCCGGGCTTGTTTCTTGGATGGTTCCAAGGATACACTGTGTGTACACGCAGTAGGCGTATCAGATATTTTATCCCAAATAGGCAGTTTTTGTGTGCGATAAGCTGTGGGAGATGTTTTGCCTGAATCAACATAACTAATTCATTCGTTCATTCATTCAGATGGCCTCGCAGGCTCCGACGTCTGAGTATTGTGTGTGGGGGGATTACGTAAGTAGGGGTAGTAGTAGCAGGAGCATGCGAACTTCGTTATATAATGCTTATTAACTGTTAGAACAGAACACTGAAAAAAAAAGAAAAGAAAAGAAGACATCCTTACACAATAGTTAAATAACACATCAGTTAGAAATTTATTTATTTATTTATTTATTTATTTATTTATTTATTTCGCATCCTCGGCTATTTGATCTACGTTGAACGGACCGGCGAGAATTTAATTAATCAGGAGCTTGTGGAGTTGATATCTGTATGTTTGTATGGGGCTTTAATTTTGCATTTATTATTACATTTTCAATCATAAACTGTCATCGCAAGACCGATGACTCAGCTCTAACGCGGAGAAATTTCACTAAAGCATAGGCGTGCAAACGAGCTGGGGGAAGGGGGACATGATGTCTGACGACGTTTAAAAAAATAGAAAAATAGCTTTGGTTATGCAACCTACAGCCCCCAGTGTGTGGCGCACGATTAAGCCAGATCTCAACATGCCTATCTCAAGGATCCACTCTCTAAAGGCCGAACCACACGTACGCTTCTGAGACGCGTGCGATGCGCGTGCGCTTACTTGCGCGCACGCATCGCATATATGAGTACAATTACGCTTGTACTCATATATTTATTTTAGACCACAGTTTAAAAACATTTACGCACACTAAAGCGCCTAATGGGCTCGGGTGCCTCCCGTCGCTGTGGGCATGGTTGCATTCCGTCGTGCGCGACCTATCATGCACCTTGCTACAGCGTGCACGACGCAATCGATTGCGCGCTAGTGTTCGTCTAGCGGTGCTTCGTGGTGTGGAGTGGTTTTGTGAGGCGCCACCTCTGCCGCGGGATTGTAGCGAGGCCTACATCGCGTAGCGTGAAGCTCTATCAGTAGATCGGCACGAAGCGATACCTGCTATACGCTGACGTCTGCATAGCCGGAGAGAACGCGCGCTGGCGCACGCGACGTGCGGTTGCAAGCCACTATTCCGCGCCAGGCGCGGCTGAGTTTCACGCGTCGGCGCGTGCGTGGATGCGCACAGAAGCGTACGTGTGGTTTGGCCTTAACACTTCGGATGTGGTTCAGCTTTCCACCTTGTGGAAATGAGAAAACACCTTTCATACGCCCCATTTTTAAAGGGCAACAGCGCCGCTGTAGTTATTACTTTTTAAATTTAATGTTTTAAGAACCATTATCATAAGCATCGCATATCCATGCGCAATGCAGATGTAGTTCTCTGAGGGGCTGGGTGGGGAGTCTTTTTATCTGAATCGGCCCCCTCTCATGCGGGACACTGCGCACGCCCATGCACGAAAGTTCCAGCCCTTCGCTGAAACGAAATGTTGGCGCGGAATGTCGTTTCGTAGGTTTCATGGGCATGTGTTGGCACAGCCTGCTTCCGGGTGAGCCCACGTGGTTCATATAGGCACTGTGCTTTTATTTGGCGACAGCGCTGTGTTACCGCCGTAACAGCATTGCAACTGATTTCTGGGGTTTTACGTCCCAAAACCCCGACATAATTATGAGAAACGCCGTAGTGGAGGGCTTCGGAAATGTCGACCACCTGAGGTTCTTTAACGTGCACTAACAACGCACAGTACGCGGGCCTCGATATTTCGCCTCCATCGAAATGGAGCCGCGGTTACTGGGATTCGATCCCGCGACCTTCGGATCAGCAGCCAAGTGCCATAGCCACTAGACCACTTTGACGGGGCAACGACATTGCAATGGGCAGGAATAGTATATATATCGCCGCTAACGCGTTGGCCGCAGTGATATTCTCTTGGCGATTCGCTGGCTTCGAAAAGCCAGTTATATCATTTCCGTGGCTGGGAATGTCCCCTTCCCTTGTTAAACGTTGATGATCTTAGCGGCTTCGTAATCGCCGAATTGGAATGAACGCTGAAATATATGAAAGCTCTTCGTTCTCCATAGTCTAGTCATTCCCGTGTGCCCAAAGGGCCTTCTTCTAGCGGTGCAACCACGTTTCGAAGGTGTACACCATGATAAGGGTGCAAGAAATGGCATGGCACAAGCCGTATACATAAACGCGGAGCTGGGCGCGTGGTGGGTGCCAAACAAACGCTCTACACCATTTATGTTGCTTTGAGCTGGAAATATCTATTTACGAAGATGTAATCTCTAAGAGGGTTCTCTGTTTCGTTGCATGGGGTGCTACATGTGTTTGGGCGGAAATCGAAGGTTACATCTTAACTTTGGTCAAGACAGATCACGGATTGTGCGAGAAAATTGCCATGTGTTGAATGAGCAGCCAGATACTTGCACACGCAGATACAGTTGCCTCCCTTTGGGCATGTAGTACATATCCTTCGTATACACTCTCGCGAGCGTGTCGATAACCCTGCCAGGTTACATTTGCGGTGCCATTTCGTCACATTTACGGTTCCGAACACACACACACACACACACACACACACACACACACACACACACACACACACACACACACACACACACACACACACACACACACACACACACGCACGCACGCACGCACGCACGCACGCGCGCGCACACACACACACACACACACACACACACACACACACACGACGCACGCGCGAATTTCTGGGCAACTTGGTTCTTTTGCACAAAAAGCATGTACGACAACAAAAAGTATAATATGTGCCGCAAAATATTTGTCGCATGCTTCAGTGCCTTGATATGCGGAGAAACGTCATTTTTCTTTCTCAATCCGGCTCTCTACACATCTTTCGGAAAATACACGCGGTGACCGCGGATCGTTTGCTACCTAATTAGAAGTTAATTTATTCAGAACAATAGTAATAAGTTTGGCTTCCAACTTACACTTCTCTTGCTATGGGAAGCTTCTACTATACGGAGAAAAAGTATTAAAAATATATAGAAGGGTGTACGATTGGGATAGTTGGTAGAATACGGATTGTGGTTCGATGTTAAGTGCAGTAAAACAAAGCAACAAAGCACCTTGTCATTTGTCCCGTCTGTTGTTCCTGCGCTTTTTAACGACAGTAAGATCGAGAACAAATAATTTTGCTTCCTTGTCTCCTAAAATACATTGAACAAAATTCTGTTCGTTATTCCCATCTGTATTTCGCAGAAGACCTATAGTACGACACTGCAGAATAAATATTCCTCGCACCTGTTATGTCTGCTGAGCTACTTTCTCCATGAGGCATTTGTGTACTATAATTTCCTGAATGTTAAGGTATACGTGTTACCGAAACATGAGCGAACAAAACGTCGATTATCTCTCTAAATTAAAATGCCTTGCTCTTTATTGCATATGTTGGTGCCTCGGTCGGGCCTGATTTGCGGTCGGCCAGGCCAGGCTGGGTCGGATAGTTGAAATTTTTCTTCGGGCTGGTGTCGGGGGGTCGCTATCCTGTACACTGCGAAATTCGCCATCTTAGTAGCCCTGGTTGGCCCAGAGGGCTGCTAGGGGCTCTCTGATTGGCTCAAAATTACAGAATTTTACAAGATGACGAAATTTGACACTGTCCAGGATAGTATCCCGGGTCTCGTTTTGAGTCATCGGGCCGGGCTGGGGCGGGTGACCATTATTGAGTGCCGGGCCCGGGCCAAGAATCACGGACCGTGGAGTGCTCCAGTGAGCGCTGTCCCTACTAGCAGTTCATCTATGCATTTGCATTGTCAGTGTCTTGAGTGTCCAAGCCTTAAAAGTAAGGGTAGTGTTACATCTCACGATGTGCATGGGTAGGCTATAACCATGCAGGCCCATATATAGTGAGAAATAAAAGTGTGTGTGTGTGTGTAAGGGGGGGTGCGAAATTTGCGTTCTTTTGCCGAAAATCATTACTTAAAGAGAGGTGCTTACCTCCCTCCCCCTCCAATCCAGCAATATATATATATATATATATATATATATATATATATATATATATATATATATATATATATATATATATATATATATATATATATATATATCTTTACGCGCCGCGTTAAAGTTTCTTTACATTATGTATAATTTTTATATTACACAAGCTCACGAAAGTGCCTGTTGGTTCATTATCAAGAAAACAGAGTTAACGGAAATCGTACGTGAAAGTACTATTGTACACATTGCGACAACAACAAGAGCAACAACAGGGTTGCTCGCAGGCAGGTCCTCTCGATCAGCCTCATAGAGAAGGGGGGAAAATGAGAGATTTGAAAGTATGGCCAGTTACAGAGAGACCACGCAGAATTATAAGCGAAGCAGAAGAATTTAGCGTACAACACGCGGGTCAGTAAACACGAGACATGCGGTGGCGTGGCGCCTACTTCGGACACAGGCATTCCTTAGTCCGGCAACAATGAACCACTGTTCACCGAAAATTTGTTCAGACAAAAGTAAATTCTGTAATAACAGGGCGGACTTGAGTCCCATGGTTTGAGCTTGCCCGGAGGCCTCCAACGGGAGATAATTCCCGGACTCTTCGGCTCCGACCCATCAAAAAGAGTCCCGCTTAATCCGGCATGGCTAAAAACGCCACCGTCAGGTAGGTGCGCGGGATCATGTGCGATGTCTAGGTTGGGTACACCCTCTACTGCAAAGGGTGCGAGGCGACCTGTCCTGCGAATTAAATTTCATTTGCTCATCATCATTTATTTCTCTTTGTGAGACGCGGAGCTCGTTTCCTGCATGCCTGTTTCGCGCTGAATTATTACATCCTCCATGTGTGTTGGACCGTGTGGTCGTGTCGCACCTCTGCGCCGTGTCGCTCGCCAAAAATGCTCTACTTGAAGTTCGACAAGCTATGGCTTTCGTAACAGGCCAAACAGATCGTTATGTAAAGTGTGCACGCAGGTACGGCTTATGTTCTGCATGTAAGCGCTCTGTGCCGGTGTGTCTCCACGAGCTCTTCGGCGTGAGTGAATGCACTGTCGCTCCCAGTCGATGCTTTTAAGGGGACGTTAAAGTGAAAAGATCTTTTTTTTCTCGTATTAGTAAATTCTTCACTAAACCGAAAGCAGCAAGCATCCATGCGAGAGGATGCTTGGTAAGCTAGAATAAAGCGCGATAGGCAAATACGCGGGCCGACGCCTCTCTGATATTTCCCGCAATTACACGCTTGACGTCATACAGATTGTGGTGGCGTGTCCTAAAGTCCGCATAAGTTTTTATCGGTAAAAGTGGTATATACATTATGAATTATCATAGCGCGCTCCAAAAAAATTTATTGAGCCAGTGTATAGCGAGAAGTTTCGGCGCAAAATTCAAAAGTGAAACATTTATCCTCGTTAACGAATAGGTCGTAGCAACAATATCTTTGTGTGATTTTGGTTAGGATCTGCATCAACAGGCTACGCTACGAGCGTTGGTGATCGCGTATACGTTTCCGGCAACCCGGTGTCCGTAAACGTAAAGTGTGCGGACAAACTAAAATTCTCTATCGAACATAAGATGACATAATTATCGGCAATAGTTACCGAGAAATGATTTGTCGGTCTAAACTTAGTGTTTCACTTTCGCTCTGCGAGGATCTTTTAGATCCCAGGCAGTGAATTGATTCGAATTATAAATTTACTCAAACACATCTTTGCCATTCGCATTTTGCACGCGTACTTTTCCTATAGTCGCGTTCACGCAGGGTGGAAGCAAAAGCGAAACTGAAAGCGAATTGAGCTGCAGCGGTTGTGCGAATGCAGCCCCTAGTCTTCGTGCCGCTATTACGCTTACGAGCGCGGTACCTGGACTTTGTGCCCCTGGCAACGTCACATGTTAGGCGTTGTGACAGTTCTTTGACGATCCCAAAGTCTTCCCGCAACATCACATTTTTGACGTTGTCACGGTACTCGTACGAGTTATTTCGTCCATTCGAATGAAATCTGTGTCCGATAGGACGTCAGTTAATAGTATATAAAAAAAATCGAGAACCTAGGGTTATATCGACAAGTAAAAAGCGTGTTTCCCTGAGGTTTTCCTTGATTAAAAAGATCGATCTTACAACTATATCCCCCCCCCCCCCCCCACCCTTTTTTTTTCTTTTCCTGACGAAAAAAGAAACAGAAAACGAACGCCCGAAGACAAGAGGCCGTACATATGTCAATGCCGTAAAATTACGCACTGTCACGCTTGTTATTAGGGCTGGGGCATTATGCTTTATCTTTGGAAACCTGAGGGTTGTAAGATATCGTAACGCATGTTTGCGCCTGCGAGGTGCTAGCAATAACATACGAATCATCGAAGAGGCAGTTATTGAATTGCAAGTTCTCTCTCTCTCTCTCTTTTTCTCAGCGCCCTGAGCTTTGCGGTCGCCACCGTTTCTCTTACCAACGTTGACCGCAGAGCCATTGTGTTCTGTTGCCACAGTAATGCATAAGCAGAACGTGCTTCAACCTAGAGTCTCTCAGGCGCTTTTATCCTCAATATCGAGAGATTTAACGCGGAATCACCTCGGAATTATCACAGTACACGCATCGCATTGCCGTAGGGTCGGACAGCCTATACAGTGTGCCAGCATACGACACGAGGAAGGCAGTTTGTGTCGGATGAAATAAGCAATTTGTGCGCGGCAGCATTATTCAATGAGCCTTGTTTACCGGTGCCTTTGCGTGCGCATTATCCTGGGACATGCGGAGCTGCGCGCGTCCGCAGACTTGGTGCAGAGGGAGAGCGCCTCGGCAGCGGCGTACGGTCGCGGCTGCTGCTGCCGATAACGACTCTTGCGGGCTTTGATCGTCTGAGGCAGCCAAGCAACGACCAGCGTAAAGGCAAAACTCTCATTGCGACGCTGCGTAAATGTCACCAAACAAAGGGGTCGATGTGGGGGAGTTGGAGAAAACAAAAACAAAAGACGAAAGCCTGTTTATGTCGCTGGGCCATTGTTTTTTGTTGGTGTACTACTGTGCAGCTCCTCGGCCGAATGCTCTTGACGCTGATAGAAATGCGGACGAACAAAACGCTTAGCTCGCTCGGGGGGAAGAGGACTCAGGAAAAAGAGAGCGCTGTAATAGTAACGCCGACGGAGGCCCAATCGTGTTGTTTCGACGAGAGGGACACGTGCGCGCTGCAAGCCGGAGAGTTGGGGTCGGTGCCGTACGCGGGCAGCTGCTGCGTCCGGACGGAGGACTCCGGTGTATGCGTACATGTCGCGCTGCTGGCCCGCGAGCGGCGTTCGCCAGCTGCGGCTTTGCTTCGTGCTGTGCGCGGTGTGCCTGCTTGCACTGCCCCGGGCCGTTCTCGAGCCATTTGCACGGTGGGACGCTGCCAGGAAGGTGTCGGCATCGCGCTTTCACTGGCTACCACGCTCGTGGCGACCTGCGGCCGAGTCGGAGTGAGTCTTTTTTTGTTTTTGTTTTTTTCAATTAGCTGAACGCTCCAGTGGTAGTATTGCATCTGTAGTATTAGTAAACGAGAATTCGGAGACGATGCAAACTGATGTACAATGGAAATAATCGATTGTTTTATTCGAAAGTGTTGAAATGAAAAGGTGAACAAAAACGTCAACAGCCGGTGTAGTGCGATGCAGGAACCGCGCGCTCCGAATCACGCGTGAGATGCCCTTATGATTCCCATTTCCGGCCACATTCTTGGGTGCTTGAGGGAACGTTGGCCGGCGTCATTCATGGTCATGGCGCGTTGTATATACAATCACGCTCGGCTGAGCTCGTGTGAAGTGCAGAAATGCTCGTGCGAATAGATTTAGGTGCCACTTAAAGTATATACGTGATGAAGCCTCCCTCGTAGCTCTTGCAGGCTTAACACTATGGGTAATTAGAAATCGCTAGGGTATAGACCCTTTCACCGGCGGGTTCCCGACGACCTGCAAACCGGTTCGCGCCCCTAGGATGCTTCCGGTCGCTGGGATCCCCAAGCGCTGCGATCCTGCGTTCTACTGTTGTTGTCCTCATCCCCAGCAAGAGTACAAAGGGACGCAAGCACTTGCTCCTCGCCGGAAGTAGCCTGGGGTATGCGAGGGATGCGTTTGTTTGTAAACAGTGGAAGGGATGGACAGTGGACGTAAATACAGGATGATGAGCGCGACGATGAAAGAACCTCAACTATTCAAAATTAATCCGGAGTCTGCTCCATGCGCTCACTATGCATGCCTCATAATGAAATAGTGGTGTTGACACGTAAAATCCGCGGATTTAGATAATTACATAGTACTTAGATGTTCATTGCAAATTTGTGAATAGGGTTTAACGTCGGACGAGAGGTCGCGAGTAATTTCGCCCAGCTAATGCTCTTAACGCGCAGCCGTAGAAGGCCAGGCGAGCGTTCTAATGCTCCGTCGTCACCGTGGCCTGCTGTCCGCAATCGCTACCCCTGTGCTTTATATATACAGGTATAGTAAGTATATGTAGTACTATAACCGGTGATAATAACAACACTTGCTATGAATGTATGTCATACTGGCGGGCACCTTAAACGAAGAGGCACCACGCTCTGTCCCATCATATTATATGCGTGCATATATAACCCATCGTAATTGTCACACTCTTCGTGCTGTCGCAGCGGCCTTGCGTTTATCGCGATGTTCTCAATTGGTCGTCTGAGCGCGACCTTGATTTTTTGGGCGGGTTGCGCGGTCTTTTGGGGCGACGTCGTAATGATCGGGCGAAAGAAGCCCCCCTGTAGAAGATGCGTTCGCTGATAAAGTGTCTTCGACCTCGAAGCCTTGTTGTGAATAAGCGCATTTACAAAGGACGTCCGCACTGTGTGCCGTCTGGTCTGGCCCCCCGCACTGTTCGCGTGTATACTGTGAACTTCAACTTAAAGGCCTTTTTTTATTTTGTGGCGCTCCAGTCGCCTCGTATTAACCGTATCTGTGGGTACTGCATGAGTAAAAGGAATTTTAGAGGTTAAGGTGATGTGTATGACAATGCATACGTGAGCCTGATCTGGTACAGACGGCCGCGTTGGCTGTGTGCGCGCGCGCGAGTGACTCGTTAGTCTCATTCGCGACAGCGCTTTGCGGTGACAATGCTGCTTCTGACAATGGATGTCCTTGTTTGGTTGACTTATCGCCGTCGAAAGCTGGGTGGATCCTTGCACTTGATATATATACATAATGACCGCGCAGATCGTGCTCGTGAAGCTGACGCCCGCTCCGTTATTAGACTGTGATGTGTTCAAAGGACTCTTCGGAGCGACGAATGAGCGTTTTAGCTTCATAGGCGTCGGATTCATAGACGTCAGCGACTTTATGCCGTAAAGTTACGCAATGTGTAATATTTCCTCGGTTGCACCTTTTTGAAAAGCACGTCGCATAAGCGTTGCAGCGAGGTAGACGATTGAATGCGCCAGAATATCTGTGGCGTAGACGCTGGCTCCTTTGTCGACGTTTGTGTGTCCTGCCTTCGGCATTTAGGCGGGCGAAAACTACAAAAAACAAAAAAATAACAAAACAAGGATGGCATTTAATTGTGATTCTGGAAGTCTCTGCGCGTATACGTCTAAGGCAAACGCGTACGATCTCAGAGAGACAGAAATGCATAGTGCTCGGAAAACTAATGCGTGCTGGTATTCGCCCCCCCCCCCCCCCCTACCCTACATTTTCATGTCGTTCGAGTCTGCTGCGTCTCTTCCAAGACAAGTACGCAGAGGTCATGCGGGTCCTTGGAACCCTTGAAAACCCTTGAATTTGAAAAGTTCGTATTCAAGGCCTTGAGAATCCTGGGATTTTCACAGACCCTTCAATATCCTTGAATTTCTTGAATCGTTACTTTTGGTAAGCATTCGGCGATTGTATTTGAGAAAGTTTCAACCGTCCTAAAGAGGCAGGTCCCGCATCTAGCAAATGGAGGTTGGACATATTGCTGTCAAGTGTAAGAAAGTTGTTTCTTGATGCACCTGCCCGAAGAGGAGACTCAACTGTCGCTGCACATATACTCTGTTTCCTGTGAATTTCTGTGCACATCGGTGGATTGAGAACCTCCATAGTGACAGAGCGACTTTCGTTTTTCTGGCTCGACATCAGAGAGTATGTGGGGGTTGCAAGAAGCAAGAAAGTGAACCTTCCAAATTGCACGCTTTTTTTTTCTTTCAGAAAAATCATCGCGACCTTTGCTGTGATCCACGACTGGTAGCAAAGATCAAATTAGCACCGGCAATTGCGATTGCCCTCGAGGCATTTCTGACACACTTTCAAACAGATAAGCCGTTCATTTTCCTTTTGGCAAATCACCTTGAGAATATTGGCAGAAAATAGCTAACAAAAGTTTGTCTGCAAGTCCTGTATTGTCTATACATTGGTGAATATCGCTGGACTGGTGAAACTACACAGTTTGGCCATTTACGTAAACGGGGTATATATATATATATATATATATATATATATATATATATATATATATATATATATATATATATAATCGCGATTGTTACATTTAGGTAATTAGAAGAAGACAGATTTTAAGCCTGCAGGGAAGGTTTCGCGCTGCTGAGCCAAAGTGGGGGGTGCAAGCCCTATTTAAAAGTCTTGTCCATGTTCAGGACCTACGCGGAAGCAAAATGCACAGTGTACCGAAGGTATTCTCGCCGTCTTTTGTCCTTTGTAAGCGGCACCGCGTGCATTGCCTTCTCGATCTCTGGCTAAAAAGCGACACGGCCTCCAGAGGCCCAGTCGTCGCGCCTCTTTCTTTGCATCTTCGAGAGGCGGCAGCGCTTGGCGTGCACGCAGCTCAGATTGATTGCTCAAGGCCTTGTGGTTGTGCCGCGGCGGCCGGCGCGCTGCGTACTCACGGGTTTGAGCGATGCTTGAAGGCAGAAACGAAACGGCACGCGAAAGTTTTCACGCAGGAGCTGGACAAGAGGTGGGCGGGCGGGCGTGAAAGCATGCAACCGGACGGGGTGGTTTGCGAGCGAGCTTGTTCCAATGACCCAGACGGCGGGGAAAGGAGGGTGCGGTCGTTCCAAGGGACGGCCGTGCGCGGGTGCCACACACTGACCCTGCCGTGCGGGGCCTCCGCTTTCGCCGTTTCGGCGCCGCTCGGCTGGCGTTTTGAGTTGTGCCACCGCCAGCAGGCTCTCTGGAATGTGCCGCCTTTCTCACGGCTCCGCTGTCGCTTGTAAACACCCCTAAAATTGTGATTCGGCTAAGGAAAACACGCGATTTTCTGCAGACCTCGTATAGTGAGCACGGCTAAGCGCCCATGAGTCGGGGTGGGGGATAGGAATGGAAAAGTGGAAGGGATAGACGCACCGTAGTGAAGGGCTCCGGAAATCTTTACCGTCTGGGGCTCTTTGACGTGCTCCTAAATCGAAGTACACGGGCCTCTAGCATTTCGCCTCCATCGAGATGCGACCGTCGCAGCTGGAGTTGAGTCCGCGTCTTTCAGGTCAGCAGCCATGCACCGTTTGGCTGCTGACTGCGGTAGAGGACCGCCGGCGGCCCTTTGTCGGTATTTTCTCTCTCTTGTGCATTTTCCCTCCCATCTCTGGCATTGGATCTCAACGAAGTCGGATGGCGGCTCGCCATTTTTAAAAGTTGTTTGCCCTACGTGAGCTAAAATAAATGAGGACTTTATACACCGGGCGGAGCCGTTTGCCCGTACCCTTTAAGGCACTTGCCCCCTTCACTATTGTCGTCCATTGGCTCTGCCGTGACGTACACGCGCATTTATATTCGAGGGTTTCATTTTTTTTTTCTTTTTTGCTGAATATTCCACAACACAGTCAGGTGGCACTTGGATGCATTGCGTACGTCGAATACACACGGTTGTAAAGCTAATCTCGTGCCTAATTGTTCCCTCCCGATACAGGCTGCTCCCTTATTTCATTCATCACTGTCGTCTCGCAACTTTCGACAGCTTGAAAGCATAAATTCTCGTATTGTTTGAAAGTGTAATCTGTATATGTTTAGAAATTAAGCCCATTTTATTTCTGAATTCGCATTATTGAACACTTTCAAGGCGCCTTCCCGTGGGATTTTCAGTGTTTAATACCCCTGTCACACGAGGCAACTTAAGTGCATTTTGAGAGAGTGCACTTTGCTGCTAGTGTCATTCGCACGCTGTCCAACGGGAAGGTTTAGTGACACTCGCTGCAAAGCGCACTTGCAGGCGAGTGCGTTTGCCGAACTCACTTCGCGGCGACGGAGTATGTAGCCTCGGTAGCAGTGGCTTTCAAACAAATACGCTAATGTATAACGCGGCGCCCGTAGTATTCTTAAAACATTGTTTTCGTTATTAGAAGTGTTGCTATGTATTAAAACAGATCATATTTCAACAAAGAAACCTCGCTATTCTCAGCTTCGGGCAGTTTTCGGCCACGTCCGCTAGGGGAATGCACATTTCTAAAGCACACTTTTCTTTCTCGTGTAGCAGTGCTTGAGCGTAAGTGCACTCCAAAGTGCACTTCAGTTGCCTCGTGTGACAGGGGTATAATAATACTCGCGCCTACTTATAGTCATTTATCTTACTCATCTCTGCCACCCAAACTGTTTGTGTTTCTATAGCGCATTTCTATAGATCAATCAATGAAGCGCGAAACTAGGAATTTCGGACACCAGCATGCGAGGTTTTAACAAATCAGCTTGAACCCATTGGCAGTGCTAGCGACAACAGTGGGACACAGATGTACATCAAACAAGTCACTACTTTAATGTGTGGTCGCTGGAATATGCCCGACTGAGTAAACAGTGAGTGGGATTTTTAGAGCGTTAACGCAGCCAGCTCATACGTGCTGTAGTGCATGCAGATGTACGGGCATTTTTCAGTGTAGTGACACGGATGAGACGAACAAACTTCACGCTTACTTGCCGTATGTAATTGAAACTTCATCTAATTTATGATTTCGGGAAGGAAACCGCTAATCTTGACGATGGCTGCAAGTCTGTGTTATAATTGTCGCACTGACCTTTACTGAAAAAAAAAAAAAAAAAATGCCGTTGAATGTGCAGGACTCTCCAGCTCAGGCGTCTCCTCCAGAGTGCGCTATATAGCTAGCTTGACGCGCCTATAGCAACATCTAAAGAACTCCCATTGAGTTATAGAATGTAACCTTGTGCCCTTCCGAACATCTGGCTGCGCAAAAACGTTTCTCAATGTATAACTGACGTCACAAAAGTTTCATTCGGGTTTTGTTAAGGATTTGTTAAGAGACAGCGGTGCCGTGGTGTTATGTCGTTTCCACCAAGAACCTCGGTGCAAGGAATACCCCCCCCCCCCCCCCCCTTTTTCTTCTTTCTTTTCTATATCACTTTGTCGTGTGAAAATGCTGTGAAAATGCGTGTGAAAATTCACTCTTCGAACGCGCGCCCCCATGCTGAGAACGCAGGCTTTTGAACGCACAGTCGCTTTTAAAGCAGGCTCGTTAATCTCGCGTTTGATACTGCTTTCATAACCTCAGCTCGTCGAATTTACTTCGGAGCTCCGAAACTTGTAAGCTTCCAGATGTTAAAGGGGGACTTCGAAAAAAGCATGCAATGAAGTACACTCGCTTTTCTTCATTCTGTTGCTACGGTTCTTGCCAACTATGTAGTTGGATATGAAAAACAAAAAATTGTTTTTGTAGCTAGTGAACTTAGAAGGCAAAGCTCCTCCGCAGATATCCTAGGGAACCTTGGCCCGGTTATTGCTACCACAAGAGTTCTTGAACGTATGGACCGGATCCGGCACGCGTTCACAAGGCCGAACAAAAAGTGGTTCGTGGTTCGTAAACGCTTTTCCACACTTCACCGCTGCACAATGGTTCGCGAACAGCCCGCATTTCAGTTCTCTTGTCTGTGCGATGAGGTCCATCTGGGAGAGCAAAAGAATACCCTTCTTCGCACGGGAATTCGTCTATCTGTATCAGGCATGGAGAAGCCTTCAGAAATAATCTGGAAAGAGAACATGGACTACCTCTGCGCCATTTTTTATACTTTCTCCGAATGGATCGGCGTTTCTTTCTTGAAAAATATTCGTTTGTTGAATCGGTATGCGCTCGTTGCGTAACCTGCAATGAGCACTTCTACAACTATTGGTCTTCACGACATCTTCATTGAGTATGCAGCGGGGCAACTTTTCCCGCACCCTGCATTTGATGCTGCTTGAGAGGTTCGTTTCAATTGCCATGTAGGCGGGTAAATAGGTGCGCGGATTTCCTCCTAACGTGCAGCGCATGCAGTCGCGTAACTCACTCCAGCTGCTGCCCGTCGTAAGACGTGGCGCATTTGGCGCGTTCCTGCGCGTGAAGGTTGCGCCGCGGCTCCGAGCGTGCACGTTCGCCGCATCGGAGGAGGTCTCGTGCGCCTGTGCTGGAAGGCCGCCAGTTCCGCTGTGCACACAGTTCGGCGCCACGAATGCTTTCACGCGCTCGTGTTTTTTTGTTTTTTAAATCTATACCGAACGGCCACCGTTGGAGGCGGTTGTTTGCCTGTTTCGTTCAGCGGGACAAGGAGTATGTGGGTGGAGTGCCGTTCCCAGGGCGCGCATCGCTCTTTTCGTTCTCGGGTCGCGGTTCAGTTATACGAAATGCCGGCAGTGACGTTCTTGATTTGTTTGTCTGTGCGTTTCCCTTTGCTGCTAACTCCGGCACGTCGTTAATGCTGTCGCCGTGTGGTAGCACGTAACGGCAACATTTCTGGCGCCTCCATCACGATCTAAACGCACGCACGCACGCACAGATATCTATATCGACAGTTCGGTCGGATGCCGAACTTTCTCGTGATCTTGAGAAAGGTCGGCATTCGACCAAAGCGTCGCTATAAACAAACAGCTGGGCAGACACATCTGCTCATATATATATATATATATATATATATATATATATATATATATATATATATATATATATATATATATATATATATATATATAAAATTTCAAACACGTTTCGACCGGACCCCGGCCTTCATCAGAGTGCTATACACTAATACAATTTTTTTCACCGTAAATAGCCAACGTAAATTACCTATAGGGACATGCACGATATAAATGGACATATCTGTCCCATTTAAGCGATAATACTGCGTAAGCGAGCGACGGGGCAAGAAGAACGCATGCCAAATATAATTATGGTTACGCGGATTTCTCACGCGAGATTATTAATATATTTGGCGCATCAGACTACTATAGGGAAAGATAGAAACGTGCAACCCCTGTTTAACGGTAAAATACGCAAAAAAAAAATATGAAGCTATAAACATGTGTATGTCCTAGGAAATGCAGCCACATTCGTTTGGGGATATTTTGTCAGCATGCTAGAAGTGTATGAAAGATGCGAATAACTTGAACCAAATATACATGCATAACCACGGATTGCGCATGTTTCAGGTCCTATCGCGCGGGATTTCGAATTCGAGTAATGTGTCTGGAGTCCGTCATGCCAGCGTGATCACGCAGAAGGCGCTGTTATAACACAACAGTGGTCGCGCGACGTCAGATAAGGCCTCGCGTGATGACCCGCGATTTGCGAAATGCGTCGTTGTGCAAGCAATCCGCGTGTTCGGTTGTGTGCGTCCGCAGACAGTTCCGGGTGCTGCTGTGAGTTCATCGGTATTCGCGCCTGGACGTCTGCCAAGTGTGGACGCTACTCTCATAGTGCGCAATGGCTGGCTGCATCGTATTGCGTGACTTTGGCGTTTATTTTATTCCCTTATGACCATAGTTGACCGTACAGCCCGCATGCACAGATGTCTAAGAAAAAGTTCGTGAGCCACTCAACTCTGTGCAGTTGGATGACCAAGGCTGTGGGTAGCATACGACACCGTCGTGACAGAGAATCTTGATAAAAGGCGCAGGGTGCAGTCGGCCTCAAAATAATACGGGCCGCGCGAGTGCGTGCGCAAATTGCCGTCTGCGCCGTTTAGGGGCGAGTATAGTCTGCTGTCAGAGCACTCACTCACTCACTCACACTCTCTCTCACACACACACACTCTCTCACTCACTCTCTCTCTCTCTCTCCGGAGATGAAAGAAGTGAAATTGGAAATGAAGAGCGGCAGCTTGTCTTTCTGTTGACCCACAGCGCAAACAACCGTGACAAGAAGAAACGCTAACATTTCTTCCTTTCATTAAACACTAATGATACAAAATGTAGTGTCGCTAAGTGACGACCTTATCGCATGACGTCATCATGATGCCTCAGCGCCATATCATTGTGAGGACGTCATGGATATCTGCGTGATTGGCGTCATCACTTAGATGGTATGGCTCACTTCCGGCACATAATTTGAGTGAAATAATTACCGTAGAATGTATTATTATTATTATTATTATTATTATTATTATTATTATTATTATTATTATTATTATTATTATTGCCCGAATGCTTGAAGTTTCCTGCACTTGACACGGCTTTTCACTAGCTTCGGCATGGGCCCACCAATTTCGTTTGCGGACGACAAAAATGCACGGGAGCACATACACACTCGCCCTGCCACGGTGGTCTAGTGGCTATATGGTACTCGGCTGCTGATCCGAGGGTCGCGGGATCGAATCCTGGCTGCGGCGGCTGCATTTCGATGGAGGCGAAATGTTGAGGCCCGTGTGCTGTGCGATGTCAGTGCACGTTAAAGAACCCCAGGTAGTCGAAATTTCCGGAGCCCTCCACTACGGCGTCTCTCATAACCAGAGCTGGTTTTGGGACGTTAAACGTCACATAACAACAACATACACAGCTTCGCTGTAAAACATTGTCGCTGTACTGTGAGTGCTTTGCAGATTGCTTCTGCGCACTGTGTTTGAGTACGTATCTTAACTTTCACCATCAAGGTGCACCTTCATGAACTCAGCGGCGTGAACAATTATACTTGGCAGCAGGGGTCGTCGACGTGTACCCTCCTCCTGGGAGCTTGTCGCGGCTGGCTCTGCACGGCGCTGCTTCCAGTTCGGTCGCCGACCTTCTCACAGTTCGCTCCCTCCTCTCCTTGTTTCGCGATGACCGCGTAGTATATTTTATCACGCATACAAGAGCACGAGAGAGAGAGAGAGAGAAAGGAAGTGTCCACTACATGTGCGGTCGTGCGGTCATGGAGGAGATAATTGCCGCGGCGTAGCAGCAGGCGAGCCATGGCATTTTTTATCTCCTGTGTGTCTCAGCTGCGGTGCAGTTTCCTGGCGGAATTAAATGAACTCGCAGTCAGTGACCCAAACTTAAATTTATATTAATGGATTTTAGTAATTTTGCAAAAACAATGACGTTCCTGTAAAAAATGCCCCCGCCCCCTCTCCCTTAATTTTTTGGTCTCTCGGGATTGTTGTCACTATGAAATTCTCCGGTCTATCTTCAAGTAAGCACTCGTGCGGTAGTCGTGTTCCGTACACAGTGCGTGTGAGATCTGGCGTGTTATTTATTTTTTTTAGCTTGTTTGAGGAAAAAGAAAGGAGCGCTAGACAGACCCTTTCTGACATTGTATGCAATTTTCCACTGTTCTCTCACTGTGCGTCGCGTCGACTGGCCGATTGCGACTAAAGTGGCTGCATCCGAGCAAGTTATACATGGACATCGGGGAATATGGCTCCATGTGAAACCGCAGCGCTATACAAAAATAATTGTTAAAGAATTATTTGATACATAAGTATAGGCTTCAGCGACGTCAGTACAGCATCTGTTTTTTTTTTTTTTCCATTGTTCCCAAAGTTCACCGAATAGGAAGTGAACTCCTTGAAACTTTGTGAAGTGTTATATAGTGCGCGTGCAACGATAAAATGCGGATTACTCGCATCACTTGCATGTTTGTTGGCGTTTTGAGAAAGGGCTCCAGTTTCGCTTTTTTAAAAGACTGTGAAACGAGCACTGCTTTCGCCGACGTCCTTTCTTTTTTTGTCTGTGTGTGTTTTGCGCTGGCGCAAGGCGCGCGTTTGTCGCATTTTTGTACCCGCAGGTCGTTCATCCCTAGCAGTTCTGACACTGCTGCCATGGAATGTGTAGGTATACTGACGTATACTGCACAGACACTGCGTAGCTCGTTGGTTTTCAGTGGCGGATTCAGTCTGGTTTTCCCATGTTCTAGGCTCCTCTAAGCACTGATCCTTTCGAGTTCGCCGTGGCTCTGCTTTTCTGAAAAGGGCGACGCAAAATGTACCTCGCGCTGCGTTTCGCTCCTCGCACCGCGGACAGAGAGATAGCTTTTCTTTCTTCAGCGCCTCCCCCATCTCCCTTTACTCACTACTCATTTTTCCCGAGGCGATGCCCCCGCTCTCGCGCGCTTGTTTTTTTCGTCGTCAGTTACGTGCGTCAGTGTTTATTTTATTTTTATATTTTTATTATTTATTCTCTGCTGGTTGCAGTGTGCGCGCGGTGAAAAGGACGTTGATAAATTGAAGCTCCACAAATGTCTTTCAGAGAGCCGGAATTCTGCTCCTTGCTTTCATCGTGCGCGTGATGGCGATGCTGTGCCGGCCGACTCGTGTGTGTGTGTGTGTGTGTGTGTGTGTGTGTGTGTGTGTGTGTGTGTGTGTGTGTGTGTGTGTGTGTGTGTGTGTGTGTGTGTTACTTGCTTTCCCTTGCTTTGCTTTCCTATCGTGGTGTACGTGTACGCTCCACTGCTGCGTCTCTTAAGTGCCTCTATAAGAAAAAAAAAAAAGGCTCTGTGCAGTCTTGACGGCGGCGCTTAGCTGCGCGTATTATAGAACGTATATTGGTTACATGAGTTGTCAATTTCCGGCCGTATATTCTAGCAGAGTGTACCATGTACCTTGCCCATCCTGGAAGTTCGCGTATTTTCTTTTTTTCTCTCTCTCTTTCTTTTTTTTTTTCGCCTCCATCTGAGATCGAAATAGATTGTTGAAAGGCCCGTTAGTTATGCATTTAGTGACTGTGAGTCGTATTTCTTGTTTCATCAGGGCTCTTATGAAAGACCGCTGCGCGGACACTATTTTGTTCTCACTCCACTTAGAGTGGAGCGTTCTTGTTTTTTTTTTTCTCCTCATCTCTATTGCATGCGCCATTTTAGTTAATTCTACACGGAGGCATTTTTTTTTATTTCTTCGTGTACACGAAAGTCGTTTGTGCTGCGCGAGATTACGTTCAACGCGATCGCGATGCTTGAGGCTATGCGGTTTGCTGCAGTAACGGTTTTAACAACTGTGTGAGTATAAAAACTATAATATTCGTTCTGCGTAAAAATGTGTAAAGTTTGTCAATATTGAGTTTTTTTTTTTGTTGTTGTTTTGCGTTCGGGTGCTATGAGATCATCGACCGAGGTGCCCCCTTCCCGTATTAAACCGATCGTCGGATCGAAGCTCTGACTCCGTGCGTGATGACTTTATTTGTACGCCTGCTTTGCACGTTTCATTTGAAGCCGTGCCTAAATGACTGTTAGCCACATCGTGCTTGGTCAGCAGTTCGGCCACTTGCGCGAATTTACTTCTGATTGAGCGCTTCGCAAGCGTCAGCATCTTTGTGACGTTGCGGCAGTGACGTGTCCTTTGTGCTGTCGCGCCACGTCAAGACGCTCCTGAACGACTTATCAACTTACCGGCTCGAACCCGAACTAAATAGATTGGGACGAGACCATTCCACACGTCCGTTGACTCGATGAATGACACTTGCTGTCGGGCCTTTGTGATGGCTCGCTTAACCAGCTGCTTTCTACGACCAGTTTCTGCTGGCGTCATGGACACAATATATGTAATACAACTCCAACGGCACATTTAGGAGTGGGTGCGACGTGTGGTCTCAGACTTTCGCCATTCCTTCCGTTTCGTTCAGCGCGTCGAAGGAACTGTGTTACGGAAGGTTGCGCACCCGTGCATCGCTCGCGCAAATCCTCTCCGCCGCGCTCGTGTGCGCCTGCCGTTATTCGTTATTGATGGTTATAAAGAAGAGTGTGTCCTTGAGGTGGTTCATGGTGCCCGCACGCAGTTACCCTTGGGCTGTAGCGCAAACACATCCGTTTGGTCTATTTCAAGCTCGTTAGCGAATACTTTTCAACTATATATGTATTACTGCCCGAAGAGAGACATTTTGCATCCCGCTGCCTTCGTTTCGAACGCATGGCACACTTTGTTCAGGTCACCGGGCATTCGCTTCTGAGATCGATCGTATGCATCGTATGCGTTGCTTGTCGCGTTGCACAAAGCGGTTCGTCATCAATGGACGGCGTAGCCTAAAGCAAGAAAAAAAAAAGGAGGGCAACAGAAAAAAAAAAAGGAATAAAGAACCGGCATATATCTTTTGCAACGAGCTCACTTGTGTGCTCGTTTATCGTTCGTCGGGAAAAGAAAAACTTACCTCATGCAGCAGCAGCTTATTGGCCGTATACCTACGTGATGCCGGGCGCTTAGCTGCGCGTATTATAGAACGTATATTGGTTACATGAGTTGTCAATTTCCGGCCGTATATTCTAGCAGAATGTACCATGTACCTTGCCCATCCTGGAAGTTCGCGTTTTTTCTTTTTTTCTCTCTTCTTTCGTTTTTTTTTTTTTCGCCTCCATCTGAGATCGAAATAGATTGTTGAAAGGCCCGTTAGTTATGCATTTAGTGACTGTGAGTCGTATTTCTTGTTTCATCAGGGCTCTTATGAAAGACCGCTGCGCGGACACTATTTTGTTCTCACTCCACTTAGAGTGGAGCGTTCTTGTTTTTTTTTTTCTCCTCATCTCTACTGCATGCGCCATTTTAGTTAATTCTACACGGAGGCATTTTTTTTTTATTTCTTCGTGTACACGAAAGTCGTTTGTGCTGCGCGAGATTACGTTCAACGCGATCGCGATGCTTGAGGCTATGCGGTTTGCTGCAGTACGGTTTTAACAACTGTGTGAGTATAAAAACTATAATATTCGTTCTGCGTAAAAATGTGTAAAGTTTGTCAATATTGAGTTTTTTTTTGTTTGTTTTGTTTGCGTTCGGGTGCTATGAGATCATCGACCGAGTGCCCCCTTCCCGTATTAAACCGATCGTCGGATCGAAGCTCCTGACTCCGTGCGTGATGCCTTTATTTGTACGCCTGCTTTGCACGTTTCATTTGAAGCCGTGCCTAAATGACTGTTAGCCACATCGTGCTTGGTCAGCAGTTCGGCCACTTGCGCGAATTTACTTCTGATTGAGCGCTTCGCAAGCGTCAGCATCTTTGTGACGTTGCGGCAGTGACGTGTCCTTTGTGCTGTCGCGCCACGTCAAGACGCTCCTGAACGACTTATCAACTTACCGGCTCGAACCCGAACTAAATAGATTGGGACGAGACCATTCCACACGTCCGTTGACTCGATGAATGACACTTGCTGTCGGGCCTTTGTGATGGCTCGCTTAACCAGCTGCTTTCTACGACCAGTTTCTGCTGGCGTCATGGACACAATATATGTAATACAACTCCAACGGCACATTTAGGAGTGGGTGCGACGTCTGGTCTCAGACTTTCGCCATTCCTTCCGTTTCGTTCAGCGCGTCGAAGGAACTGTGTTACGGAAGGTTGCGCACCCGTGCATCGCTCGCGCAAATCCTCTCCGCCGCGCTCGTGTGCGCCTGCCGTTATTCGTTATTGATGGTTATAAAGAAGAGTGTGTCACTTGAGGTGGTTCATGGTGCCCGCACGCAGTTACCCTTGGGCTGTAGCGCAAACACATCCGTTTGGTCTATTTCAAGCTCGTTAGCGAATACTTTTCATCCTATATATGTATATACTGCCCGAAGAGAGACATTTTGCATCCCGCTGCCTTCGTTTCGAACGCATGGCACACTTTGTTCAGGTCACCGGGCATTCGCTTCTGAGATCGATCGTATGCATCGTATGCGTTGCTTGTCGCGTTGCACAAAGCGGTTCGTCATCAATGGACGGCGTAGCCTAAAGCAAGAAAAAAAAAAAAGGAGGGCAACAAGAAAAAAAAAGGGAATAAAGAACCGGCATATATCTTTTGCAAACGAGCTCACTTGTGTGCTCGTTTATCGTTCGTCGGGAAAAGAAAAACTTACCTCATGCAGGCAGCAGCTTAATTGGCCGTATACCTACGTGATGCCGGGAGCTTATCACAGATGCTCGGCTGCCTATTTATACGTATGTACTGCTTGTGTGTACCGAAGCGCCCACTTCAGAGGACATAATTGTTACGATGATCGGTCTTTATAGACTACCAGGATGGCGGCACCGTCTAGCTATACATATGTAGACTGACGGTCTCTCTGTTGCCGTGGCGGCACGCTACGGCATTGTCGCCCCCCCCCCCCCCCCCCACTTTTTTTTTTTTTTTTTTGTAACCTTTACCTTGAGAAACCGGTGGTGTCCGCAGTCGCGTGTCCGTATTCAGATGCAGTCGAACTAGAAGGTCCTTTTCGACGACCGATGTATGAAGATATCCGCTGTGGTAGTTTAGCGGTGGTGTGTCGCACTGCTAAGCTCGTGGGCACCGTTTCGATTCCCGGTCACGTCGGCCGCATTGCGATGGGGGCGATAGGCAAAACATCCATGTGCGCGATTTAGGTGCACGTTAAAGTAATCCATGTGGTCGAAATTAACTCGAATTCTCCCATTGCAGCTTTTCTCATATGTGGCACGGAAAATGCGGAGCTGGAAAGAAAGGCTTGTGACGTGTATAATATCTTAGCGCTGTACGGTGTATCCCTCCTTGCGTTTATCAGGAACGTGCCGGAAAGAAAAATACATTGAATCGTATTCGTAAACTGCGCGCTTCTACAAGGCGAACTTCTCTTACACCCTTAGAATTCAGATGTTTGGTAAGCATAAACAGGAAAAAAAAGAACGAAAGGACAGTATACATAATGACGCCGCATTCGGCTGCAGATCCGAAGGTCGCGGGATCGAATCCCGGCCGCGGCGGCTGCATTTCGATGGAGGCGAAATGTTGAGGCCCGTGTGCTGTGCGATGTCAGTGCACGTTAAAGAACCCCAGGTGGTCGGAATTTCTGGAGACCTCCACTACGGCGTTTCTCATAATCAGAGCTGGTTTTGGGACGTTAAACCCCACAAAATCGAAGTTTGATGTCTTTTTTTTTTAAATTTTAACACGAAAGTTTTTTTTTTATTTTGCCGGGGTCCACCAAAAAATCACTGACTTACTTCCGTCACAGAAGTGGATGTCTGAAAAATAAATACACATTTGCCATTGGAGAAGTACCACACGCTAGGATTCGAACCCACAACCACACTGGATGCGATGATAGGAGCTGGAAGCTCTACTGACCGTGCCACCGACAGATCTAGAATACGAAGGAAAAAACGGCCCTTATATCTTTACTATACCGCTTTACAATTTGCATCTAACTGATGTCCAGTTAAAACAAAGGTGTTTAGCCAGCAAAATTGCTCATAAAAGTAACATCGCCTCCCTTTCACTGCACTCTTGGTTCTCAGCGGCGGTACCATTTAGGAACGATGGAGCGAATCAGTAGATTGCCGACTACTGAGCGCGCCGGCAGTCAGTGCATCGGTATAGTGTCAGCGCCTGGATCACAGCAGAGGTTAGCCGCGTGACGGCGTCCTGCCGCCCGGGGCGTTGCTGGGACAATGTACAACCGGTTTAACCACGGCCGCTACTTAATTTTTTGTCTTGTGTGGTGCATGTGGTAGTCAGTTGTGTTCGGGCGCACTATGCTCCAGGAACGCAAAGACGACCGTCGACAAGCAAATAATGCGCCTTTCGCACAGCGAAATGGGCGTTCAAAAAACGATCCGCTGACAGACAGTCCAGTTTCGCTTGCAAGGTTTCGCCGTTTGCGGACGCTCCTGGTTTATGGCAGGTTTGCGCAAGACTCAATGCAGTGTCTCCGGAGAAATGTGAGTCCTTCGAGAATTTTCGATTGTGTGCGCAACTGTGGAGTATCCTTGTGAAGTGTCGAGGGGCCGTTGATGTCTACATGCAGCGGGTTCACATGTGCATAGTAACCCACCTCTCGTCCCTCAATTCGCCAGATTGCTGCTTATCTTTACACAGCTTGGTGAAGACAGGTTTCCTGTTCGTATTATACCGATTCCTATGACAGAGATATGAACCGCACATTTTCTTTTTTTTTTTTTGGGGGGGGGTGGGGGGGTGGAGGGGGGTTATAATTTTTTAACACGAGTTGAATAATATAATTTTGAAATTATGTTGTCTGTTAGTGTGTCTCTTTAGTGGTCCTTTGAGATGAACTACGAGAAATCTACGTCATATATATACATAAAGTTTGCGACATCAACTGGGGTTTCATATTCAGTTTCACTACCCGAGGTTCGCGTTATGTACGCGTGGGCTCTGAAATTATGGCACCCTTCCGAGTGGTGATTGTATGCTAGATCTGCTTTACAGCGGTCGTCGAACCTGCGGTATACATATATACTACGCGGCAAGTGCAAGCCCCCTTCTTGAATAACGCTTAAAATATATCAAGCAGGGACTCCCGAACCGGGGGGGAGGGGGCGGACGCCCCCCTAACATCTTTCCTGAGGGGGCAGCCCCCCCCCCCCCCCCACACACACACACGCTTTCCGACCGTTTACGCTGAAATGAAATTTTTGACAAGAATTTTCACGCTTGTCGTTGTGTGGTCCCGTGCTTTCCAAAGCACTGGATCACTAAACCACGCTGGTTGCGTGGTATGTGCAGATTTTGAGTGCTTGCGAAATTTCCAACCATTTTTGAAGTGCATACCGATGTAAAATAAGCGCACACACACACACACACACACACACACACACACACACACACACACACACACACACACACACACACACACACACACACACACACACACACACACACACACACACGCACACACACACACACGAGACAGCGTCGTTAGGCTACTGGGCTAAGGGGAGAAGCCTGCTCTTTACAAAGAAGCCACGATGCATAAAAAGAAAATACAGCTGTCTACGAGCACAACTTAAGAATTTAACTGCTGCGTTGACTCGGGGCCGAGATGTAGTGCTTGATATTGCCTCGCAAACTTTCATCGACCGACGAATCTGGCTGACGATGGTCGGTATTCAGGAGAGAGTACGCCGTAAATAACGCGCGAAATAAGAAAGGCGGTTCTGCATACTTAAGCAGACCGCTGGGGCTTCCAGCGCTCAGGTGCTCAGGTTGTTTATAGCAAAGAAGCGAGTAACTTTCTCGTGCTGTGGGGCTTGTGATAAGGAGTTCTACTTGCGTGATTTTAAAACGGGTCAGGAAAAAAAAGAAAAACGATCTCTCCAATATATAGTTCACTGCACGCTTAGTATTTAAGAGACTATAGATTGGAAACAAATATGAGTAGAGGTTAGCGCACGACTCCTCGGCAACTTATTACGGTTTGCCAATAATGTCGTGCTCTTCAGCAATCATGGCACCGAATAGCCAAATCTGATTGGAGATCTAAACCGAGAATGTTTCGAAGCAGTGTGGACGATAAGTATATGCAGAAGCCAATCATAGTGTGCGGTTGCCCGGTGTGGGAACGAGAGCTCACTGCAACCGGATTTTGCGTCTCATCAAGAGTATGTATATTTCTGTCAATTACTTCAGTCTTATACAACATGAAGCCACCGAACAGTAAGAATGGGCTCGGGCATTCCCAAATTGTGACCGACAGCCTACATCATTTCCTGTAAAGCGGAAAGCGTGCAAGCCATTGCATTTTGCAGTACTATCATATGGGGGCCAGAAACTTGGAGGCCAATATATAGGAACTTGAGATGTGAAGGACATATATCACAGCGTTTGATGGAACGGAAACCTTATGCGTAATTTTAAAGGGACTGTCTACCGCTCGGAAAATTTTTTTTTCAGTTTTGGCGAGAATGAGAAGATCGTTTTTCACATTGACGGAAACGAGCATGCTTGTACACCATAACAGGGAAGAATATTTTAACTTGGCCCTAAAACTGAAAAAAATGACCGATGGCGCCATCCTACGTGGTCTGTGTGAAAATCCTAGTGTAACGAAAAACCAGAAAAACCAAGAAACACCCATGCAGGTGGACTTGTCTTGCTTAAAAGCAAAAAAAAAAAAAAAGGCAGGAAAAAAAAAAAAAACCTGTTACTTGCCCAACGTGGGAGCGGCTCGCGGCGGCTTCGACCTCTAAGGGGTTTTCAGAGTCGCTCCTCAGGACCACAATGAAGTTCGTTGTCTGTCTGTATTGCACACACATCTCATAACGTTAGTTCGCGACGGAGAGTACATTTCTTTTAAAAAAAATTAATTTTGCAAAAACCCAGTAACCAGTGTTGTCGACGTACCTGCACATGCAGAAAGGGAGACCACGATCGAAAAATTCAGTTTTAAGAATTTTTACCGACTTTCCAGCGAAACCAATGCATGCTTGTGCGCTTCGAATGGTACGCTTTCTATTGAGATAAAAATAAAATAAAAATAAAACAGGAAACCGGTTCAGGATAGACAGTCCCTTTTAGAGACGGGAAGCGAACAAAGTGTATCGGAGAACAAGCAAGAATAGCCGGCATCTTAGTGGACATTATACGAGAAAAAAATGGACCTGGGCGGGCCACATAATCCGTCGGGCGGGGAGCTGAGGGTCACTTAGATCGATGGAAGAGACAAGGGATGGGAAACGTAGCTGAGGGTAGCAGAACTTTAGGTGGTCTAATGAAATTAAGAAATATTCTGGCATAAAATTGGCATCAGTTCGCGCATGGTAAGGTAAATTGGGAACTATTGATAGATGCCTTAATCTTCAGTTAGACATAGAAAATGCTGGAAAGGATCACGATAATAATGATCGTATAATGCACCTACACGCTTTTCAATCTTCAGTGCCCACCGAGCCACGTTCATTAAATAAGCCCATTATAATGTGTCTCTCGTATTACCCACGATCTTAAAACGCAGAACTTTCTTGTCGTCTGACGTTCCCAATAACGCAGGTTCATTTATTCAACCGCAGTTTCGTTTATGTGCTCTGTATATAAAGGGAATTCTTTTTTTTTTTTTTCTTAAGCTTTCGTAGAAGGGCCTGCTATTTGGCGGCACATTGCCTCATTCCGAACCTAGACACCGTTCTGTGCGACTGGGTCATAGCTATTTATATTAGCATCCTGATTATACGAAATTGCGCTTGTATTGTCGGCAAGCAAGAAACCATTTAAATAAAGTTCGGCCGTCGCTTGGTGTGTTTGTCATTTTTGGATGGCCCCGAGCATGTGAATTGAAGGCCCTATGTTGACCGCGGAACTGTTTTGCGCGATGATTGCCAGCGTCCTATTTCTGTCTTTTCTCCTTGCATCGAAGACGAAACTAAATGTGAAGAGTGTAAGGATGGGGGCGTCGTTGTAAGACAAGCATGTGTCCTAGTTTCTCCGTTAAGCAGTATTCAGCGCGAGTTTGTTGCGAGCGAATGGGGAAAGAAAACTTTTGCGAAGCATTGTTTGTTTGTGTCGTGTAATTAGTACCCCCCCCCCCCCCCTCGCATTTGGCTTCTTTTGGTTTCATCTTTTTCATTTTTGTTTGAAATTTTCTATTTCACTGAATGCATGTGCGTGCCGCATCGTTCATGAGAAAGGAAAATCGATATGCAGACTTAATGATGTAGCGCGAGCCGGCATGCCCGTTTGTTTTCCCTTGCACACGTACGCAGGCATGCACGGCCAGCAGGACGAAGTAGGAAAGAGAGAGAGAGAGAGAGGGGGGGGGGAGGCTTATCGGTAGGCTTGTTTGCTTGCTCTTTCTTTGTCGCTATTGGTTAGCTACGGGCAGCTCGCGGAGTCAGTGGACTCGATAATGCTGCTGATTAACGCTGGAACGACACGCCAGTGGGCGCGTCGTTCCTAATCTTGTACTCCACAGCGTTTCTTCGCTTGTATTATCCTCGCGACGATAACTGACGACTGGGGGTGCTGTCTCCTACAAGTTCTACTTTATTCGGTTCAGTTTCCAACACATTTGAAAACAATAATTTGTGGTGTTTTACGCTCCAAAACCACGATATGATTATGAGAGGTGCCGTATGTAGTGCAGGGCTCCGGAAATTTCGACCTCCTGGAGTTCTTTAACGTACACTGGCATCGCACAGTACACGGTCCTCATTGCAACTTCCATAGGAGTGCAGCCGCCGCGGCCGGCATCCGATCATGCGACCTTCGTGTCAGCAGCCGAGTGCCATAGCCACTATAGACCACCGTAATCTGGGGTTTTACGTCCCAAAACCACGATATTATGAAGCACGTCGTAGTGTATAGTGCTCTGGATTAACTTTGACCACCTGGGTTTCTTTAACGGGCACCTATACATCTGAGCACACGGGTGTCCTTTGCATATCACTCCCATCGAAACGCGGCCGCCGTGGCCGGGAATCGAACCCGCCCCCTCGAGCTTAGCAAGCCTGCGAAGGCAGCACATTCCAAGCGGGGTGCGAAGAAATTCGCAACTGCACGCCGGTCGACTTCGCCCGTGCAAGAATATTTCCCATAGTAGTCCATGAACTGAGCGAAACGCCATGCGGCGCGCACCACTCATTGCACCAGAAAGTATATTATAAGGCGCCCATTTCCAGAAAAGCGAGGTTGATCGTGCCTGCGAATTTTGTGACTAATGAATGTTTCTGGTACATAACGTCGGGCTCATTATAATTGAAATTGACCTTTTTTTTTGGCATGTGTTGTTTATTCCTTGTATTAATTGTTCGCGCTTGAATTGCTTGGTGCTTTTGGGTATTTGATTCCGTATATGTTTGTACATTGGACTGTTTTCTTCTGCTGTCAAGTGCAACAGGCCGGCATGATGATGGGTTTACCTGCTGTGCATTGTGGATGTCGTGCCTGCAGAGCTGATTGGCGAAAATTTTTAAAATGTTTAGTACTAATACGATAATTCTGTTCGTGCTCCCCGCAGGTTTCGTCACTAATTCGAATAAGTGAATGGATCTGCGTACGCGCACGCATTGAAGTCTTTGTAGCTCTTGTCATTTATTCTATTTGTATACATTTCCTGCAAGGAATCCTCTTCGTACTTCATCCTCATCTTCAGAAACACCCCCGTGCCACATTTCACTGTTTCTCTGCAATATGCTGCGGCCATTCTACCCTTTCCATCGACATTCCCAGCTGCCCCCATGTGATGCTAACATGCGCAAAACTCATTCGGCCTTAGAGCAGTTTAACCTTAAGTGTCCCTTATTTGATGAGTTAATATGAGCTGACGTACATATGCCAGCAATCGAACGCGAATGTGTTCCTGTTCGTTCACTTGCACCTTGAAATACAAACAAAAGTTATTGCACGTAGTTCGCCTTGAACGATATCAGCCTTGAAGCTAGACATATTGACAGAATTACCTGTCTGGTTAAAAATGAAGAGCATTTATATAGCTTGACACGGGTGATATATCCTATCAGTCGGTATTGTTGGACAGACTTCCCGTTATTGCGCGTCACGTTAGAGACGTCCAGATCTTCATTCGTATGCTTCCAACAGGGCAGAAACGTTTTACATTAAAGCACCTTTACAAGTCGAACTTGGAGCCAGCTTGTATCCCCCTGTTCGGAAGGCCTTCCGAAAAGTTGAGCTGCTCTCATATGCCCCCGCTATTTGCACAACCACTAATCATCGTTCATACGAAGTATCTCAGCGAAAACAAACTTTAGCTAATGCTAAAGTAGTTCTAAGACAAAATAATTTGACGGATAGAATGAAACGGCCCAGAAAAAGATGCACGAAAGTCGCATGCAGTGAGTTCGTTAAAGTAATGATTGTTCAATAACCAACCTTTTAGTTAATAACGTTATAGCGCACATGTTACTGGTACATGGAACTGAAGCTAGTCAGCATGCGAGGCATAACCTTCAATTATCGGAAGTCCTGGGGCTATAAGAAAAATTTTAAAAAAGAAAAAGAAAAGAACACCAGTTTTGATATGTTCATCACCAGTGCTAGCGACAAAATGCGTCGGTGTTCCACTTGAAATCATATGCGAAAATGAGATGTGGAAACCTCATGTTCGCAGTCACATGTGCAAAGGCTGGTACGTGTACATCACGTGCCTTGAGCGCCGACCAGTTTTAATTCGCCTGCGAAAACATATTCGCTAAAGTTACTAATCATTGGTCACTTAATCAAGTATGCCTAATTAAAAGACGCCATCAGTAATTATTTCGAGGACTACCACTGTATAGTATAAACTTTGGGCAGCGAGGATTATCCCTGTCCGGAGGTTCATTTAAACCGGTCATCGCTGACGTCATCATCGCAATGTACGAAGTCGGCGGTATGCATGTGTTCCGGATCACGACCGTCGGCACACTTGTGCTCCCGCAGGCGCCCCTGCATGGCGGACTGCAATCGCCGAAAGTACCAGAGGCGCTTGCCCCGTCGTGCCTCATTTGGCCGTGGTGTGTGTACGCACTCACGCACGCGCTATCGTCCACTGTGCGCAGCAAGCCAACCAACCGCTGTCCCTCAGCGGTTGGTTGCTCCCATGAATGAATACGCGCCTTGGTAAACGCCGGCGGCGCGTCTATATACCTCTCGGCGCGGATTGACCGCGTTACGTTCCCTTCGCACGTCGCGACTGTCCAGGGATGCGGGAGGTTGGTTGTGCTCATTAGAACGTGGCTCACGTGCCCTCCCCTCCCCTCTTACCCACTGATCGACCAGCGGAGGGCTGTGCACCCGGTGCGCGTGCGAGCCCGACCCGTATAAATACACTGCCACGCGCTATCGCGGCCTGGGCTAATTGCGAGTCGCGCCGAGAGACGTGCTTGACCGGGCGTGCGCCGTCGCTCGTTCCCGTAGCGATCGGTGTGTGAAAGCACTATAGACGTGAGCACGTGTGAGTGCTGGCGATGGAGGGGTGGGTGGCGGCGGCCCGGCGAATGCTGTACCTGGCTCGCACTTGATCCGCTTCTATAGATAGACGAACGCACGAGCCACTCTCGGTCCAGGCTGGCTAAAAATGTGCCCGCTGTGTCTTCTTGGATTAGGGTTGAATATATACACACTGGCCCTGCCGTCTTTGATAGCGAACGCGATATACACAGAAAGGGGGGTGAAGTGGGCGGCGGCGTCTTTCTTGTGCTCCATCCAAGAGGCATTCGGATACCGTGTCGAAAGCATTTGGTCGTATGCTCGGGAAACTGCTGGCAAGCTCTAGACCGGACTAGTCGTGACGGCGGCTTGGTCGGGCTACTAATCACCGTACAATTGACAGAAGCCTATATACGCTTAGGCACCGATGCGGGATCCCGCTTATCGACCTATGTCGATCGTGAATCTGAAGGCTACCTGCTTCATTTTGAGCTGAGCAGCGGCGTCTGCTCCGTTTTGGCACAACTGTACGCGGTACCTCTGAGCCACAGCTTGTCAAAGGTCAAATGGAGGCACGCGGGACGCCATAGGAGTACATAAGGAGTGCGAATATTCGAAGGCTTCGAAAATTCGTACTCGATTCGAAAATAATGGAGTGGAAATTTTCAAATATTCGAGATGATTCGAATATTGCGAACGAGGTGGTCCGCTCATCTTGCAAAAGATGATTGATCTTCCGCGTTTACCCGAGGTGTCGAGACCGGCAATCTCTGTGACGGTAAGCATCGGTAGTGCTCTTGGGCGTGATGGTGGCCGACGACGAGCACGACTCGTTGTCGCCGGCATGCGCTATCAGGATAAGCATCTTCAACTACATGTTCGGCAGCGCTTTGGGAGTTCATGTAGGCATGCCTGTGTATTGCACATCTTGAAGGAGGCAGTCAAAACGTGCGGCCCGGGGCATTCGCAGCCGCATCCTTGTGCAGGATCTCTTCGGAATGCATTGCACGGGCCTGGCCATGTGGAACATCTATTATTCCTTCGTGATTATATGCCTTAAGTATTCGTTATCACTTGCCTTACGCTGTGATATTTTACCAAAGCAGTTACAATATGACAAGCTACTCTAGACGGTGTATTTTGTCAGAAATTTTTAGGGTCGTTCGTTTTCGGGTTTTATTTTATTTTTCCACTTCGGGGATAAATCGGGTTTGTCGTTGAACGATTCCGAAATTCGTTTTTGTTTTGTTTTTTCGGGTTCTATTTGCAAGCTTACATTTACATATTACAACCGTACAGTGTGCACAGTGCAGCACACAGTCTGTCAAATCAACTATTCGTGACTGGAGATCACTCACTCCTGGATGTGCCTTCTTTGTCCCGAAGTTTGGAATTCGAGGAGAAATATAGCGTAACCCGATTTTCTTGAAACGCGTTCGGGGTATAAGCATCGGGTTAAATCGGCCGGGTTTTACCCTGAAACGAAGAATCCTTCATTATTTGTTAGTATATTGGCTTATCATAATTCTGCGTTAATTAAAATATCATTACTGAAGGCGCATGTGCGTGTGTTTTGGTATTCGATATTTCATTCGATATTCGACGCTAGATATTCGTGTTCGATTCGCATTTGAAAATATTCATACTCGCGCCCTACATTAGGAGCCTCCGTATTAATTTTGAACACTTCGGTGCCCTTAGCGCACACCGTCTACATCGGTGTGTGGCTGGTCAGTGAACGCGCAAGCTCTTGCTCAGTATACACTCATTTTATTCGTTCGTGAATGCACGATGGTAAGCCACTAGTGTAGCCTTCGGTTATTTTTCTGAGCGCGTGCTTGTTCGTTTGACAAGTGGCAAATAGTCCCTTAGGCGCACTTGCAACGCATTCGTCCACCGCTCGTGGTCTTAGGCGAGTGTGAAAGCTGTCAGTTCTGCATGCCTATACCCGCAGGCAGGGACGCCACCATACCTGCAAATTTCACAGTGACCATGTCGGTTCAATTTATTGACTTATTTTTAGAAAATAAAGTTGTCACATAGCGCCGAAAATTGTTTTGAATTGCAGGCTATTACAAAAGCTTGTGTGTGCACATGTGGCGTACGCGAGGCCTTCTTGCTTGACGGTCTGTTGTACTTCCGCTGGTTTGCGTCTCCTGACGTTGGATCGCAGAGCAGCACTTCTGAAATCGGAACAGGACGTCGTAAAACGCAGGGTTCCGCCTTCTTGCGCTCTTTTGTTATCTCCCCACATTTTCTTGGCCAGTCATCCGCAGAAAGAGTACAAAAGAACGCAAGAGCGTACGTGCGCAAAGCCACTCGTATACACTCGGGAATGAATCTCTCTACTGGAAATAACAAAACAGGGATGGGTCAAGGGCTCGTGTATTTGTTAGGCACAACTCAATGAAGCCGACAGACAAAGAAAGAATAGGGACATAAATTGTGGTTTTCAGCTGTAGCGTAACGATTAGAACATAAGTGGAAAGAAACTAAAGTGGACGAAAAAATACTGCCGTTGGTCGTGACCGAACCTGCGACCTTCGACCAACGGAGCTACAACGGCGGTCGTTCCCCCGTCCACTTTTTGGGTAGGTATGTGGGTATATCCTGGGAGCGTGCTACCCCCTTCCCCTCCCTACACTTCCCCGCGGCGGTCTAGCGGCTACGACACTCTTCTACTGATCCGAAGGTCGCGGTGCTGAATCCTGGCCAAGGCGGTAGGGATGGTCGATCAAATTTTTTAATCGATTAATCGTTAATCGTTCATCGATTTAGCCTTTCATCGATTAATTGCTTTCGCTGTGATGTTTTAATCGATTAATCGAAATTTTTTATAAGTGCTTGAAAAATGATGCCTTGTTGTTTGAGAAGCGTTGCTTGTGTTTGATAGCGACACAAGTATTTATCCGACGCGCTAGAGATCACATGTGCGCATTAGCGGCTGGGTGAAAATTCGCACTTTCGCCCACTGAGCACAGGGAGCCTGTCGTCTTTCGATGATGTCAAGGATCCAAATTCCGTGGGTGGCCATGATCTACGGACAATTCGGCAGCAGATCGTATTTTCTCGAAGTCTGCCTACTAGAGCGAACCGAAATTGGAGGCGCTTTCGGCGACCACACTGGTTGGAAAGTCGCACCGGAAACATGCTGTGTGGCCGAGGGCGAGGAAATTCCGAGAAAGGTAAAAAAGAAAAAAAAAAAGAGACGAGGACGAAAGGAAAGTTAAAGACGCTCGCTCTTGTAGGGACGGCAACATTTCTCGGTTTGTCCGTTAGATATTGTGGAAGCCCTCGATAATACTATAACCACGAACTGACGTCATCTCTTCCTTGTGGTCACTCATGCGAGATTGCACAACAACATACCGGTCTCAAACAGGCCATCAGTGCAGGGCATCTGTGGGAAATATAGTGACACGAGTTTTTCGTCACGGCTAGAATAAACGGCAGCTGTGCCAGTATACTGCGAAAGCTCCATCTGGTCGCCGACTTAACTCGGCGCTACGCGCACCTTTTCAATCGCGCGTACAGCTCGAACTGTGAACGCTGTCTAATGTATCAGAGATTAGAACACATAGTATTTCACGACTGTTCTCCATTCGTGCCACAGCAGTAGACGGCGGCCTCTAGGCTGGCTGACATGGGAGTACAAGCAATAGATAAAAGCTGTATTTCACCCGAAATAGGCGACCATACAGGATTACCAAATGCTACAAGGTCATTTTTTGAATAGAAATGGACTGGATGCTAGACGTTTGGTATACCAACGCGCAAAGTTGCGCATTATGAAAAACGACTATTAGACTTAAATGCAGCTAAAGTGGTTTCTCTCCATTATGCGACTATTAGACCTTTTTCATAATCCTCGGGCGCGTTTCCCTGCACAGCATATTCGCCCAACTAATGCCGGCCCCTGTCACGTTACAAGTGGAGGCGAGGGCCCAATTACACGTGCTGGGGTTTGACTACTATGAATGTTTATGTCAAGAGAGCTGAGTCGACATTTTCCGCGTCATAGCACGCTGTTTTGCAGAAATGAATAGCTGCCATAAGTTGCGCTAACTGCATTGCAGGGAAGCTAGCATTACAGTTATCAAAGGGTATATAGGCGCTAAGGCGGACAGTTGGGCTAGTTGGTATCAAGCGTAATGAAATATGATTAATAGCGTCCATGTCCCCTTTGCGCAAGCAGTCATGTCTTATTATGTATATACGGATCACTCATTCTTATCCCCATCATCATGCTTCATCCCCTGTTGCGTTGTCCCCGAAGTATAGAGTAGAAGGCCGGGGCGTACTAGATCAGGCCACCCTCGCTACCCTCTAGTACATTATCTCTCTTTCTTTCATTGGTGACAAATAATCTTTAATTCGCTAAGGAGTAAAATACAACGGCAATAAGAACTGAACCGGTCAAGAAATAAGCAGCGCATATTACAATGTGGCACTTACACAAGAAGCAAGTAAAATCTGGGAGTTAAATAAAACGGCGTAGGCGACGGAGATCGGCTCGAGTTCATTTCTATCTCTGTGGGGTATGGCCGCCTGCGGCTCCGGGCTCCTTCTACTTGCGTAGAAATATGCGCTCGACATCTGCGTCTCGGCGTCGCGCGCCTCGCAATCATGCGCTCCGGGCAAGGGGCGGTGCTGGGGTTGGGGGGAGGGTGGGGGGCGTAATCGATTAATCGAAGAGCTTTGATTAATTCGATTAATTGAAAGGGCGAAATCGACGACGATTAATCGAATAACCATGTACATTTAATCGATTAATCGTTCAGCGATTTTACCACCCCTACAAGGCGGCCGCATTTCGGTGGAGGCGAAACGCTAGAGACTGGTGTATATACAGCACGATGCCAGTGCACGTTAAGGAACCTAGGTGGTCGAAATCTCCGAAGCTCTTCGCTGCGGCGTCCCTCAGAATCATGTCTAGGTTTTGGGAGGTAAACGCCCCAAAATTCTTGCTAATCCTTAAGAGTGTTGACCAGCGCCACTCATAGCCACTGCGGCTAGCGTGGAAGGTGTGGAACACTTTTTCCCAGGAGGTATCACGTAGCACGTGATCTTCCGAGGAGTTGGTTGCTGACCAATAAACCCTCCATGCTGTCTAAAGGCACAAAGTCTGCCGGAACGAGACCCAAGCTATGAAATAATGAAAAAAGGTGAATGCGTGAGGCTCGTTTATGCACGACCTAATGAAACCAACATATGACGAAGGAAGGCATATAGGGGACATATTGAATCGGTAGTTTTGACCTGTAGTGTAGTGAAACCACACAAAGTAAAGTTCTGTAGTTTTTTTCTCTGTATAAGTAGCTGTGAAGTACTAATTTAACGAGCAGGGGGGTGTCACGTGTGCACAGGGCATTAGCAGGTCTCACTTAATGAACGTTAACACTCATGTGACCTGTCACAACGCTAGCGTTCTGAGCGCAAGCAAAAGAGCGAACGCTTAATTCGCACTGCTGCCTTTCGGTTCAACGTGTCTTGGCGATCTACAAGCAAGAAAAAGCTTACGGGGCACGAGATTTTCGAAAAGGCTGAATTCCCGCTATCCTGTGAATTTGGGTTTAATTAAACATTCATGTATTTTGGCGACCTAGACTATTTGTTTAACAGAGCATAAGCTTGCATTGAACCTTTGTCCAATAAACTTTTGTTGCCTACCGTGTGAACCCCATCTGGACTCGCCGAGTCTTTGCAACCGCCACAAACTATTTGCCAAGCGATAACGCGCTCCCTACTCGACTACATTTTCTGTGCGTTTGTAATTTTTCTGTTTTTTTGTACTGCTGCCTCGTATTACTGTCACCTCCGCAATTCCTCAACATCTTGATTAATGGGCAGATAAACAGAACTCCGCCACCTGGCGAGTGGGTGTTGTATGCCGTATCCCTTATTCTTGCTACAGTGGAGGCTGTAAATTTTGGGTGCGCCCCCAGCACTGCCTACGCCTCTGCACATATAAGAATGATTGAAAGGTAAACATTTCGATGGCGTCGCGCGTATGGTTGGATTTGAAGAGTGAAGTGGGTAATATACACAACCAAATACCTTTATCGGATATAGTTTCGGAGTCCGCTTGGCTCCTTCAGGGGTCGGTTTGCCTGCAGCGATGAAAAGTGGAAAAAGAAAGAAGGGAAGGAGGCTACTTTAGATGCCGGACCCTGCGGGTGTTGGTGTTATAGCCGGATACAACTCAAGTCTGTAGTGAAGCCCCTCCCACGCCCTTATTACCGCCAACCAGTGTACCTCCGCGAAGCTTCAAATAGTTCCTACTTTGAACTTTCCGTGTTACCAAAATAAAGCTAGGGCGGCAATAAAAATAGGCAGGTGCACAATTTTTTATTTCTTAATTCGTTTATTGGAGTGGAACATGGACGTATAATTTTTTATTGAGCCGAAATCGAGCGTTTGCAATGCAAAAACGCGGTCTGCCACAAACGCCAGCACCCGAGTTTATAAACTGAGTCATCAGGGTCGGGCTTAAGAGGATTCTGGGAATTCCACAGACGACTAGCACTGAGCGGCTTTTAGAGCTGGGATTGCACAACACGGTTGATGAACTGATTGAAGCGCACTTTGCGGCACAGGTGGCTCGTCTGTCCAGCACTAAGGCTGGTTTGAAGATCTTGGATGAGGCTGGCATTGCGGCTCCTAGGGTGGAGATATCTGACGGGGTTCAGCTCACACGAGACGAGCAGGAGGATATTCAGGTGGATCCTATTCCGCGCAATATTCATCCTGTGCACCACGCAGGCCGTCGTGAGGCTCGAGCCCGGGCTATACTTCGAAGTGTAGGTAGCGATGCTAAAGCGGCGCTTTTTGTGGACGCTGCGGAGTACAGTACGCGGAGGGCCTTTGGCGTGTCGGTTGTCGATGGTAAAGGGCAGCTGGTGGCCCGGGCATCAGTCTGCACAGATCATGTCACAGTTGCGGAGGAGATCGCCATTGCGTTAGCTCTTCAGGCGGCAGAGGTGCCTTGTGTGGTTTACTCGGATTCACGATCGGCCGTCCGTGCCTTCTCTGGAGGTTTAATTTCGCAGCAGGCGGCACGGCTCCTTCGGAGTGGTCGCAGGCAGGCGAGGTGGGCCGGTGGTCATCATATCTCTTGGTTTCCAGCGCACGTTGGGAGGCATTGATGGGGTTAATCCCAATGCCAGCGCTCACACCCTTGCACGTGAATGCACGAACCGTGCGGGGGGTGGTGAGGCGTCTGGGGGGAACATTGACCTCAGAAAGGATCCCTTGACAACGTTCCATGAGATTACGACTAACTACAAGCTGAGTAGGAGGCGCTTTCCCCTTCCTAATGCTAGGCTCAACAGAGCGCAGGGAATCACTTTTAGGCTCTTACAGACGGATACGTATCTCTGCCCGCGTACGTATCGCAGGATAGCACCAGACTTTCCAGAAGAGTGTCCTCGTTGTGGCCTCGAGAGTTGCTCGCTAACACACATGCTCTGGCAGTGCCCCGCGAATGTAGGGACTGATTTTTGTGACGAGGACTCGTGGCGGCGGAGCTTACACAGCCCGGACCTGGGTCTGCAACTGCTGGCTGTCCGGAGGGCCCGGGCCATCGCGGAGGATGCTCATCTTCCGGTGCCGACCTGGGTGGAGCCACCGACTGGTTGAGGGGGTCCAAGGACCTCCTTAAACTAGTCCCTCTGGTCTCACAATAAAGTTCTTTGTATGTATGTAGTAAAATTTCACGCGTAAAACGAGCTCGGAAGTGAAATGAACTGTATCGCGGCCTTTTGCAGATGGAAACGCTGAGACTCCACACATTTTTGTCCATGCTTCTCGAACACGTCATGGCTTATACCGATGAAAGGATTCTAAGAATAGCAGACGCTCCGCAGCTACCGAACACGGCGCCATTTTGAAAAGGTTGCACGACGACGATTTCGTTTGCTTCTGTGATTGCCTGGCGGAGTGACATCGACACGCGTGGTCCGTCGGCCCTTGTTGCCAACTGCTGCTTCTTTAAGTTGTATCCTACTATAGTTTATGCAGGTTTCCTCTCTCTCTCTTTTAGGGGCGAAGCTCCTTATGGCATCACCTGGGCGGTTCTCGGTTGTCGATGCATCCTGCGTAGCCAGTAGCGTCTCCCTTAGCATACAATAGATGGCGCTGTCCCATAGAGATGCATGCACACTACAGCTGGGTGACGATACACTAGATGGCGCTGTACGCATTCTGTGTCATCTCCATTTCTCGTCTCGTTTCCGAGAGGGCGCTGGTCCATAGACATGCGTACAATATGGCGGTTGGGTGAAGGTACGCTAGATGGCGTTGGCGGTGCAGCTGCTCTCCGATTGGCTGCTGCGCGGGCTGCGCTCCTCACATTTTCCTGGATCGTCGCCGTACGTGTCGGATCGCGCTTGGTGGACCATGGACGATGAGAAAAGAATTCCGAACGTTGTGTCCGAAGCGCGGAATCGAACCAGGGACCCCTCGCTTCCGAACGCGCGGCGCTAGCCACTACGCCACGAAGCGCACATGGACACATGCACCACGATGACAGTAAATACCCAACATTAACGAAAGACTGGGCGTTTCTAACGCGTTTGTGCTAGCGCGTTACGGCCCGTGTAAGAAGCTGGTGTAAGACGCTGTGGCCTCTCCGCCTTATACTCTCTCAGCAGTCATGTGATGGCGTCGGCAAACGCGGTGCGCGTTCCGGCCTGTGTAAGGGGCTGCGTAAGACGTCTTACATGATGATCGACTGGGCGAATTACACGGAAGGTTCACGGTTTACCGATGATTCCCTCCGGAGCTTCGCCCACTCATCATCATTCACCCCGTGGATATGCTGTGATTTTTTTCTGCTCTGCGCAAGGAGGAGGTTGAGGTTACTTGCGGTCATTTGAATGTGCAAGGATTGGTTTCATTTGCGAGGACCGTAGTTTCTGGGAAGTTTACTTCGTGGTTTCAGTCCTCAGAATGTCCAGCTGAATGTTGCGCGGTCTTTCTGTACTGTCGAAGTCTTCTTTTTTAACCTTCTTGGAAGTGAATGCGTTCCGGTCCTTAGAAGTACATGAGGTCATGTGGCAGTATCGTACGTATTAATACCGAAAGAACGCAGGTACACTGCGGTTGACGCAGCAAGTGACCGAACCATATACAGTCTGCGTAGAAAGAAGGTAGGCTACTGCTATCAGCAATTGCAGTGATAAGAGCCCGTAGGTCGTACTCGCTAGTGTTGGCTAAATGATGGCTAGTGTTGGCTGATCGTCGGCTTGTGTTGCCACATTAATCTGACAAAGAGCATTATCTGGCATTTCCGCAGTAGTCCAAACTATAAGTAGGACACTACTTAAAACACACACACACACACACACACACACACACACACACACACACACACACACACACACACACACACACACACACACACACACACACACCAGTTTCGCAGCAAGGGCCAACGGACCGCGGACGTCGGTGTTACTCCGCCAGCCAATCACAAAAGCAAACAATCGTCGTCATGGGACCTTTTCAAAATGGCGCCGTGTTTATACCTTCGGTACCTGCAGAGCGTCTGCTGTTCTTGAGTCCTTTCATTGGTATAAGCCATGATGTGCTCGAAAAGCATGGACAAAAATGTTTGGAGTCTCAGTGGTTCCATCAGCAAAAGGCCGCGGTACAGTTCATTCCGCTTCCGAGCCCGTTTTATGCGTGAAACATCACTAAACTGGGTTCGAGTGGCGGCGCTTGTGGCGCGCCGTGTTTTGGGGGAAACAGACATTTGTTGGGGTAAAGTGGGCTAGAATTTAGTAAGGGATAAAATAAAGGTAGAGCTTGGTGGCCCGCCGGCTACCTGCCCGTTATAAAGGGGACGTTCCTAACGTCCATCCATCCATTTTTGCATTGCAAGCGCTTGATTTCAGCTCAATAAAGAATTGTCCTTTCTATGTTCCGTTCTAATAAACGAATGAAGACAAAAAAATTATGCATCAATACATTATTGTAGCCCCCTCTCGCTTTGTTTTGGTAACATGGAAAGTTCGAAGCTTCGGGGACGTACATTGGCTGGAGGTTATCAGGGCTTTAAGGGGGGGGGGGGGGGGTCCCAAAACTAATCGCACGTGTTAACGCATGACCTATGAGTGCAAATGTTAACCGTGTAGGTAAAAATGAGCACGTTGTGACGAGCTCGCGGTTGACAGCGAACGACTACTACTCCGAGGGTCGGCAGCTAGGCCTACCCTCGTAGTTGGCACTGACGGTGGGTGCTGTGATGTGCTAGTCGCTCGCGAAGGCATCGGCAGTGTTTTTCTGTGTTGTGTGACCAAGCAAGGCTGTACAAAAATGTTTATTTTGTACTTACTGACGAGGATACGATGTCTTACGAGCTTGTATGCAGACTGTCTTCGTGAGGGCGGAGCTTACGCGCTGATCACTCGTCTTGACCCGCCGAGGCATTTGCCGGTGTCGATGGAATCGCGTCGAAAATATTACTTACGATTTGTTCGTGACACGAAATTAATTCTCATTGAGAAATGTTACGAGTGAAGTGAGCTGGTCTGCAAAGCAGCGCCCATTTCCTAAACACTCGATAGATCGGAAGCGGCCGCGGCGCGAACGTACACATCGGCAGGGGCTGTTTCACCGAAGCGGCTCGCTTCGTTTTTACCATTGCGTTTCGAATCTATTTCGAGAAAACTAATCGTATTCGTTGACATACCACGTATGAGTACAAATGTTAATTGTGTTGGCAAAAATGAGCGCTTCGTGGCGAGCTGGCGGTTGATTGCGAACGACGACGGCTACGTCGTCGGCAGAGGCCTACCATACCCTCGGGGTCGTCACTGACGGTGCGCCGTCGTGATGTATTTGCCGCTCGCGAAGGCATAGTTTTATCAGCAGTGTATTTTTGTGCTGTTATGTAACCAAGTAGGGCTGTTAAAAACTGTTTATTTTGTACTTAGCGAGAGGGATGAAATGTTTTACGAGCGTGTATTCCGCCGGATACACGCTCGTACCCTTTATGCGTAGCGAGTCTGTTGTACCTAGACCAGAGAACACCTATATACCCTAGACGGCCTAGGCAGTGCCTAGACACACTCCCCGTGCCTAGGGGGTACTGCAGATTTGAGCTGTATCCTACTATGGAACACAAGCTCAGGGGAAGATAGAGGCTCGAATTGTTGAAGAGATCGTTAAAAACTACGCAGAACAGGGAATGCCGCTGTACCCAACGTTCGAAGTTGCCGTCCGACGAAGACAAGTCCACCTGTCATAACGTTGGTGCCAGAAACATTCCCTGTTCTTCATCGCGATGTTCATCAATTTACGCAGTAGAAAGTTTCCACTTCAATATTTCCGATATTCTTTTGAAGCCTCGAGGACATTGATCGAAATGAGGGTAGACAACGGCTTCTCTGTTCGTTTTCAACCACCTGCGAAGAGAGAGAGAGAGAGAGAAAAAATTTACTTATCCCATATTAAGGGAAAGGGGCTGCGAGAAAAAGGCGAGGGATCCTACTCGCGGTAGGCCTCCTCCACCACCTCAGCCCACCTCAGGATAGCCTCCTGAAGTGCGGGGTCGTAGCTGCGCATGGCAGCCTCCCACAGCTCCTTACTACGTAAACGATTACGAAGGTTTGGTGGAGGGGAATGGTTCTTGCACTGCCACATAATGTGGTTTAGGTCAGCTTGCAAGTTCTGTTCTGTCAACAGAGCGGACCTGCGAACGTTTCGTTTCGTGCCTGCATGTCTGTCCCCCTGGTTACCCTCTCCACATCCGTACATATGTCAGACGTGCAGCTGCGCGTCAAGAGGCGAGCACCGCGCGCGTGCTCGTGTGTGCCTGTGAGATGGGCCACCGAGTTGATTGTTTGGCTGCGGTTGCTTACGCGATGAAGAATGTCCTTCCAGCTACCATCATCGCGCAGGCAGTACACAGTTATGTGGGTCTGTACACACGTGTAGTTGGAAGAGGGGAGGGAGAAGGGGCTCTGTCCATATACGTGAAAACGGGGTTCCCGTTAGGCGAGCGAGGCGGGGCACGCTGCCCGCCCGGTCTGCACTTTTGCGCCTTTGACGGCGGCGGTGGTAGTAGAGTACGCGCGCGCCGGCCGTAGTGGTTGCGTGCGCGGCTCGGCGGAGTGGCGAGCCGGCCGGCCCTCGAGGAGAACGTGCTGCACTTAGCCGAGGAGGAGGAGGCGTTAGATGAAGAGCGTCAACGTTGTCGGCATCTGCTGGGTGCTGTGCGCGTTCAGACTGCTCTTGCTGCGCGTCGACGACGTTTACCGGCCAACACTGCAGAGGTGATGCCCGCGCAGCTGCGGGTTCCCATTTCGTGCGCCTTTGCTGTCTATGTCGTCTTCCTTTGCTTGTAGCACCGTTTACTTTTGTATAGAGCTCAGCCTTGCTCCTTCAAACATATCCGCCGCGGTGGCTTACTAGCTTTTATGCGAAAACAAGATTTAGGTGTCAAAAGATTATACTGGGCCTTCCACAAAGATGTCTCTCGCAGCCGCGCTGTTCCTTTGAAACATTACACTGGTCACACAGTCTCTTCTGATCGCGATCGTGCCTGATCTGGATCAAATTTGTCGTGACTGGCTCTATTACGCAAGCTTCGAAAAGGAGCGGATCACCGTTGAGAAATTTAATTCCACTTGGGCTCAATCGTGATCATTAGTACAATGTGTTACCGCGGTCAGTATGAGTCGATCAGTAACTCATTGCAAATATGTTACAGAAATTTGATGTGCATGATGAGAGGCATCATACATTGCTGAGCTCAGAAAATGAAAAAAAAAGAAAAACAAACTACACGATTGGTGTAGTATGTACAATAGGTATCTCATACTATTAGCCGATGTGAATCAAGCTACATGATCACGTGAGGTGGCACAACCACAGTCTCGTTCATAGCCTGCAGAATATTCGTCGCTGGATATGGAGATTTGTCAATTTGCTAGCTTCCTCAAACATTTCATGGTGTTTCAATTCTACATCGTGTATTTGGTCTCTACATGGAATCCCATAACTGACATTGAGATTTGTGCTCCAGAAATTGTAAAGTATCTGCTGGTGGGGGGGGGGGGGCTATAGTGCTGCTTCACCACCTTGTAATATGAATCACCATCGAAATTTATCACTGTCGTAATTGCCTGGGGTCTCAAGATTTGACTAGTTGGAATGGTTGTTTGGGCTGCTGACATTGTTAAATCATGGTATTCTGTGCATTCCCATGTGCATGTTCACCATGGGGATAAAGATGATGTCCAGTGTGCTCATGGTCATTCTTTATCACTTGATGTGCTCCAGATGCACCTGTTGCTGCAAGGAGGACATTGAGAGTGGGGTTGGTGAAAGTGCCAGGACCAATGGAGCCAAACATGGCAGTCATGCTGCTACACCCACCTTGGAGCCTGAGGCTCCAGTTCAGGTGAGCACACATTCCTGCTTAAGCAAAGAAATATTTGTGTGTACCGTAAAATAATGGTCAATCCCCCCCCCCTCCTTTCCCTTCCCCTTTTCTCAACGTGAGGATAGCACTGGAGATATTCGGGAGGGGGCCTTTGCTCAAAAGTTCTCAAACCGTCACAATTCTTGAAATTTAAAAAGCTTTATTCAAGGGCATTCGTTCTAATAGCACTCTAATCCATCAAAATAGTGTTCAGAGTGGGATCCGAACACAAAGCTTAGGAACTCTGTTTGCAAACTCGCGTGAGTTTAGGCATTGTTTACAGGCATTTTTTTGAATTCGTTATCTATATTGTACTTATACTGCCTTTACTAAGGCGATTGACACTTTTTAGCAATAGAATGTACGCCTTCCTAAGAATATGCTAGCCCAGCACAGCTAATGAATGCTAACTGCCATGATGGATCGTGGCTGTGCAGTTGGGCTGCTGAGCAGAAAGGCACAGGTTGAATTCAAAGGCACTGTGGTGGCATTTCAACAGAAGCGAAATGTGAAAATGCCATTATAGTACTTAGATTTAGGTTCATGTTAAAGGGACACTAAAGAGCAAGACAAATTTTCTTGTGTCAGTAACTCACTTTTTGACAATACCAAAAGCACCACTCTTGCTGCAAGAAGGCACTCGGCAAGCGAGAGAACACGCACAAAGACAATACAGCCGGCGATGCCACCTTGAAGTTTCTGCTCAAACTCGCTGTGAGGTCATAGATATTGAAAGTGTTTGCAAAGGCCCACGTAATTATTCACCGGTAAAAATGAAATCCCTCTTTTCCCTCCCTGCAGCAGTACTACTTTTATCCCCACTGGTCACCTCATTGGCCAGAGGGGACCACACTGAGGCACTGAGGCCCTTTTTGGAAAGCTGGTCAGGGTTCCTCAAGGCCTGAAAACTTCTGAACCACTGTCCTATATTTTCTTTTGAGGATGGGGCTGCTGTGGGAGGGTGGCAAAATGGAAGAGGGGCAGAGAGACCCTGAATGAAATGGGGGTTTATTTTGTATGAAAGTGGGGTGACCGTTTGCAGTGGGGAAGATCAAGTGTGCAGCGGCCAATGTTTTTTTTTTTTCTTTTTTTTCCTGTTCAAGGATTTCGTGTTCCCTCATGCCAGACTTCGTTGTTATAGCTGATAATGCTACATGGAGGCATTGTAGTAAGGGGGTTAGTTCTCTACAGAGAACATACAAGATGGTGCAGCAGCTCCTCATTGCCATAAGTGGGTTGGACTGTATCATGACATCACTATCATGTAGTAGTGGGCTGAGGGCACTTTATTTATTTACATATTTATTTTACCCTCAGGGTTTGCACATTACAGTGGGGAAGGGCATGTTACATATCAGAATAGGAAAGAACACTTAATACAAAAAGATAGAACAAAACTTTAACAATCTACAGAAATATCCAAATATATGACACGTCAAAGATGTTATGGAGGGCAAGCACAGGTCCTTTCTGTGCAACCTGAGACTTGCGTTTCTTTCTTTGCCTCTCTCTTTCTGTCTCTCTTCCTTTCTCTCATTCTCCCTTGCTTTCATTTTCTCTTTCTCTCACCCATAGCAAGTTGTATTACAATTGTGGGTACAATGCAATCGTACTCATAAATGCATGTTCTGCAAGCGTGGGTGTATAGCCTAGCGATTAGGATGCTCGTCTTCAGATCATGAGTACCTGGATTCGAATCCCAGCTCACCAAGAAAGTTTCTTTTGTCTTATTTCTTTCTTTATGCTTGAAACTGCGAATGCCACCGACAGTGATGGCGATGGCTACTACTGCTATGGATGAACCGTGATCCTAAATAGCTCAGCTGTTAAAATGACTTTGAAATCTGTGATGTCATGCTTGCTTTAAGGTGCAGAGGTTTCAATGTGAAATTAAAGATATTAAACTCTGCCCTTCAGTTTCTCTTGTAATATTGAACCCACAATGGTGAAATCAACAATAGAATTCTTCAATGATCTGTCAGTATAAACAGCTTTACTGTTTCAGTTTAGTGTCTCTTTAAAGGAACCCATGTGGCCATAATCGCTGTAGAGTCCCCTGCTACATCATGCCTCACATATTGTAGTTTAATTATGTAGAACCCCAGAATAAATTTTTAAAAAATATATTAAGTGTGCATTTGAATTAGGCACTTGACTTTATTGGTTTTGATAACAATACTGAAAAAAAGAGTGCCATTACTACATTCCAGAAGTGCGCACGACCTGGAATGTGCAGCACCACAGAAGGAGCTATGAGATTAGGTGGCGCCTGCAGTTTTCTGAAAAAATTGAGGCAGTAAGCTGTAGTTAACATGATGGGCTGCTAAACACCATCCAAAGCTCCACGGCCTTTACTTGGCATTTGAGAGATACATGATCTGCCCAATGTTTTGACTTTGTCCTTTTCTCTCTAGCCATAATCCTTTCACATGACCTCGCATGGTTACCCAGTGCTGCAAGAGAAGAAGAAAGGCATGTGGCAACATATCTGCCAAAAGCCATTGCAGACATCATCTGCTGCTAAAAAGCCAACAACATTTATCAGCCCTGTAGCTTTGCCATGATTGTTTCACTGTTGTGCACTACTCATTATTATTATTGTTATTATTGCTGAGGTTTCATGGGCCAAAAGCAGGATATGATTAGGAGGCATGCACTGTAGTAATTTTGATCACATGGGGTTCTTTAACATGTACCTGAATCTAAGCACATGGGCGCTTTTTTTTTTTTTACATTTCGTAAATTTTGCCCTCATCGAAATTCGGCTGCCATGGCCAGGATTCGATCCCGTGACCATAAGCTTAGCAAGCCAACACCCTAGCCACTAAGCTACCATGGCGGGTCATGCACTGTTCATGTAGTGTAACTAATTTAATCAAACTGCAGTTGTCTTATAGGTTAAGCACATGTTGAGCGGCCAGTATGTACTCATTTTTATTTTTGTGTCCCATCTGAAGCTCTCAAAAGCTGTCTGCTGGAAAATGCAGAGAATTTCAGGACAGTTTGGGGAACAAAATTGCAGCTGAAAAAAAAGCTTTCTACTAAAACTTATGATCTTAACCACTCGGAGAGTGACTGAAAAATTAAGTCAATGGCCATGTGTGTGCTCTTAAAGGATACTAACTTGAAAATTCTATCTCCCACTTCTGTTTTTCTCTTAGATAGCTGTCAACTCAGTTAGTGTGGTATGAGTGTCACTTTCATGAAACCGCCAAACATAACTCATGCATAAGCTTTTATGCAACTAGTGTAAAATGTGATCCTAGTAAAGCATGTTTTGAGACATAAAAAGATATTATTTGCACCATTGAAATCTCGGGTGGTCACAAGGTAACAAATAACTCAAGAATGTGCCAGTCAGCCTGGCGGATTTCTTGAAGGCCGCACAACGACCATGTTGCTTGTTGCTTAGGGCGACCATATTAAACGCTTCCATTTGCATGCTTTTCTTGAAAAAGGCAGGAAGGGCGAAGAGCCCTCTCACTGAACATCAATGGTCTCAGCTTTTTGGCAGCATATGTGAATGTGTCTGTAGTGTCTTGTACCACAGGAACTTCTCGTTTTGAACTTGGCAGTGGGTACTTGGCAGTGAACACAACCACATACATATATTCTTTGTGATCAGGGCTGTCCTTGTGAAGCTGCATGATGGTCATGATGTTCACGATGTTCATGACAACCATGAGCTGCTGTAAATGGAGTAATGACATAGTTGAAGCAATAGTTGGCCAATATGCATGACTTCCATGTTGCCAATTGTTCCTTTTGCTGGTTCTTAATTTTCTCTAGTTCGACTGGTGTGGCATGCCAGCATGTCGCAGTTATTCACTACCTATGGATAGCTGTCCTACTCTTGTGCTCGTGTGACAGTTTCTTCTACACATGCAGTTAGTTGATTTTTCTATTACTGTTGAGGTATCTGTTACTGGCTGTTGCCAGAAGAAGCTGGCATTCTTTACTGGTTAAATTCTTTTTAGTTACTGTGCCTGGAATTTCAAGTAACAACTGTATACCTACGTTTTTTTTTTGTCTGCCATGTTCAGTTTTATTATGTTGAAGTTATTGTGCCATTATGCTGATGTGATCTGGAACGTTAAAGTGAAAAAAGCCAAGCGTTTTCAACTGTAATGTGGTCCTAAAGGCAATGACTTCAGTAATTAACAAATTGACAACAAATGTCAGATATAAAACAGTACCGTTCATGAAAGTAGATTTTAACTGCAAGGAAACATTGGCAGAAATGATCTCTCACTTAGTCACTTAATTGCACTTATTTCCACTCCTAGCTGCTTTTTTGTCTTTGCTGGATAACTCTAGCTTTTCCCAACTCACTTTGCAGTTTTCAGTAGACTGTTCTAATTTACAGGTTGTCATTGTAGCAATGAGCTTAAAGGGCCGGTAATGCAATATAAATGTGCTGATGATGAAGCGTACTCATAGGCAAGGTTTTTATATGACTATGATCAGCATCTTTATGTTACTAGATAAAGCACAAGAGTGCATAGCTGTGCATTACACTCCTGAAAACTGATTTTCTTATATTCTGCAGGAGTTTCCTGAGCATTCCAGCGACCTTCACTTCATTCATCCACAGAAGCCAAGTGAGCTACCTGTATCACCTACCCTGGAGGTTATAGCACAAGTAAGCCACTACTGCCCATTTAGTTTGTTGTGGTGAATTGTCACATGAATGCCATCAACTGTCGCTCAGCCATTTCTAGAACCATTATGCTTCTTAATCTGTTTGATCTTGGAAGTAAAATAATTTTTATCTGATTTTAATTGTATTTGTGCAGTGATCAGGGAGCACAAATCTTAAGGATATGATTTATAAGAATGTTTAAACATGCCTACATTTTACTGCCTTATTTCTAACTTGCAGATGTGCTATATGCAAGGCACATTTAAGATGTGGATATTCAAGTGTGTTTTGTTTCACTGCTACGTAGTTGAACCGTTTCTTAATGATATGAAAAATTTCCATGACTTCATGTGTTGTCATATTTCTCATTCTGCCTCGAATCTTGTACCTCTGTCACACAGGCAAATTTAGTGTCATTTTGAGTGAGCACACTTTAGTACACCAGATGGCACTTAAGTGATGTGCAGCTACATGAGGAATACAAGTGTCCTTTACAATTGATGCTAATGGCAATGCGTGAATCAATAGGCACAGTATATACAAGTCATTATAGGCAGTGTTTGCTAAATCTAGTGTGCTATAGTTATAAACGTTATTTAAACTAAAGAGCATATCAAGAAAATCATTGTAGTCGCATTAACATCAGCTGTCCTATGAGTCATGGTACAGATGACAGCACCTGCTCAGACATAGACAACACAGCCGCTACAAGGTGGTTGGTTGGATGGCAACTATGAGCATTGGCTTTATAACTGGGCAATAGTCTGTGAGCCACCCAGCTCAATTTTTAATTGGGTTTAAGGTTGAAGCTTGGGCGTATTGGTATGACACAATAGAGCGAAACAGCACAAGAAAGAAGGAGCACCAGAGAAAGGACACAAAAACAGCACTGACTTACAAGGTATGGTTTATTAGCCAAGCCGCGCAATATATACTGTATGTTCTGTAACCAAAGTAAGAACAAAAGTCATAAACCTATGAAAAGTACAACATAGTAGTGCATGCAATGCACATCACGACGTCGCCCACATGAAAGATAATCTAATTCATTATCAGACAAAGCTATTGAAGGCCTGCTCACACACACTCTGCCCAGCCTGGCAATTCCCAAAGTTTCAAGGAACTCTCATGTCAGCTGGTCCCGATGACACCAGACAAGTTTTTGTGTCCTCCTTTTTCTGGTGCTCCATCTTTTGTGCACTCTTTTGTTTCAGTATTTAATTGGGCCTAATGGCTTGCCTACCCATATTAGATTCTTTTTTTTGGAAAGGAGAAAAAAAAGGGTTATTGTAAATTCATACCCTAACCTTCCGTGTTTGACTGTAGGATAAGCTTGGTTTTCATGCTGTGTTGTTGTTTTTTTTTTTCTGTACTTCTCTGCCACCAATCCTCCAACCGCCTTTCAGTAATCACTATTGCTGACGTGTTCACCTTTCCTGTGCTGTCCCTAAAATGCTGGGCCGCATGTCAGCTAGTTTTCAGATATTTGGGTGCATATCTTGGCATTCTGTTGAAGCCTGCTTCATCAATTTCCCTATTTTTCCGTGTGTAATGGTCGGCGGCATGCCCCGGGCAGCCGTGGCTGTGAACTGCCAGGGAGTGGGCATAGTAAAGTAGTCTTTGTGGTTTTAGGGCATAACAGTATTCCTAATAATGAAAACTGATTTAAAAATCTTGCTAACTCAGCTTACGATATTAGTCTAGGTATTTTTGAACCACTGCTACTGAGGCTATGGGCTTTAACGCTGCGAAGTCAGTTCTCTCATAGTGTACTCAAGTTAGCCTTTGTGACAGGTGTATTATAATCTGTAAAGTGAAGGCTGGTGTCCCTAGAACTTGGAGTGCACATCTTATTATTCCTCTACTGATGCTATTCTTTATAGGCAGTACACGTTTCCTTGCTCATTTGTTTATGCATCTGCCACTCTGGCCAGTATGGATTTCTTCATATACAAGGTGACTGAAAAATACTGTATTGCACTTTGCATTTTGTTTCATTCAATATTTTTTTATGTTCTTTAGCACCAGCATTAGTCAATTTGTGTTCCTCATTTTTTCTTTAGTCAGGGCTGTTAGTTATTACTGTTCTTTATTTCCAGTTTTTTAAGGAAGGTGGTCTCTAGGGAGTTGTGCCACACAATCATTGCCCACTACAAGAAGGGAATGATGTTTCCAGGGGTTGAAAAGATGCTGAAACTGCAGGGTGTAAGAGTCCATTGCGTCGATTTCAGGAGACAGGAGGCATAAAGGACAGGCAGTGAAATTGGAGGCCATGAACAGCAAGAACCCAGGAGCTGAAGTCGGCCTTTGTCATTGAGCGAAATCTGCTGAGAAGCATCAGAAAACTTGCCAAGATCATGCAGTTAGTAGCTCCGCCATGCAGCTGATCATGAAAGGTCTGAAACTGACAGTGCGCAAACCAGTGAAAGGGCAGCTGCTAAAGGACCAAATTAAGGTCTCCAAGTTGGAAAAATGCCACAGGATGAGGCAGCTGAGCCATGGTGACATGCTGAAGAGGATTCTTTTCACTGATGAAAGGATTTTCACCATTGAACTGGCTTAGAATCCACAGGACAACCATGAACTGTTGCCAAATTGTTCTTCACAAGCTGTCAGAGTGGAAAAGCCCACTTTTTTAAGAGCGTTGTGGTCTGGGCCGAGATTTCAGGCCTTAAAAAGACCAAGGTTGTTTTTGTGCTAAGCTGGATAAAACTGAGTGCCTATACCTACTGTGTCCTCTGTGACCTGATTCTGGAGGGCTGCTGTCATTCCCTGGGCTGGAGAAAATGCTAGAAATGTTGACTGGTGGCTGTGGCAAGACTGTGCTCCTGCCATGGAGCTAAAAAGTAAGAGCTTGTGCGAATTGGTGATCATCATGGAATGGAGTGCAAGGAACTCCAGGACACAGATGAATAGACAGGACGAAGTGTTACTAACTTAAGTTTATTGCTACGAAGTGATACCTAATATAGGTGAAAGATTGCAGCAACAAAGAAAGCATGAAGAAAAGAAAAAAAGGGAAAACAATATATATAGCAAAATCAAACCACAGTGGTTTTCATGCAATTAGCAGAAAGATACACCATTTCTTTGTCTGTTAACAGCAAGGAGGGACAACTAATGCACGTGTCTTTGTGAGTTTATGTCTCGTAGGCCTCGATGATTTCCCTTGCTAGCGTGCAAGAATTGTTACGAATTATGGAGCATTTGTACAAGTCCAGGTAGCAACGACATTCTAAGCAGTTCTAGACATTTTAGACATTTTGAGCAAGGTGGCCGTTGTCAGCTTTTTTCACGTTGTTGCAATGTTGACACATTCTGACATTCAGACGCCTTCCTGTCTGTCTTATGTACTCTCTGCTGCAGAACATGCCAGCAACAACTCTTTTGGCAGGTCTCATCGCACAAACTTTTCACCTTGTTCAGAATGTGTGGTCCACTCGATACTGCTGTCTTGCTTAGGACAGACAGGAAGGTGTATAAACCTCAGAATGTGTGAACATTGTAACAACATGAAAGAAAGCAGACAAGGGCCACCTTGCTCTGTGCTGCCTAGAATGTCATTGCTACCCGGACTTGCGCAAATGCTCCATAATTCGTAACAATTTTTGCCAGCTAATAAGGAAAGTTATCGGGGCCTATGCGATAAGAACTCACAGACACGTGTGTTAGTTGTCCCTCCTTGCTGTTAATTAACAAAGCAATGACGTATCTTTCAGCTAATCACACGAAAACCACTGTGGTTTGATTCTGCTATAAAATGTCTTATCTTTTTTCTTTTCTTCATGCTTTCTTTGTTGCCGCAATCTTTTACTTATATTAGGTGTCACTTCGTAGCAATAAACTTCAGTTGTTAGCAGCATTTCGTCCTGTCTACTTATCTGTGTCCTGGAGTTCCTTCTGCTCCATTGCACGAGCTAAAAAGCTCTTAAGTGTTGTGATGCAAACCTTCCCAACTACTGGTCAAAGACATTGGGCCGTTAAACTCCCCAGATGTCAATCTAATCGACTTTGCTGTTTAGGGATCTTGGAGCAAAAAAGCTTGCTCTTACAAACACATGTCTGTGGAATCCTTCGAACACACCTTGGAGAAGGCATGGGAAGAAATTGTTTTAGAAGACTTGAGTGTTGTGATGCAAATCTTCCCGGCTCCTGGACATTGGGCCATTAAACTCCCCAGATCTCAATCTAACCGACTTTGCTGCTTAGCGGATCTTGGAGCAAAGAAGCTTGCTCTTTAAAACATAAGTCTGTGGAATTCCTCAAACACTCCTTGGGGAAGACATGGGAAGAAATTGTTTTACAGGACATGACTGCTCTTGACAAATTTCCAGAAACGTGTTCAGGCATGCAGAAATGCAAAAGGCGCATATTTTGAAACTGAAATGTGAGTTCTTATTCAGAAATGAACAGCCTTCGAAACAGAATAAAGCACGGCCTCATTCATTCATAATGAAGGGCTGTGAGAGAGAGAAGTAGACTTTATTTATACACGCCGGCTGTTGGCCTCAGGTGCCGGCTCTAAGTCCTTGAACTCGGGCGGCATCTTTGGCTTGCCGGATGGCCCAGAGCTGTTCCTCCAGCTCTGAACTTTTGAGGGCCGCCTCCCAGCGGCGGCGGCGCCGGTGAAGAAGATCCCCGGCGGCTCCCATATCCGGGGCGACAGCGGGAAGGAGCGAGCTAGTGGCTTGTGGATATTTTTTTTTATGTGTGTGTTCAAATATTTTTCAGTCACCCTGTATTACAGCAGTACTTATATCTACTGCACGCTATGTGATGTCTTCTATGTTTCTTTGTCAGTCTTTGCTGCATCTGTGGCAAATCATTATAATTCACTGGTGTTGTTGTTGGCCCCAAGGAGGCTTGCACTGCTGTGTCTGTAAGTCAGTGAGTAGTATATCAACAGAATGGACTAGGGACACAGTGACACACTTTCTAACCTCAAGGCAAGAGAACAGTTGAAAGTTTTGTTGCTTTAGTCCTGGCCAGTATTCCTGCCTCCTTTCCATTGCAAAAACACCTTCATAATGATATAAATATTTTGTTTTACTTTGTTAGTGTTGTTACTGTTGTTAATGGAGAAGTGGGAAACAAATACTGTAGCATTGTGACTGAAATTGGCTGTGGGGGTTGTGAAGTAATAGAAAATATTTCCCTGATTTTTCTTCAGAATATAGGTCTAGGTTCTACATCTTCAAATGAAAAGCTACATCAAGAGGGACAACAAAGTTCTCTGCCAGCAGAAAATATTGTTTCTGCTGATAACGAGAAACCAAGGTTAGTTTTTCTACTTCTCAGTGATGTGATATGTGGTCAAATAATTAATACTAAAGCTTTTTAATGCATTAAGATGTTGCATGTGCAATTGGCATGTCAAGCTAAGGTGCCAAAAACAAAAGCACTAATGAAAAAAAAGACATTTAATGCTTGCTGCATACAGCTTAAAGCAGTTCCAGTTGGCACCATGCTATAAGTTTGAATAGCGCGAATAAATTGTGTTTCTAAGCAACTTAGAAGTATCTTGGAAATGGATGGTGGCTCTCAGGATCAATATATTTGTTATGTACAGTATAGAGTAGGTTCACTGTTTTCAATGTTTTTCAGAAAATTTTACATCATACATATTTTTTTTAAGTTGTTGGATGATGTATGTTCACGTATGCTAGATACGAAAGAGTTTTATGCTTCCATATCTGACGTTTCGGCTGAAAGTTTTTTCAAGGAGTTTCACGTTCTGTAACATCAAATATTGTCACAACAAAGATGCAGTATGTAGAAAGCACTGACATGATCCTCTCTCCATAGCATTGTGCCTTTGCACTACAGTTATTGCTTCTTGGTTCTGAACAAACTTGCCTCCAAAATCATCTCACTGAGCTTCTGTAAGCTCCTGTAAGCTTGATCATCTTAAGCTTAAATGTAAGCTTGTAATCATCTCCTGTAAGCTTGATGAAATCCACAGGAGAGTTGAAAATTCTTTGCCCATTTTTCAGCTGTAAGCTTTTTGTTATTCTAAATATGAACAGAATTTATTGGCACCTGAAGCTGTTAATTTTTAAATATAGGACTGAAAAATTTGGCCAATGATAGTTTTGTTTTCTTCTAACACTAGCATTTTTTGTTAGTTTTATACTTTTTGCATAGTATGAAAGAACAAAATATAACCCTTGTGTGAATACACACGTCCTCATGTGTAATTTTTTGCTGTCATTGTCACCCAGTGCCATATTTCCCTCTTTAATTTACTGCTAAGCATATTTAACTACCTAGAATATTTCTATAACGGATATTTATTTCAAGCAGTCATAATATTGTTCATATTCATACCATCCTAGGGAGATTTTTGTTTTTCTTAAGTACTTACCTGAAATTATGTAAGGATATGTGAAGTATATGCAGATTTTAAAGAGCAGGTTCTAGCTTTGGTAATGCTAAGGCAACTTTTAGGCACATGAAAATTGCTGTGAATGTACTTTTTTTCCCATTTGATTAGTATAAAATATGCGGAACATGTACCAAACAACAGGCAGCATTCCTACCTTGATTTTCTACCTTGATGATGTTGGGAAAAACATAGCAGTAGCTAGTGACTCTTTGTTCAAAGGCAAGTAGTACAAGGCCCAAAATTTATTTTCTTGGGCTACTTTTCTGCGTTGGAACAACATTTTGCTGTATTACAAATAAGTTTTTTTTCTTTTGCTGCAAAAGTGCTTGTTTGAGAGAGTGGAATTTACAAGCACAGTAGTTACAGCAAAATCTTAAACCTGAATGTTTTCAACAAATGTAAAACATTGTAACTTGCTTCTTTCTTCAAGAACATTGCACAGACTCATGCACATAGGCTTAATTATATTAACGTAAAGGGGCCAAGAACATTGGCAAAATCTAGGGGTCAGAGGGGGGAGGGATATAACCTTACACCCATTCAATAAACACACATGCAAGACCCTCATCCCCCCCTAAGAAAAGTAAAAATGAAGTCCTGGCTACACTCTTGGTTGACCAGACGAATTAGGAATATCAGAACATGATGAATATCCTCATTCAGGAATATAGCTTAGACTTTGTGTATTTACCAGTAGCTTGAATTGAAATGGTCCACTAGATCACTTTGTGAACAATGTCCTTGTTCTTGCTGAACTCTGCCTCCCCATTATTTTTCTTTTTTTTCAGGGAAGCAACATATACTTTAGAAAATGACCAAGCATCTTTAGTTTATAGTGGTAATCAAGCTTCTGATCAGACCAATGGTACAGAACATGTGAAAGCTGCAACATTAGATTCCAATGCTGAGACTGATAGGTAAGTCTGCTTTTCTGCCCTTCTTTGGTAGTGCTGATAAACAATGTTCTTTTGGTGAACAATGAGTTTGGGTTCATTAGATCTTGTTTTGAATGTTAAGGCAGGTCTGATTGATATCAAAGGTGTCCTGCTAGTCTTCACAGATGTTGTGCTATACTGTTGGAGCTACAATATGCCCCGCCACGGTAGTCTAGTGGCTATGGTACTCGGCTGCTGATCCGAGGGTTGCAGGATCGAATCCCGCCTGCGGCGGCTGCATTTCGATGGAGGTGAAATGTTGAGGCCCGTGTGCTGTGCGATGTCAGTGCACGTTAAAGAATCCCAGGTGGTCAAAATTTCTGGAGCCCTCCACTACGGCGTCTCTCATAATCAGAGCTGGTTTCGGGACGTTAAACTCCACACAACAACGCAACAACAATGGAGCTACAATAAATTTTACATTTTAGGTCATAGGCATTTGCCTTGTTGGTAGTGTGTATATAACAGTCGTTTAAACTAGTGCTAACTACAGCAACTTAAGAAGCAATGTTCATTTCAATATACCAGAAACAGCTGACCATATCTCCATGATTGTAAGTAGACTCAATTTGTTGAAATTTGAAATCCAAAGTTGGGGGGTGAACTTAAAATTGAAACTGAAACTATACCACCTGTACTTTTCTTTTTCTTTTTTTGACTTGCAGTTTTTTCGGAGGGCCAACCTACGATCAAGTTGACTTACAATTATGTAAATATGGTGATTTATAAGTGCTTAAATTAAAAAAATGTTAAATATTCACAATTTCTTATTTGGGTCTTTAGTGCTTTGCTTAGAATTATAATCTTATTTACTGAAGTAATAGGTATGTATGCTATTATAGGGGGGCTACTTAATGTATACTCTCAGAATAAGTTCTTTCTTCTACTGCTTACTTTTGAAACGTAGAGCTACTGTGGAGCCGGTCTTGGCAGGAACCAAGCAAGATCAGGAGTCACAGGGCCCAGAGGACACTAATACTAGGGAACCCATGGAACAGGAAGAGGGTGGTTTTGTTCCTGCGTCTACACATGAAGCAGTGGAGACAAGTGAGCTACCTGACAGCATGATGAAAAAAGAAGGCGATGAAGGTAGTGACCATGATCGCAAGGAGTCTTCTGAAAAAATGCCCACTTTTGTGGAATGGAAGCAGAAAATGCTGGCAGAACATGAGAAAGGTGGTAAGTGAAAATATTTTGACCAAGACATGTTGAGGTCTTGGTGAATTATTGAAGCAGGTTAGTTGTGCAAGTGTTGTCCTAATATTGTTGTTGACGATGTTGTTCCAGTGTTCTGCTTTGTGATGTCCCCCTCCACACCTTTTGTATGTGTTCTATGCCCAAGGTCAGCCACCCCTCTGTGCATGAGTGTTTACCATACTTACATGTGTTCAGAATACCTGGCTATGGTGGTTGTATTTTGATTGGGGGCAATGCAAAGAGCATGCATGTACTTACATTCAACTGTGCGTTAAAGAACATCAAGTGGTCAAAATTAATCCAGAGACCCCCCCACTACGGCATGCCTCATAATCAGATCATGTTTTTTTAAAAAAATTTATTTACCGCATAAGTACAGTGAAGTATGCAAGCAGCGAGGATGGCACGATAAAAGCTGCATAATGGCAGTTGTCTGGTCTGTCGCGGTGGTCTAGTGGTTCTGGTATTTGGCTGCTGACCCAGAGGACGCAGAGTCAGTCCTGGCCACGACAGTCACACTTTTGATGGAAGTGAAAATGGCAGAGGCTCATGTGCTGTGCATGATCATTGCACGTTAAAGAACCCCCAGATGGTTGAAATTTCCGGAGCCATCCACTGTGGCATGCCTCATAATCATACCGTGGTTTTGGCACGTGAAACTAAAAAAGAAATACAGCGAAAAAAAAAAAAGACTAAGTAAATAAATAACTGAATGTAAATGTATCAACTTTAAAAAATGTGAAGAAATACATTTGAAGAGACATATAAGACAGAACCATAGGAAAGTGTTTGAAGACCAAAATTTTCATGTAAAACCCCAGAAATTAAACTATAGCGACTATTTGTTGTCAAGGGCATTTGAAGACCAAAATTTTGCATGTAAAACCCCAGCAATTAAACTGTGTCGACTATATGTTGTCAAGGACATAAATAGCTTGCTCCATTATAACGAAAGGGAAAGGGGTCAAGGGCTCGTTCTTTATTTGTTAGAAACAACTTAATGAGCAAACAGACAATGAAGCCTAGCAAAGCATAGGGGAAGTTACTTGTGGTATTGTAATTGTGGAGAAAGTAGAAAGGAAGTAAAGTGGACGAAAAGACAAACCTGCCTTCGGTGGGAACCGAACCCACGACCCTCGGATGACGCGTCCAATGCCCTACCAACTGAGCTACAAAGGCGGTCGTCCCCCCGTCCACTTTATTGGGTATTTATGTACGTATTATCCTGGGAGTGTTAGGCAGCGCCACTCATGGCCAAGGCGGCGTGTGTGGAACACACTTTCTTGCCAGGAGGCGTCACGTAGAACGTGAACTTAGATGAGATGGCTGCTGCCCAATAAGCCCTCGCATGCTACCTAAGGCACCAAGTCTGCCGCAACGAGGCCCAAGCTATGAAATAACGAAAGGGAAGGGGTCGAGGGCTCGTTCTTTATTTGTTAGAAACAACTTAATGAGCAAACAGACAATGGGCAGCAGCCATCTCATCTAAGTTCACGTTCATTAAGTTGCTCCATTATAGACACTTAAGAGGAACAGAGTGGTTGTTTAATATGAGAGCTAACTTTCATCTTATGTGAGCCTCAGTTTGTGAACAAGTACATTAATTCTGGTGATGCGAAACAACTACGGTTTTGTGCAGGGACTCGTCATGGTAGCTTAGCGACTATGATGCTGGCTTGATAAGCTCGAGATCGTGGGATCGAATCCCAGCCACTGTGGCCACATTTCGATTGGGGTGAATTGCAAAAAACACCTGTTTAGTTAGATTTAGGTGCACGTTAGAGAACACCAGGTGGCCAAAATTACTCTGGAGCCCTCCACTAGGGGACACGCTTCATAATCATAGCGTGATTTCGGCACTTAAAACCCCATCTGTTATTATTGTTGGTATTATTAATGTTTTGCAGGGAATATTATTGTTTGTGTGACAGGCGTAATTTTGCCATATCTTCTGTGAAATTGTGTAGACAGTGGATTTTAGTCATTGCCCACAGTATTACATAGTTGTGATATTATTTTTGGATATACATTAGACGCATTGTTTGAGTTTTGACCATGATTTTTTTTATTGGACTCAGCTATGTGCATTATTTTTGCAAGATCTTAATTTGAAGACTGCCTGTTCAAAATTTTTAAAGGGGAGCAACCACCTGAAGTACGAAGTAGTCCACCCAAGAAAAAACCAACTGGGAGCAAGAGCCGACGTAATTATGCCTCATACGAATGCGGTGCAAAGGTACTTGCTACCAATGCGGAAGCTGACGGGGCAGGACGTGTCCTCAATGAGCAGATGGATGAGTATATGCTCAACCCTTGCAAAGCCAAGATCTGGTTTGTCATTGAGCTATGCGAAATGATCCAAGTTTCTCAGGTAGGAGGCCAATTTTTTCTCATGTCGGACATTTATTGCAGTAGTTAAAATGCCTTTACATACTACTGTGGATTGTTTTTGTATTGAATGATGAAGAGAGGGCTTTGTGGGCATTACGCATTACGCTTAAGTTTAGACACTCTGCATGTGCCCTGTGATTTGTACACGTACAGGTAATGAAGATCTTTTATCAGTCACAGTAGCACTGCTCAAGCATTTTTCTCAGTTCTACCTATCAGGCATCAAATCAGTGATTGACATGAGTTAGGAGTGTGATGTTACTGCCTAAATTCTGTGTGTATTAGGAAAAAAGGTATATCTATATTGCCACTTCATGCTGCATCTTATTACGCTAACGAGAACACAGACACATGACAGCTATGTCTCGTCCCATCACGATACAGTTGAACCTGCTTATAACAATACCAGTTATAACAATATACATATCATTTATAACATTGATGAGCTGCTGCACCATCAACGCTTGTATGTTTTCTATAGTGAGCTAACCCTCATACAACTATGCCCCCTTACTGGTTATAACAATGAAGTCTGGCTGCTGGATGTGGGCTGTGTTGGTGCCAAGATGTAATGGAATCTGAAATCTTTGAAAATAAGACTCTAGCCACTGCACACTTGCTGTTTTCCCTACAAAAAGCTTTGGAACTTTGTTACTTTCTTTTCAGGGTGTGGCTTATGTTTGGAAGGGTGGTAGAATGCAAGAGGGACAGAGAGACCTTGGAGGAAAAGCTGGTTTCTGTTGTATGACAATGGGGTAGCCTTTTTTAGGGGGGAACAGCAAGTGTGCAGTGGCCAGAGCATTTCTTTTCAAAGATTTCACATTCCACTACCTCTTGGCACCAACACACCGGCGCACCCAGCAGCTAGACTTCATTGCTATAACCAATAGTTGGGCTTGCGGGCATTGCTGTAAAAGGATTAGTTCATCGTAGAAAACATAACAGAAGCTGATGGTACAGCAGCTCATCATTGTTATCACCGATATATTGTTATAGGTGGGTTCAACTATATAACAATGCATGTCAAGAAAAGCAAAAATGTGCCTTTTGCACCACTTCAGTATTGTGTCAGTACTCCTTTAAGCAGTTTTTGATGTATATATAAGTACAAGAAAGAACCCTCAGTGGTACACTCCTTTCCTCCCCTGAACAGGTTGATATTGCCAATTTCGAGCTGTTCTCTTCAATGCCCAAAGAGTTCGCTGTACTGATGAGTGACAGGTATCCCACGAGGGACTGGACACCACTTGGAATTTTTACAGCACTTGACCAGAAATCAGTACAGAGCTTCGAGCTCCATTCAGAAGCATATGGAAAATACATTAAGGTAATGTTGAAGTTGTTTTTGTCCTACACTGCGAAACTAAACTTATCTGAATTGGGCTGAGCCTCAGAATAATCAGTGCCCCGCCACGGTGGTCTAGTGGCTATGGTACTCGGCTGCTGATCCGAGGGTTGCGGGATCGAATCCCTGCTGCGGTGGCTGAATTTCGATGGAGGCAAAATGTTGAAGCCATGTACTGTGCAATGTCAGTGTACATTAAAGAACCCAAGGTGGTCAAAATTTTCGGAGCCCTCCAATATGGCATCTCTCATAATCACAGCTGATTTTGGGATGTAAAACCCCACAAATCAATCAATCAATCATATTAATCGGCTTCAGCAGCACTGTGATCAGGCACGGATCCAGGTTTTTTTTTGAGCGCAGGGTCTGATTTCGAGGCAGTGATTGACGGTGATATTGATGACCAGATAACATTACCAGATGCCAGATGCTTATGATCAGTAACAATAAAACATTTATTCATATCCTACCAAGAGTTCTAACAACACAGTAGTAGCTGGGAAGGAGGACTTCAGGAGTTTCTCACATGTCATACGTTGTTGCTGTACATAAATTTGAAGGAGGCTGGTCTAGGTATCTGGACATCCCCTGTCGATCTGTGCATGGCTGTGATGTGACATTTCTGTCACTGAGATGATTCAATTTATGGTGATCAGGTACTACAATTTGAATACAGAACATCCAAGATAACAGAGAAAGAAAGGTGGCCATTTGTTCAAGGCAGTCTGTCCTTATTTCACTGTACAAACTGTTTTTAACATCTTAAAACACAGTAATATTCTAAGCAATACATTTCCCACTTTATTTTTCTGGCACTTTAGAGCCAGAAAGATGGTATGCTTGTGCAGCCATTATTTTATACGTTCAGCATGTGGGCTATTTATCTAAGCAGAAAAAAGTGGAATAACATATACCTTGCTCATAACCTCTGTATTATGGGCATATTTCATGACTTCATTTGGTGCATGGTAAGCCATCTGCTGCTTTGTTGTCATTTGTTCTGGGCATGCAGGCTTAAGTAATGTGCATGCTGTCAAAGGGTACATGTGGCGGTCTACTCAAATGACAACTGTTAAGACATTCTATCTCTTCTCTGTTTAAGCTAATCAACGCTTGACTCAAGCACGCGCTTCCACTATTATTGATATGCCAGGCCTCAACCATTAAACACATTTCTTCATTCTTATGCCTTTCCTAACTAAATCATGTTTGCACCATATGAACGCAAGCTTTAATGCTCAAGTGAAGTGCCTAGTAGGAGTAGATTACCCTAGCTTAGCTGTAGCCACTGTGTGGCATTTGAGTTCTGTGGAAACCCGCAAGGTGGAGTAATGTTTTATGAAAGGGAAAATTAGCATCCACCCGTTTGTAGCACAAGGCTACAAGGAAATCCATACGGATTTCTTGGAAATGAAAGCTTCCTAGTTGCCGAGAAATTCGTCCTGGTCCGGGGTTCGAACCCGGGGCCAACACCTTTCCGGGGTGCTCGCTCTGCCAATTGAGCTAACCAAGAGGCTAGCAATTCACAGCGCAAAGGCGAATCCATTGACAACTCGAAGCACATGGGCATGATGTGTTTCTGACTGGCAGGTCAGAAACGCATCAGGCCTAGCATACCAAGCAATAAACACCAGAAGAGCAGGGCTCAGACATTGCAGTTAATCCGGCCAAGATCAAGAAACAACTGGCAGCTCAAGTGCCAAGCAGCGTTTACCTTGCCAGCAGTGCCTTGTCTTGGTTTGTGGTCTGGCAGTGGGAAGCGTTCAATGGATACTGGATTGGTTGAAGCCCAAAGAGTAAACATTGTGTGCAGCCAGCGAATTGTAGCCTTCGAGACCGGCAATCACAACTTGGAGGCAATCATTCCTGCTGTGTCGATTTCACACCGGCTATCCATCAATAACCAGAGCAACCTTTTAATGTTGGCAACCTTGCAAAAGAGGTAAACCTCACCGACAGCTGCTTACGGCATTCAAGGTTGCACCTGATCAGGCACTCGGTCCGAAAAACAGAACAGCGCACTGGGGGGCATCTGAACTACTGTGTGTTAAACGCAACAATTCTAAAAAAGAACTCGCATTATAATTGTGAAAATACAGTAACTATAAATGGTACTCTCAGGAAGGTGATGAAAGGAAGGTGATGTTTTCCTTATTTGTTGCTTATTGAAAATGGCTAAGATAATATACTCTTAGCTTAAAGGGATTGACACATCAAATTTTGAGGCTATAAAAAGCACGCTGCTTCCTCTATATGCAAGGGCAATCGCCACAAGGTGTTGGGCACAGCAAATGTTTAAAACAAATATGAACTCGCTTCCAGAGGATACCTGAATGCTTGTTCTTGTGATTGAGACCCATCTTGGGTGGTACCAACACTGACGTCACTGTGGTGGAAGCACAACAAAACATTTAGTGATGTTGCACCACTTAGTGATGTTGCATTACAGTGATGTACAATGAGTGGTGACTCGCACAGATGGATGGCGTTGTATTGTTTTCTCTCTGTGGGTGTCTGACGAACAAAAGAAGGCAGGGAGACCAAAAAAGAATGCGGCATCCAGAGCGTGCAGACCATGCCACTCTCTATTGTGTGTTGGTGCAGGTGCAACACATATGCGTGAGAGCAGACGACGGAGCAGTGTGTGTGTGTCACAGCTTAGTGGCCAAACTTCCTAGACAGTGACGTCGCTCTCCAAGTCAATGCCCAGAAACTGAAACTGAAGATTGTGCATGTTAATAATGCAATATTAAACTTACTGAGAATACGTGAATCTTTCAGCATATGTTGTGCTTTTTGTAGCAGTGAGAAATGTTTGAAACAAAGAATTCACAAGCAGCAAATTTGATGTCTCAACCCCTTTAAGAGACACCATTAACACATCCATAGTTGTTAGCTTTAAAATAGCATTATTAAACAGAAGTTCAACATTTATTTGTGGATGCTAACATACACAATTGTGTAAAACTAACATGTGTATGTGTAAGTCTTTGGTGGGTTGTGTGCTTTTATGCAGGTTGAGTTGCTGAGCCGCTATGGATCAGAGCACTATTGCCCCCTGAGCCTGGTGCGAGTTTTTGGTACATCCATGATTGACGACTATGAGCAACTTGTTGAGAAGCCTCGTGACCCTAGTGCTCAAGATGATGATGAAGAAGAAGGTGAAAAGCTATTCTTAGTTTTTTTGTTTGTAGTCGTAAATGTTTTTTGTAAATGAGATCATGTTTCGAGCTACTACTGGTAAACGGCATATGTGGACATTGTTAATTCATAGTAGTGTGAGACTTCGTACATGCCGTTCTCATGCAATGCATTTATCGTTGCACAGCATGTGGTAGCACAATGGCACCGACGTTGTGCTGTCATTGAAAAAGCCATTTTCAGGGTGTGTAGTAAGTTTTTGAAACCCTTGGAAACCTTTGAAAATGAAAGGCAATTTGTCAAGGCCCTTGAAAGCTTTGGGATTATTTTCTTTCTTTCAGATCCCTCGAATTTCTTGAATGATGCGGCCTAAAACTGCAAGACTTCCTTTCTCTGGTAGATAAGTGTTGAACTGGCAAACTACACAATTTCAGAAGCAATATGCTGGCATAAGTGCACACACATTCTGCTATGTTTGATGCTTACAAAAGATAAGCTGTACCATCAACGGGGTGGGACTCTTACTGGCACTTGATGCTGTCACTGCTTCAATGTTTATGCAGCCTTCTTGGTCTGTCTTCTCTCACCTTCTCACCCTCATTTCACCTCTCCACTGCTTAACTACTGACGTTACTGATGCATGCTTTATATATCCGCCAATGTGGCCAACAGACCAACAAATATCTGCTGTCCTCCTATTGCAAGAGTTAAACAAAAATGCTGTGTGGGAGCAAGGTGCCATAAAGTCAGAAGTTCTAATTAAAGCTCCTCACTGTGCTGCTTACAATTTGTGATTAGCTCTCATGTATTATATTGATCTTTTCTGCATGAAAATATTAACTGTACATTGACAGTATAATTCTCTGAGCTTCTACCCACCTCAGCATGAGTCCTGTTCCTATCTGATTCACTATGTATTAGGGACTACAATAGGAGAAGCTTTAGGCCCCCAGGCAGTCAAAACAATGTCTCCTCAATAGGGTCACAGTTCAGGCTAGTTAGTATTCCACAATCCAATAAGCGTGGAAGTGCAAAATGAGGCGGGATGGCGGGAAACACAGACAGCATGACAAAGGAAAAAAATTGAAGCCATCATTGCCAACTTGACTGACACATCACATCACTGTGTACTGACAGTAAGCATTACTATCTATGACATCACCTTTGTAACAGCTTATGTATGACTGCAGAATGTAAAATGAAGAACTAAAGTATATTACCTAGCTAATAGAAGTCCAAGGAACTGCACTAGTGTTGTGTACTTTTGTGCGTGCTATGAACTTTCAGTGTATATTACCTAGCTAATAGAAGTCCAAGGAACTGCACTAGTGTTGTGTACTTTTGTGCGTGTTATGAACTTTCAGTGGTCCAGACTGGACATTTGTATCATAATTCTTGTATTGTTGGTTGTAAAAAAGCTATCGATAGCATTTTTCTTTTTTTTAAGGGGGGACGCGGGGATCAGATCGCGAAAATCGCGAAAAAAATCGTTTTTTGAAAACCACGCATTTCGGTATCTGAAACATCTATGCTGTACCAAAATTATTTGGCTGAAAACGCATTCTAAGTGCCTGAAAAAAATAATTTTGTGAGTACAGTCAGTGAGAAACAAACTCAAAATCGCGTGAAAACAACGATGTTCGTGGCGCCATTGTTCATCTTTCGCGCCACGGACCACCGCCATCTTGGCATCGTTCGAAACATCAACGCTTCGTCTTCCTGCTTTCGCTGGGTTTGAGAGTCGCGGGTGAGAAGGAAACGCACGAGGGGCAAAAACTCGCACGTGGTCATAAGGGCCTTCCGCGTGCCTTTTTATGAAATCGGGCCTCCGATTGGCTAGCGCGCTGAAAGGAGCCTCCCCATTGGCTGTTGTATTGACAATAGACGCGCAGCCGACGCTGTCGCCTGCTTCAAGAACCACGTTTCGCGATCGCTTTTTAATACTTGTTGAGCATTCCACGCGCATCGCTATGGAATCTCGCTCGTTCAAAAAGAAGTTTAAGCTCTACCTTGTGACTGGTGCATTATAGCCTTTCTTGCTTCTGTGCCATAAAACCTGACATAACTAACTATCCATAGTATTCTGGAAACATTACATACCATATTTACTTGTGTCCTCACATAATTTTCACTCCGCTAATTCAAAAAAGGATGTTCTTTTTGCTCACATATTTTGTGCTCCCTTTGCTGTTCGAGCCAGCCCTGTGGTCTGCGCACATGGACAGGCCATCTCTATGTCTCCACACTTTGATGAAACCCATTATACACTGATAATTTTGGTAGCTCAGGCTTCGCCATATGCCGATCACGGTTCTGTTGGATGTCCAGAATGGTGGGCTGCAATACCTGTGCAGGAGAATTCAACTCAGTCATGCTTCATAATAGCGGTTTGGAAATCTGCTAACAGCACACATGACGATTCCAATTTGAATGTTTATGCTAGTGATTTTAAGTGTACACCATGACTGAGTTTGGCTGGTTAATGTATGTGTTTTGTTAAATGGGGGTGGGGGAGCAAGTGCCTTCATTTTTGCTGTAATACCGGACTATCTTGCTTTGTGTGGTCCATGTCACATCTGTCGACACATTATTTCAAATGCGTTTGCGAAATTTTTGGTTAATTTACCCACCCGCTTCTTCGGGCCGGGCCACACTAACGGAAAAACGTGTGGCGCACTGCCAGTGGAGAAATGCTTCGACGGCGACACTGTAACACTGCTTGTGGCAAACCGTGGCAGCAGCCCCGTGACATTCTGCGTCCTTCAGGCGAACGAGCGTGAGAGGCAAGCAAGCCTCTGCATGGGTATGAAACAAGCCTCCAGGCGTGACCATATGACTCTGTAATGGAGCGCGTACATCACAGATGGGGACGCTTTGATTGGTCCTCTCCACAGTGGCACACGGCGCGTCGCGAGAAATTACGCATGGAGCCATCCCTCACTGCACGAGAATCCTGCTGTGCAGAAACCTCGGAGGCTCGCATTTTGCCACCAGTGCTGCGCCGCACACGTTTTTCCACTAGTGTGGCCGGGCCTTTAGACACCTAGATTCGCGAAAAAAGAGTGCACAAATTTTCAAGGTAATATGGTAGTAAGATATTCCTACTTGAGCCACCACTCAAAAGTCATTGAAGAACCTTTGAGAGTTCTTGTATGCCCTTGAATTTTTGCCTTTGAAGCTGGTTCAGACCCTGCATTTCTGATTAACAATTTGGAGAGTGATTGCTTCACCAAGGCAGCACCTGCAATGAGGGATGTTGCATGCAAAGGTAGCCTTAAAAGCTAGGTGGAAATGTAGCAATAGGATTGAAAACTGAGCTGGTTGGTAAGTTTTCATCTGGAGGTTTATGCAGCACTCACTAAACAATATAAAAAAATGATGTGGACAGGCCATTGGATGTGGAATGCACCTGTAATCCAGCGCCTAGGTATGAAAGTCTAAAAAACTAGCTGAGACTGGTTGTCTTACACCACAAATGAGCATGCCCATGGGCACGTGCTCGTAGCAGGTGACATTGGGTGAACCCAGTGGTGTCACCTAAGAAACAGCAAAGAGGCTTAGGGCATTGACACATCATGCAAAAGCCTTCGCATCCTGCTTTATTGGGATGGCCGCTAGTTTGACCCAACACACTTAATTTTCTGACCCTTTATATTGTGAGCACTTCACAAATTACAAGCTGAAAACGTGCCTATCAGAATTAAGGCAAACGAGGTACTGGACTGTTTTTGACACCATAACAAGTCTCTTCCTTGTGTATACTTTGTATATTTTTGTTGTGTATATTTTGTGAAAGCATCATTCACTATAGAAAGGATTGGAAGCAGTCTATCCTCTATAGAACGATTAAATTATCCACATTGCCTCTGTCGTTATTTGTGTAATACTTAACTCAGTATTTCCTTCTTTTTCTCATAACCAGCTTCGACTGAACGGTCTGCCTCCAGGAATGTTGTGGATAGGGCAAAAGATGTTGTAATCAGCCTCTTCAAAGTGCTGAGAAGAGACCAGGATGGAGGTGATCTTTATTTTCTCAGCAGTCTTCTACACCCCACTCATTTTAGTTGTTTTACAGAGAATTTGAGCATTTTAAGCCCAGAACAGAACTTTGGCTTAAAGGTGCTTTATTGAATGGAAGCTGCAGGCATAAAAAAAAACTGCACTTCTAAAGCCATTACATCTTGCTATGAGCATGTCACTCATGTATAAGCTTTGTGAATGTATACTCAATTGTAAAATAGTTATTGACTAATTAGTTTATCAGTAGTATTGTTATCGTTATTTTGAAGGGAGGTGCTATCCAAGGCAAGTCCATTTTGTAAAATTTCTGCTGTCAGTGCACTTTATTTTACAGAAATGTACACAGAATAAGCAATGTTGCAATGTGCCTAGAAGACTTCCCAATTTCTGACCACTCCTCCAAATTGCACACACACGGCCACAAATCTCCTCGTGTTGAAAAAAAAAAAAAATAACGAAGGACAGCGGTTCGAACAATTTTGCCCACCACTGATGTAAAGGGAGGGGAGGCCACCATATTTGTGTGTGACCTTTGTTATGGTTCATCATGCTGTTTTATCTTGGCGATCAACTCACCATAATATCTCATGGCAGCGTATGTTCACCACATGGGTGGCATTTTAGGCTCTGCCGGCCATAAACAGTCTCTTAATGCAAAATGTCTACTTTTGTTTAAGTAAGCTTCATCACTTTACACTGGTGTTATGCGATAGAACATGCTGATTGTGGAAAGGGACCACTAGTTGTCACAGCTTATAGCACATTTCGTCCTGTGTTAGAATGTAGTCTATACATGCCCTCTACAATAAGACTACCTTCTGTGATTTCCAGTGTGTAAAAGCTTGCTGGCAATCACATTGAGCTGCGTATCTGTGTATGACATTATTGTGCCCTTGACAAGCCAGAAATGAAAAAAATGTGTGCCCTTTTGTAATTGAGTGCTTCTGTAATTTAATTAATTAAATTAATGATTTTATTTACCCTGGTGTTAACGACCCTGATGCTAATGTGTACTAAGGTGATTTACTCCAACTTTTTAGGGTTTTTAGAATATTTAGTTACAAGAGATCTGTTTCCCAGGTCTCTTGAGTGTCTCTTGTAATGAGGTTTCACTTTGCTATATAATGCCCATTGGGAGTTACGATATGGGAGCCTGTGGCTTAAGGTACTTTAAGAATGCAGAGTGGCAACGATACAGGAAAGATTGACCTAAATGCAGTAATTAGGGTGGCTAATGTTATAAAGCTTCCTTATATTTTCCTTGTATGTTGTGGTTGCCGGATAGTTTTGGAATTATTTGCACCATGTGCTCTTGTTGCACTGTGTGCACAGTGTTCTAGCTCATATTAAGTGTGGTAACATGTAGCACCCAAGGGACTGGAAGGGGACAGCAGATGCTGTACCTAAGTTATGTAGAGGGTGTCACACATGAAGTGGTTGTTGTTGTTTCAGCTCACACTGGGAGCAAGTTTACCTTTCTTCATTTAGTTCCATTTTACTTATGCAATATAATTTTTTACAGAACCCGAGGCGAGGTGCAAATAATGTTCCATTTAAGAGGAGTTTCATTTACTAGGAGGGTACAGCATTCATACACACAACCTAATAAAAAATAAAAAATATCAATAAATAAATAGTAACAAAAAACTAATAATAAATTGCAGCCATAGACTGCATTGAGTTGCTAATGTCTTTAAATCTGCGTAATCAGGTTTTGTCTGTAATTGTGTGCTATACAGTTAAACCTTCTTATAACAAACCTCCATATAACGAATTCCCGGATATAATGAAGTTTTTCTATTCCCCGCCATTACTCCATAGAAGTACACATATTTGAGACCTCTACACAACGAGGTGTCAGCGGGAGACCCCCTCGAAATAACGAATTTTCTCTGCCGACAACCTAGACATTTTGCCCCAAATTTTGTCACTTTTGCACGAGCAGCAACCCGAAGCACCTTTTCTGCCGTAACGGAATGCGAAGCGGCGGCGTCGCGCTTGGCGCGCTCGAAGGCACGATTACTGCAAGGCGAGAGCGAGTTCACATGTGCGTGCGAGCGAGTGTGCGCAAGGCAGGCCTGCATCCCTTGACCTGGCGATCTTGCCGCCGCGGGCGTGTCCTTTCCCCCTCACTTCAAACCTGATCCCGCCGCTTGCTGCAGCTGGCCTAGCCCGCCAAGCTGGCACCCTCTTTTTCCAGTTGATGTTGCTGAGCCGCGCCGGCTTTAGAGAGAGAGAGAGAGAGGAAAAAAAACGACTTTTTGTTTGTTTTTTTCAACGTGCTGGAAGCGTCACTCTTTCGTTACTGCACAAGTCTCTACGCTTCACTTCGGTAACCTGACACTAGGTGACAGTGCTTGTAAGGCCTAGCTCGCGGGTGGCGCGCCTCACGGGAAGCTCGCCCTTGACAACAGAGGGATTGGGTGTACAGGAAATCACACTCATGCGGTGATTCAAGGGCGGCGCGCGCGAAATGATTAAAAAGAAAGGAACTGGAGGCAAACAGCGGTAATGTGGACACGGGTGCGTGTTTTATGTGTAGCGTTCACAGCTGACAAATGGCCGTAGCAGCATTCTCCGTTGCCTTGGAAATTCTATCCTCAGAGGGCACACACGCAACATGCTGCTGCCGCGGCCTTTCTTTGTTCATTCGTTCAGCACTCCTTCCTCCTCCATGGCAATTCGCTGCGCACTTTTCGGGTGGCGCACTTCCCTTGTGAAGACTGCTCGCTACCTGGATTGTCTGCAGGATTTCCCGGTATGCATATACATTAAGTTGTATGGGAGGGTAAACGGGGGTCAGAAAAAGACGCATTATGGCCGGTCCTTCACTATAAGCAGTTATGTTACAAGGGGTCTCAGCTGTAAATGTTTTCTCACCAGATCTGCTGTCTGTTACCTTTTTGCTTACTTAAGCATTTCTTTTTCGAATTTTCATGTCAAGCCTGCATATAACGAAATCCTCTTTATAATAAAGTTTTTAGGGAATTTGTCAATTTCGTTATATCCAGGTTTAACTGTACATGTAATGTTGACTTTGTTTTTTAACTGCCCCTTCATTTTTCATGTTCACTTGCAGAAGTTGTGGATTCTTTGGCAAGTGCTCCATGCACAGAGTAAGTTTGATGCTATTTTCATTGCGGGTTCAGTTACGCAGTGTATCCTTAGTCTCCAGTATGGAGACTTGAATGCCAAGTTATTGCAAGAACTATGAAGCAAATACTACGGACTTTAAATTCAGAGGCTCACTGAAAGTGAAACTTACAAAGAGGCATCAGTCTTACTTTCAGAAGGCTTTCAAATGTCAGATATCGGTTTGTGCAACATTTATAAGAACTTTCTTTCATGGATATTCCTTTACTCAAGTAGATAATTTTTGAAGATGAGCAACGAGCTACCCGTTTTCTTTAGCCACTTAAAAGTGTATAATTATAATGTTAACTACGAAGCATTGTAATTGAGCACCTAACTGTGCAAACTACTCTATTGTGTGGCTGCTGACCTAGAGGTTAGTGCCAACAATATTTTCATTATGATTCGTGCAGGTTTAATTTTAAAAATTTTTTATGGAGCCTGGTATGTGGGAACACTGCATCAGAGACCATGTTTCCTCCAAGTGTTTTAATAAAGGGAGTCCTTGGTAGTAGGTTACCTGACTAAATTGTTGTCTGTTTTTTACTTTCATTTCTCTCGCAGTTCAAATGCAAATTGCAGCATTGTGAACGTGTCTCGCCAAGTACACAATGCTACTGTGAGACGGCTTGGCTGCCAACAAAACAGAAGTCTACAGTTCTTTGGGTCTGTGTTTCAGCCATGCACCATGTGCTCTTTGTTTGTGGGTCAGTCAAAAGTGGCACAAACATTAAGTGAAACCATTGCTTGCCGGTTCCTCCGTACTGCTTTGTTTCTAGAAGATGACTGTCCAATAAATGAGTCTGACGAAGAACAAGACCTCAGTAAGAGTGCTGGGAGCCTTAGTAGCATGTCCCAAAAGGCTGACAGTACCTCTGAATTGACAGCAGCAAGTTCCAGCTATGAAAGTACGTCTGCATCACCCTCAATCAAATCGTCATCCACATTTTCCATGAATGCCACATCTGAAGTGGAAGTGTCAATATCTGTTGCATTGGCCGGTAGTGACACAGCACAGCCAGAAAGCTCAGTAGCTTCCCCTAGTCCCTTGAGTGCAACAGCAGCCTCGAGCTTAGAGGCAAGTGCTAGTGTTGACCAGAAGAACCACTGCGACAATGAAACAACACCAAAGGGTGTCGGCAGTGCATCTGAGCCATCCCACAGGGAAAGCACAACGCTGCATACTCCCGCAGCTTCTACCACTCTTCAGAGTAGCTCTCAAGCATCTGATTCTACTACCGATTCAGTGACAGCAACTCCAATTATCATCGATGTGCCCACATCGGTGAAGACGAGTCCTTCAAAGACTTCGACTGCTGGTGCAGAGGTTGCATCTCCTGTGGTGGACTCGGCGTTGCCGAATAGTGTAACAACTGTTTTAGGAGTGCCGCCTACAAGTGAAGTGGACAGTGGTGTCTTGATCATGGGACCAGAGACTGATGGTGGCAGTGTGGTTGCTACGGTACCTTTGCCTCTTGATGAACTCGTCCCTGATACCGACGTGAGTTTTATGTTTGGTTATTATGCTACTTAGCCATACACTTTCAGTTACACTGCACTCACATTTCATTATATATTGTTGCTGTGTTTGTGTTTAGGCTGGCATTGTGTTTTTCTTTTATTTATGTGTATTGACAGAATAGTGTACAATTGCTTTCCTTTATTAACTTGATCATAAAATGTTCATAGCTTTATGTAAAGAAACATTCTGTGCATGACTGATGGAACATTCTGTGCATAACTGAACACACTGAATTTAGGATTCAGTGTGTTCAGTTAAAAAATTGATAATAATTAAGTTTGAAAAAGCTTGTGCAATTTAACTTTGGAAATACCGTATCTACTCACGTAGTGAACGCACTCACGTAATAAATGCATTCTCAACTTTAGTAGACAAATTCAAGAATTTTTTTTTCCTCCTGTGCAATAAACACACCCCAAACTTTGAAGCCTGCGGTCCTGCGAATGGCCGCGGTGTACGGGAGCCCTTTGGCGTGGTGATTCAAAACCCTTGCGTCCCAATAAAACTGCAACAGGCAGCTGCATTCAAGCAGCAGCAGCATTACTTAATTGCATTGCTATATTCCTTCGTGCTATCAGAGTTCCCTCACACCGCTCGCTGCAGCATGCTGCCATGCTTGTGGCACAGACTGGCACAGCTAAGCCTAAGCATGGTCGGGGTGCGGTCTCCAAAATTGCCACGATGCAATTTCAGACATCATGCTACACTTGTACAATAGAGAAGCTCAGCACAGATATGAGAGAGGAATACAATGGTGAGCAGTTTTACGTGTGCTGTTGGGAAATATCTGTTCTCCTGTTAGGCTAAAGTACTGAAATTATTGAACGAATTTAGTTACTGTCACTCTCGAATGCTACTGAACGCCGATGCAGCTGGGCGTCTCCAAGATTGCATTGGCAACGTAGTGACCTTTTTTTGGTTGGCCGCAAGCTGGCGCGGCAAGGATCAGTGGCCTATGCATCTTGTGTCATGGCATCGTTACGGGCGGAACCCGCAGCGACATAGAAGCTATATTTGGGGCAAAGACTGCTGTGTGCTGCTGCTCGTTTTTTTCTTCTTTTTTTTTTTCTTTTCTTCTCCTCTTGACCATTCGATAGTGTCGCCATTTTTCTGGTTTCGTGGCGCTGTCAGCTAAGCACGCGTTAAACGCAAGTGAAAGCCCATCGCATTGGAACACAACGCAGCCACCATAAAGGCCGTCGTGGCGGGTTCCAAGTCACGTGGCATCAACGCCATAGCTCTTTTTTACTGTTTTTTAAATAAAATTTGAACACACGTACGTGTGGTTCTGGCATTACCGCGGGTCACAATGCTGTCTTTTTTTGTGCATTAAGGTGGCGGTCCTACTCCGGCGGCGCGTTCTCCGCATTTTAGTCGTTTTTTGCGAATGCGCTGTGCTTTCTATGCTGGTTGTGTAGATGTGAGTGATACAGCATAAGAAAGCTTAATTTCTGCGCTTTCCAACCACGCTTAGTATTTTTGCTTAGACTGAAGCGTTAAGTAATGACAGTGAAAACAGTGGGAGCTAGAAACTGTGTTTTTGGCATACAACCTTCTGCATTACTGAGTTTCCAGCAAAACTGCTCAGCATAGGGAAATGAAATTTGTTGTGCCTTTAAATTAAATGCCATTCCAGAATTCTATGAAGAGAAATTTCGTGTAAAGCAATCGGAAACATACAGACTCCAATGAAAATGACGAAAGCAATAGAAGTTTATAATCGAATAGCCTTTTTCCTTTTCAACGTAGAGCAACAGTATTTGGCAGTTTACTAGGCCGTAGTCTACTGATCATCTGCACGAAGTTGCGTTATAGTCTGATGAGCACGTCACGAGTTATCACTTCAATTTGGCAATTTTGAGCTCTCCTTAGTCACGCATTACTGAAGAATTGAAAAAACTGTTTAGGTTGAAGCTCTGAAATTTTCAATAATCAAGCAGGAAGCCCTTCTATCAAATCCTATGAAGAGAAAATTCTCTTTTTCGTATTAGGGAATCTAAACGGATGCAGTGAACATAGCCAATTTTTCTGCTGGCCAGGTCGGCACAAATTGGCATTTCTCGTCATGCACATGCTAATTCACGACGAAGACTGCACTTTAGTAGAATCATACGGTCTCTTATGATGACTTGTGCTCAGTAGTTTTACCGAGGAGTGCCTCAAACTAAATATTTTTGATAAAAGATAGATCTCAAAATTCTTTTCTATCGGTGGTGCCCTCTGTGAAAAAAAAAACATCAACCTGTTGTGCGTCAATTCTAACGTTTGTCAAAAGTTGCGCCACTAAACATTACAAAGTGGGTACGTTCTCCCCCCAGCAAGCCTCGTACAGTTTTACCCCCTTCTCGAGACTGGTTTCTGTGAGTGCGTGCATCACGGCATTCGGGTATTCAGAGAACCATTTCCAGCTCCACTCCTCTGCTTCCCGCTGGGCGTGAGAAGGCACCCATTGTCTCCCCTTCTTGACATCTGGACAATGCCGCAGCCCCCCAACCAAGACATCACGCGGGTGTGCGTTTTTTTTTTCCTTTTTTTTTGTGAAGCACGTTCAGAGGGTGGGAAGATAAGGAAAGTTATTACTGGTGACCATAGTATCTGTCAAGCTCGAGCAGCTGACACGAGGGTGAAGTGGGAGGGAGAGAGGAAGGTACAGAAGGGAGCTATCTACGTATGTAACCAATAAGACACAATGCCTGACGCTTCTCCGCAGGCTGCGCTACTGTGCAACAAATTTTTTGGAAAGAAACTTTGGTGCGGACTCCGGTGTGCGCGGTAACTGTCTCTTGAGTGAGGACACCTCAACTGCAACACACGCATGGGAAGGGGGTGAAAGGAGACGTCGCACACCGCCTTCAGTGGCATTCAGGGGAAGGGCGGCGGCTTACCCTCAGTGCAGTGTGCCCCGCGACGAAACAGCTGACGATCTCGCAGCAAGTACAGACACCTACCATTACCTGTCAATGTCCCCTAGGCTTGAGCAGCGAAGACATTCGTCTCACCATTCAATGCCACATACAACAGCAGCATCCCGCCCCAGGCATCGCACGTGGGGAAAAGCTACCCGCTGTCACCTCGCGCAACATGTTGTACCACCAACGGACGGGACTGCTGCAGCTGCGCGTCAGGTGCATGTGTACACAATCACGCACAAACAAACCCGTCAATTTCAGGTCGGCACATGCGCTTCGTATTCTCCATTGAACCTACCTGTATACACTCAAGTGCCTTGGATACGGAGCGATCTCAAGGTTATTTCACGTAACGCTGGAATTTCAGCTTCTGGTTACATTTCCTCTATCTAAATCCTGCTAGGCTATGCTGCGTGACATGAAGCCCAGGTGGCCAGCGAAGCCTGAACTGCGTGGCACAGGGCAATGCAGCCGCTTTTGGTGTAAACTGAGGGCCCCACCCTATATTCATTCAAGAACCTGAACAAAAGCTCTCTCTCTCCTTGGCGTAACAGTACAAATGTGCAGTGACGGGTGACAAGCTGTCTTGAAGAGGGCGCTTCAAAAACGAACTGCAAGATGTTGTGTGCATAAGCTAATAGCCCACCTACCTCATGGCCATATCTCCCTTCCCCCTACTCTTCCGTCCGTCACCGCTCAAAGCCTTCAGTAACCGTGGAAGCGATTTTGAAGTCCACGCAAACCTTGCCCTGGCCTTCCCCGTTTTTCCAGACTCGTAAGACGATATCTGGAAAGTTTCTTTCTTCTGTAAAACACGCTCCTGGTCTAGTTGGTTCATTGCAATTTGGAAAAAAACCAGCTGAAACGGACGCACACAGGAAAATGAAGAAGACAGGGTAGAGGCTGGACTACCAACTGTTTATTTGACAGACAAAGGCTCTAATTTATACAGGGCACAAAGTCACATGGCTTTCGCGCTATCGCCTTCATCACAGCCAACCAACATGACACAAAATATTAGAAATTGCAATAGCCGCACATACTTTCAATTATCTAAGAGTATGTCTTATCTAACCCTAGTGCGCACGATCTTTGTAACGGCAGTGTTCGCAGGTCATACTAAAAGCATAGTCATGGAATTCGTAGCAAAAGCAGAGTCGAAAACAACAAACAACAAAGCATAAAACCAGTAAAAGCTAAAAGCTAAAACCAATAAAAGTTAAAAGCACCAGGCAAGAAAAAAAAACAATAAAAGAAAAAAACAACGGGCACTATTAGTGCCCCAGAAAGCCAAAAACTCAAACCACTGAATTTAATTTTTGAAAAGGCCTCTATCTGTTTTGCTATCTTTCCTTATGGTTATAAAAAAGATTCCAAAAACTCAACTTCCTTCCTTCCTCCAAAACAGATATGGGCCTTTTCAAAAATTAAATTCAGTGGTTTGGGTTTTTGGTTTTCTGAGGCACTATTAGTGCCTGTTGTTTTTTTTTCTTCTGTTGTTTTTTGTTTTTTGCCTGGTTCCTGGTGTTTTTGCCTTGTGCTTTGTCTGTCGAATAAACAGTTGGTAGTCCAGCCTCTATCCTGTCTTCTTCATTTTCCTGTGTGCGTCCATTTCAGCTGGTTTTTTTTTTTTTTTTTTTCCAAATTTCTTTCTCCATACAGTGAAGTTCGGCAAGGTACTGTGTCTCCTATTGTATGCGTCTTCGATTCAACAATATGATTAGAAAAGCAGTGAGCAAGCCCTCTTTAGTGGGAAGTGCGGATGACTGGGTGACCTGTAGCACTCCAAGCATTTATCAACAAACCAAATGTCGCGTGTTTCGACATCCAGTGAAGTTTTAACACACGTGATAAGGTAGTATTTTCGTTGAGATATATAGTATTTTACCTTCGTTATCATCATACTCGTGTGATGGTCTCACCTCCACATTTCCCACCCTCTTTTTCGTGTAAACACCGTACCTTCGAAAATCGATCCAGCAGAATTTCCCATCATTTCTTTTCTCGAAGTCTCAGAACACAAAGAAGGTTGCAGTGACAGTTCACTTAGCAAACACGGGATTGTTCCAAAATATTCGGTCGCAACGCCTCCCTTGTGCACTGCGAGCAGAATGTTATAAATTTGTGGTCATTGTGCGCAAGTCTCATGGTTCCTTCGAGACCAAGAGATTCCCAAGGGATGTTTGGGTAGTCAGTCTTTGCTGACGTGAATTACTTCGTACGCACATACGTTAAGTGCAAGCGTTTGAGTGATACCCTCCTGTTATACACCGCTTTGACTGTAAATGTGGCAGTTCATTGAAGGGCAGTAGACTCCCGATGAACGTGCAGGGCGGCATGACGGTCCCTTTAACAACGCAGAAGACCTCTACTTCCGCGAGACACCCGACTGTTCGCCTTACCTCCTGTTTCTAAATGCAGGATGCATACTTCTGCTAAATTCAATACAAGCATCCACAGCCACCGCTACGAACACTTATGTCAAAAAAATGCAACTGCAAGTTACGCCTTGATATAAATTAAAAATGAATCCATCTCAAGTTTCAGCTTCGCTGCCGGAGAGTGACAGCATCCGAAAGTTAGAGCAACACAAGTTAGCAGCATATGTAGCAGCTGTTGTGTAGCTCACCATTGAGAAGATTCCGATTGCCTGTTCCCATGAGACGGCCTAGGCTTGTCAAAATTCGCCGAAAGTCAACGTGAGGGTCTGTTCTCACGCAACGTGCTCCGCTTAACGAGCTTGAAAGCACAGTCAGCCAGCATTTTTTTTGTCTGTGTTTTATATACATGCTGCATTCTTGTTGTCAAACAAAGGAGGAAGTAACCACTTCAATCTGCTGCTGTGCAGCTTTGTCTTCCTTGCCCTTGCATTTTCCTAGCTTTTTTGCTGCAAAAAAAGGAAAATGCGAAATAAACTTGAAACGAATCCGTAACATATCGGTGGTGCGATAAGTGGTCGCCAAATATCCGCCAAATAGGGGCCCTCCTTCTATTTCATTTCTGTTGACCAACGTTCACTCTTTAGGCAATAACATGGCATCTAAAGCTTTACCTTGTCCTTGCAAGTTGCCTACGACCGGAGGAGTCACACGAGAGAAAAGTAGTGCTGGTTGTCACGTACACACGTAGAAGAATGGGGCTGAAGTTGCGCATGTCTGGAAGCTTTGTAATTCGCATGCTTACAGTGCCTTTTTCAAAACAGAAAAATCATTGTTGTTCACGCAGTCAGGTGCCATGCCTTACAGGCTTACTCTAGACACTGCAGAGAGAGGCGATTGCAGGCGAAATAAAAGAAGAGACCGCCCGTGCAGGCATGGAGGCATGGAGGGGAGCATACCTCACGCTCGTGAGCAGGGACAGTCGCAGCAGTCACCCTCAGACTTGAATGAAAAAAGACACATATCAAAAACCAAAGAGACAAAAAGGAAGAAAAAAGATGGGCACATGCAGGCACAGACACTCCAAAGAAACCGCGTGCGCGGCCATTTGCAACAGCCGCTACACACACCGCTCCGAGAGTGGGACTAACACCAGCAATTACTTGCTCACTGGGGGAGCACGAAGGAGAGAATACAGGAAGCCAAAGGAAAGGCCACAACATTGTAGTGTGTGGACCCCCCTCCTTTTGTGTTCTATTCTTCGCACACTGTACCCGGCTAGTATGAATGTTTGCAGAAGTGCATCTCCTCCTCACTCAGAGACTGCCCGGAGTTTCTTTTTCTCCATTCTCCGCCACCCTGACCGAGTGGCGTAACCTAGCGGGAAAATTTTAATTACAACCAATACGGCGGCAGTGAGACCGTCACCTTAATATGTTTTGCTCACCATGAAAAAAAAAAAAAGTAATATTTACACCGCATGATAAACAAACCGCTCAACAACTTTGCTTCTGTTTTTTTTTTTTTTGAAAAAAATTCATTCATTACGCAAGTTAGTACGGTATTACCAAAGCTGCATCCATTGTATGAAGTAGTGATGGTAAAAGCATGAACAGTAGCACAGTGGTCTTTCATGCATATGCATTGCAATGAATTACAATGCTACATAATCAATCTACCATGTACAGCCACAGCTTTTGCTATGCCCTCTTTTCTGCCACTTCATGCCACCAGCCGTGCTTCTTTCAGCTTTGCACTGGTGTAAGAAAGTGTTGAAATTGTTGCAGGCGGTATTATACGTCATGACCCATGCCTTGCGACTAGTTGCTGCTTTTAGCATCTGCACATTATGCTTATCCTGGGAGTTGAAGTGTGAAAATTTTGAAAACTATCTCCCACTTCAAATATAGTTAAAGCAATCTTAATTTTGTTTTACGTCATCATGATGGCATGATCACTGCTCAGAATTCTTATAACATAAAAAAGTACTGCATATACAACTGGAAAGCAGCTATAAGTGACTACTATAAAAAATTTGTAGTACACGTAATTAAACAGGAATAGGGAATTTTACTAGTATAGAGCTAAAAAATATTGTAAACCTATACAGTACTCCGAAAGTCAAGAATTAGCCTGTGATTGGCATTTATTTAATGAGTAAATCATATGTTTAAATGTTCTGCTATTGCTGTGCAGTTAAATTCCTCATGTTTTGTGTGCCCTAACTATGACATGATAATGAGACACCTCGCAGTGAGCACATCTAGGTTAATTTTGACATTTGGTGTTTTTTATCAAGCAGCTTAATCTCTGTACTTGGAGCACTACTTTGAGATACTAGCTATTGCATAGCTATGAGGGAAGGGTAGTGCAAAAAAGAGATGTGACAAAGGGCAGAAGAAAACAGTACGCTTTCTGTCTCCCCTTGTTCCTTCCATTGTTTTTAGTCTTATCATAATTGAAGGACTTTTGCATGTCAAAACCACCATATGATTGTGACGCATGCCCCAGCCCCGCCACAGGGGTCTAGTGGCTATGGCACTTGGCTGCTGACGTGAAGGTCGCTGGATCGAATCCTGGCCACAGCAGTTGCATTTTGGCGGAGACGAAATGTTGAGGCCCATGTGCTGTGCAATGTCAGTACATGGTAAAGAACCGCAGGTGGTCAAAACTTCTGGAGCCCTCCACTGTGGTGTCTCTTATACCGTGGTTTTAGGACGTAAAACCCCAGGAATTGTTATTATGCTGCATTCCTCGTAGTGGAGGGCTGTAGAGTAATTTTGACTGCTTAGGTTCTTCAACGCAAACCCTAAACTAAATACACAGGTGTTGTCTGCACTTCATCCCCCATTGAAATGTGGCCGCTGTGGCTGGGATTTGATCCTGCGACCTTGAGCTTAGCAAGCCAACACTCTATCCACTAAGCTCCCACAGCGGGTTGTTTTCAGCCTTGTACTGCGCTTCCCTCATAGCTAAGTAAGTATGCAGGTTGTCTTGCATATCACCTCCATTGAAGTGTAACCTCTGTGGCTGGGAATCGAACCCACGTGCTCCAGCGAAGGGTAAAAATGCTTCCTGCAGTGTGTTTTTTTTTTCTTTTGCATTTTATTGTTGTGAAAACACAACTGCCACACATGCTGTAGTCACAGGAGCGCAAAATTTCACATAGTAATTGTCATGCTATTTTTACTTGGCACAGTTGCAGCTGAGGGAGGTTCGTGCTCCTCCCCCAGAAGCAGGTGCGTTAGCCCTAAGCAGCCAGCGGGAATCTGTGTTTATGCGCATCAACAACCGCATCAAAGCTCTTGAGCTGAATATGTCCTTGAGTGGGCAGTATCTGGAAGAGCTTAGTCGCCGCTACCGGCATCAGATGGACGACATGCAGCGGGCCTTCAATCGCACTGTCAATGCACTCAACAAAACTGCTCAGAAGGCTGCTGAGAAGGTAAGACTGCTTCTCCTTACTGTCTGTAGAACTTTTGGCTTTTGTCCCTTTTATAATTATCTTAAGGATAATGAAATTCATAGCACCTGTTGTCCTTGCCTGTGTATGTGGGAAATGTCTCACAAAAAACAGTTCTTTCCATCGCATCAACTGCTGTAGAGCAGTGACAACAGAATGACATGCAAAATTGTGGGTGCTGTTTTCACTTTTCTGCCTTTTTTGTATTTATTTGTATTGTAATTAACTTGGTATTTCCCTGAATTTGCTTTGTGTTTACATTATCTATTAACTACTGCTGTAGCCCTTGTATATGCTCCTGCACAAACTTTAGCAGAGTTGTTGGTGCGCTGTGGCAGTGCTCTTTTAGCACTTGTTGCTGCAAAGATTCAAATGAGTATAGACACCAAAATAAAATCGTGAAATCACCAAGACATGAGCTTTCCATGCTTACAAGAAATACTGTGGCATATATACTAACAACAGGTGACTTAAGTTAACTTATTTTAATTTTGAAGTCTAGAAATTAAGTAAGACTCCCTTTTCCAAACTTCCCGTGATGGAGGTCAGCAACACCATCATTTTGAAGGCCCAGAAGTGCGACATTGGGGATGCATAGGCAAATGATGATGATATTTTTTAGAAAGCTTTCTCTCTGAGTACATTGCAATCTCGAATTTTTTTAACGGAGATCAAAGCATGGGAACAGCAGAAAACTTCATATCCTCAGCAAGGAGTACAAAATAAACTTTGTGCTCCTTGCTGACAAAATGCCAAGGAGCATAAACTTTACACAACACAGCTTCATTTTACAGTGTCCTAGTCAGTAAAACATACCTTTGTAAGTGACAAGTACATCACAGCAGCATGCTGTCACCGACTGCTGCGCGAACTGACACCAGTAAGGATGATAGCCCTGTGGTACCATTTACCAGGCCTGCCAGGTGCAGAAGAAGAACAGATTGGGCTAGTTGGCATGTTTCCATGATGTTTAAACAGCACCGTATGTGTGTTTCTTTGTCTCCGTCCTGTTTTGTTGGCGCTGTTTAAACATCATGGCTACCATGTGCTGCTGTTGACGCCATTTACGATTTAAGATGTGCATGTCATGGCTAGAGTGCCTATATTCGTCAGCACAATAAAGCTTCTGTGTTGAGCATTAATATATATATAGTTAGTTTTTTCAATGTCCTTGAAGCAAAGACAGTGCATGTTAAGCCATGTGTATGCACCATGGCTCAACAGAAGCTGCCACTACGTAGTTGATGACTGTCAGCATTACAGTGCACTTTACAATGAAGTTAGCCTCCTGAAAGCACTCTATCAAATTTTAATTTCATCTAGCATGCCCAGTAATGAACCAGCTTGAAAAATTATTTTGGAAAAATGTTCCTCATACGGCACCTTAGAACGTTCAAGGATGAACCAATGTTGGCAATCAAGCCTGGTAAATGATAAAATAGGTGTTTCAAGTAGGATTGTGCGAAAAGGAAAAATTTTAGGTGCAAATTGAATAGAATATTTTTGAAATGTCATTTTCATTTGTAGCGGCGCGGCAGCAGTGGCACCCCCCGTGGTCATAAAACTCGCCGCGTGGTGCCCCGGCGACTGTGCCACATGGCCACTGCAAGAACGCGAGCTGCCTTTTCCCTTCTTCTTTTCATTTCACTCGATGTCCGAGCAACCTACTGCTCTCCTCTTAGTTTCTCCTTCCTCTCTATCACTCTTGCCTTTTACGACGCACTGCGTGCGCCCGCTCGACCCTGCTTCTTGTTGGCCGGAAAAAACTGGACGTTGTTACGGAAAAGGCCCGTGTCCGTCTCGTTACCACGGCTCTACACATTCAACTACTTTTTGCATGTGTCAATGTTAAATTGTGGAAAAGTACTGCTAAACACAGCCAAAAAAGCAAATTTTTTGCATTAGTTGTGTAGTCGTCAATGTTGTTCTAGAAAATATAGGCCAGTTTAAAAGAAATCGAACAGAGAACTGTGCAGTAAATTAAACTTAGTGATGCGTGAGTGCCCATATTGTCTTGGGCATGCAGTTTGCAGAATTTACACAATTGCATGCCAACCAATTAGGTAGCTCAAGAATCTGGAGATTCAGAAAGCAACAGAGGGAGGCCACGATGAGGAGAAGCAATGAAAGAAAGCCTGCGCACATTTTTTTCTGCAGTAATGTCATATACACAGCTGATGATTACCAGTAAAACAATTGGGCGTCAGCGATTATATCAGTACTAGTATTTAAAGTGCATGTGTAATTCACATGCATGTTGATGACCTGTGAAAGCTCGTCGCCCCTTTCACAGTTGGGCAGTTCACTATGTAACACTGTTGTACAGCAATGAAGCCAATTTTGCGTGCACTGTAGTGTGATATGTTATCATGAGTCCCTTGTTAAAGTAAAATGGTTTTAGTTGGATGTCTGCTAGCACCAATGAATGTAGATTGCAGGGTTGTGTGTTCACAGCGTGAGTCAAGTAAGTTTAGTTGGCCGGACACGTAATTGCCCTGCAAATTTGGGGAAAATGTGGGCCTGCTAGGTCACTCCGATGCCCCTTGACTGTAATTGAGTGAGAAGGAGGAAGCCTCAATATCTGGAAAACAAAAGAAGGCATCGAAGAGGCAACAGCTGCAGTTGCAAAAAGCCCTTGACCACACCCCATAATGAGATTTGAGAATACTAGCGGATTCCATAAAGAGAGAAAAAATGGGAAAGCCCCAAAATTGGGTGAATAGAAGAAGACGGCCAAAGAGGCGACTGTCACACATGCTCTCCCGGACACGCCGCAGATAGATTAATGGCCCATTATCTAAGGGGAGGTGAGTTGGGAGGAAGCAGAGTTGCAAAGCCCGGCAGCACACACAGAGCCTGTGGAAGAAGCAACGCAGCTGAAGGCCAGAAAACTTTTTAGAGCCGCTGTCCTTTGTTATTTTATTTTTGTGGTATTTTCGCGGTGCTCTTTACCATGAGATTTATGGTTGCTCTCACACAAATGAAGTCTTCTATGCACAGAAATTAAACTTGTTTTCGCAGCGTCGATCATGCCACGGAATGAGTATTTTTCAAAGTCAACTTCGCCACATTACGGTATTGTTTTGCAGTGAAGAATACTAAAAGTGGGAAGAGGCCACTTGTCACAGGGACAGTACATAGTACATTTTTTCCCTTAATTACAAACTTTGAATAGTTCTGATAGGAAAAGTTAGGTGTGAATTGAATCAAATAGCAAACACTATTTGAAAACTATTCAAAAGTTTGGTATAGACCGTATTTTTATTCAGGAAGGCGCGCAATAAGTAGAGGAATGCTCTACGATGCGGGAAAACGCATATTGTGCGACTTCTGATCGAGTCAAAATTTCACAAAAAACCCAATACTATAGTCTTACCTTTTTGGCATTTTGGGCAAATTTTGAGAGACCGTATTTTTATTCAGGAAGGCGCGCAATAAGTAGAGGAATGCTCTACGATGCGGGAAAACGCATATTGTGCGACTTCTGATCGAGTCAAAATTTCACAAAAAACCCAATACTATAGTCTTACCTTTTTTGGCATTTTGGGCAAAATTTTGAGAGACCGTATTTTTATTCAGGAAGGCGCGCAATAAGTAGAGGAATGCTCTACGATGCGGGAAAACGCATATTGTGCGACTTCTGATCGAGTCAAAATTTCACAAAAAACCCAATACTATAGTCTTACCTTTTTTGGCATTTTGGGCAAAATTTTGAGAGACCGTATTTTTATTCAGGAAGGCGCGCAATAAGTAGAGGAATGCTCTACGATGCGGGAAAACGCATATTGTGCGACTTCTGATCGAGTCAAATTTTCACAAAAAACCGCAATACTATAGTCTTACCTTTATTGGCATTTTGGGCAAGATTTTGAGAGACCGTATTTTTATTCAGGAAGGCGCGCAATAAGTAGAGGAATGCTCTACGATGCGGGAAAACGCATATTGTGCGACTTCTGATCGAGTCGAAAATTTCACAAAAAACCCAATACTATAGTCTTACCTTTTTGGCATTTTGGGCAAATTTTGAGAGACCGTATTTTTATTCAGGAAGGCGCGCAATAAGTAGAGGAATGCTCTACCATGCGGGAAAACGCATATTGTGCGACTTCTGATCGAGTCAAAATTTCACAAAAAACCCAATACTATAGTCTTACCTTTATTGGCATTTTGGGCAAAATTTTGAGAGACCGTATTTTTATTCAGGAAGGCGCGCAATAAGTAGAGGAATGCTCTACTGATGCGGCAAAACGCATATTGTAGCGACTTCTGATCGAGTCAAAATTTCACAAAAACCCAATACTATAGTCTTACCTTTTTTGGCATTTTGGGCAAGATTTTGAGAGACCGTATTTTTATTCAGGAAGGCGCGCAATAAGTAGAGGAATGCTCTACGATGCGGGAAAACGCATATTGTGCGACTTCTGATCGAGTCAAAATTTCACAAAAAACCCAATACTATAGTCTTACCTTTTTTGGCATTTTGGGCAAAATTTTGAGAGACCGTATTTTTATTCAGGAAGGCGCGCAATAGTAGAGGAATGCTCTACGATGCGGGAAAACGCATATTGTGCGACTTCTGATCGAGTCAAATTTCACAAAATAACCCAATACTATAGTCTTACCTTTTTTGGCATTTTGGGCAAGATTTTGAGAGACCGTATTTTTATTCAGGAAGGCGCGCAATAAGTAGAGGAATGCTCTACGATGCGGGAAAACGCATATTGTGCGACTTCTGATCGAGTCAATATTTCACAAAAAACCCAATACTATAGTCTTACCTTTTTGGCATTTTGGGCAAAATTTTGAGAGACCGTATTTTTATTCAGGAAGGCGCGCAATAAGTAGAGGAATGCTCTACGATGCGGGAAAACGCATATTGTGCGACTTCTGATCGAGTCAAAATTTCACAAAAACCCAATACTATAGTCTTACCTTTTTGGCATTTTGGGCAAATTTTGAGAGACCGTATTTTTATTCAGGAAGGCGCGCAATAAGTAGAGGAATGCTCTACGATGCGGGAAAACGCATATTGTGCGACTTCTGATCGAGTCAAAATTTCACAAAAAACCCAATACTATAGTCTTACCTTTTTGGCATTTTGGGCAAAATTTTGAGAGACCGTATTTTTATTCAGGAAGGCGCGCAATAAGTAGAGGAATGCTCTACGATGCGGGAAAACGCATATTGTGCGACTTCTGATCGAGTCAAAATTTCACAAAAACCCAATACTATAGTCTTACCTTTTTTGGCATTTTGGGCAAAATTTTGAGAGACCGTATTTTTATTCAGGAAGGCGCGCAATAAGTAGAGGAATGCTCTACGATGCGGGAAAACGCATTTTGTGCGAATTCGTTGACCTTGGTTCTTCAAATGATAAAGAAACGTCTTCCAGGAACTAAGCTCATTGGATTAATTTTCCCTTGAATGTACATCTCGATACTCCTTTCGACCGAAATATTTGCCAAGGGTAAAGAAATATTATTTCAGTACAGCCAGCCTCTCGAGTCTAGTGTTATCAGGATAATAACAACTAAGTAATTACACCGAAGATGAATGCAGGGGGTTTTACCCACGGGACGTGAAGCTGCGGACACCTTGAATTTGTTAAAATTCCTTTTAGAAATTGAGGAGATGCCTTAGATGAAGAATGAGATCTGTGCAGCCTCCCTCCAAACGCGACATACTACAGGGGGTGCGTGGGGAAATCTCTGTGGATGGATGGAAAGAACCTTATTTATCATCCGACAAAGCTTAGCGACCTGCGCTGAGGTGTCCCATGAGCGGGCTTGGAGGCCTTGCCTCGTGCCACCTCTCGGGCCTTCTGGCCTGCCCAAAATCTCTGTGTGCGTGAGTGTGTCAGGATGTTTTGTTAATGGAAATTCACTTGAATATGTTACAGGAAAAGCTTGCAAAATAACTCATGTGTGGGGTCTTTGACAGGGATGATTTGCAGAACTGTTCCCAAAAATGCATAAATTTAAATTAGGGGGGTTGTGCCAGCCCCGTCACATATCCTCTCGAATTTAATTGTTTCCGCGTTAACGGAAAGAATTCGCTAAATAAACGACAAAATATGTCTACAATGAGCAGGAGTCCAATATTCTCCCACGTACCTTCATCGTTCATAATACTTGGTTGCCGAACCAAGCATGCGGAATATATGTGAGCTGCTGTTAAGTGTCCCTGGGAGTTAAGCTGAGCTTTCGAACTAAGTCGACTACGTTAAATGAAATTCATGTTCTAGTTTTTAAAGGTAGAACAGTCACTGACAACTCCTCTCTGAGGAAATATTTATTCAAGGTTTCACTACAATGGTCCGCATTTGCCTGGTTTCTACGAAATGTGTGATTATTTTCTCCGAGATTACACGCAGCGGCTTGCCACTCACGGCGACTTCTCTGACTGTCCTGCGACAATATTCTAAAACTGAAGGAGTGAGGTTGCCTCAAGGAGTGCGTGTGCAGCCTTTTCCCGCTGTCCACTTACCACTCCACTGTAGTGTGTGCGTATGTAAGTGAATACCTGTAAATCAAATCAAACTGGAAAGTTCAATAAAAACTACATTTGGTAACGTTTGCGCAGAAGGCGCTTTCCAATAGTGGTTTGCCTCTATTTCACTTCACGTGACATTGCACCCGAACAGAACGTGAATGTTGCATCCGAGAATCGGGCAGTGTGTTTCTTTTGGTTCTATCCGTTGCGCTGATTGATTTGTAGGATTTTACGTCCCAAAACCAGATATGATTATGAGAAACGCTGTAGTGCAGAAATTAGGAAATTTCGACCACCTGGATTTCTTCAACGTGCACTGATATCGCACAGTACGCCGACCTCAACATTTCGCTCCTCCATAGGAATGCAACCGCCGCGGTGGGATTCAATCCCGCAAGCTTCCGATCAACAGCCGAATGCAATAGCCACTAGAACGCCGTGGCGGGGCGAAAGATCGTTTACTTTTTTTTACTAGTGATTTATGACAAGAAAGAGAGTGTTTGTACGCAGCCGGCGAAATATTGCGACGGTGCGACACGAAATATAACAATAGCTCTACAACGAGGGTCGAGTGTGCAATTGCATAAGTACTGGGCGCCGTAGGCATTGCGGCGAAATAAATCGCAGCTGCTGGAATGCAGGTGCCGAGAAGCTGTGTTCGTGGAAGTACGATGGAGACGTGAGTGAAGGAGCCAGCGACACCTTTGAAGCCAGCAGCAGGTGCCGCCTGTGTAGGGGGAATCAACGACCCGGCGCTGCTTGCAGCTGCGCTTCTTGTTAACGACCGCGCTTCGCACGCTCGACGACAGGTAATGAAACGGAGACGCTAAACATTTTACCGAAGAAATCTTCCGAGGCTGTCGCTGTAACATATCATGTAGAAAGCTTCCAAATAGAAGCTTCGAAAGTATTCTTCAAGGCACGCATGTCTACGCACATGTACTATCTCACATACACCCAGTAGAAGTCGATCGATTTTGCCCATTATGCACGGAGATAATAAATCAGGATTTCTGGGTTTTACTTCCCAAAACCGCATTATATGATTGTGAGAGACACCGCCCCGCCACGGTGGTCTAGTGGCTACGGTACTCGGCTGCTGATCCGAGGGTCGCGGGGTCGAACCCCGGCCGCGGCGGCTGCATTTAGATGGAGGCGAAATGTTGAGGCCCGTGTACTGTGCGATGTCAGTGCACGCTAAAGAACCCCAGGTGGTCAAAATTTCCGGAGCCCTCCACTACGGCTTCTCTCATAATCATAGCTGGCTTTGGGACCTAAAACCCCAGAAATCAACCAATGAATCAACCGTAGGGGAGACAGACAGACAGACAGAGAACTTTTAATTAGGTCTTGAGAAGCGCCGCCCTTAGAGCCGTAGTGGAGAGGCTCCGGAAATTTCGATCACCTGGGGTTCTTTAACGTGCACTGACATCGTACAGTACACGGGCCTCAATATTTCGCCTCCATCGAAACGCAGCCGCCGCGACAGGGATTCAATCCCGCTACTGTCGGATCAGTAGCCGAGTGCCATAGCCACTAGGGCCGCGGTGGCGGGGTGTGCGGAGAGATCGCCACACTTGAATGCATAGTCTGCAAGAGACTGTCTAGCGGCTTTCTGTTGCCTTCCTTGCATCCACAGGACTCTTTTCAGGCCGGATTCTCACTCGAAGCGCCGGCCTCGATGCTTATAGGTCCGGGCACCGCGTCATTCTGGTCGGCACACCAAACGCGCCGAGGAGGTGGCCAAGAGGCTTGACCTGTAGGCCCCTGTCTCGCGTCGTCACTGCGCTGATTCGTGAACGAACTTTACGTAGTGTAACAATTAACAGTGTAGAAAATCCACTGTTGATGCTCTTGCTAGTGAAGTAAATCTGTATACTGTCTTACCCATACTGTCCAGGCTGTTGATATTCTGGGAACTTGTTCTATTTTACGTATGGCTGTGATACTGTCCGCCCTCACCGCGTATAGGTCTGCAGAACATTCTCAGTACTGATGAATAAACAAACAGAAAACTTACTCGTACTTGTCGCAGGTTAACGAAAAGATCTGAAGCGGCGCAGGCGCCGCCAAGTGCCGACATGGGAGAGGAGGGAGGAAGGGGCGCTATGCGGCCATAGTCCGTGGCTACCGCTCTCCCTTTCGCTCTGTACAATATGTCAATACCAAACAAATACCTCTTATGTCTGAGCTTTCTTTTATTTGTCTCTAACGCTTACCTGCTTTGATATTCAATAGGATCGTTAGGGCTTTTGTTGGCGCGTGGTATAGGCGTTTTACTCACCACACGTATATCCAGTTTGCTTTTTCGATTCCTGCACATGTGATACAGAACAAAAGGGATGTTGGTGTACAGGTGTTTGTAAAGGGGGACATAGAAACCTGGGGTCGCGTTCTGAGTTGGTGATATCGCCACAATGCCGCTTTCAGCGCGCGCTCATTAGGTGTCTGAGGAAAATCGCGTGTATACAGTCGTTTCTTTCATGGAACGAGGAAGAACAATACAAGAAGTTGTACGTCACGCATAGCGGCTCTGTCGTCGAAACTGATCGAGAAATACGGCCATCTTGTCCTTTCCCGACGGCACGACGCCGCGCATACGCTGCGGCTCGTTACAACGTGTAGCAGTCGGGCGGGATCGGATGCCGCAGTTCGGTTTCTCATCTCGAACCAATGTGGCCACGCCCCGCGGTTAACGACTCACGTCTTAAGCAGAGAGGCTTGGCCGCTTTGTTCAAGATCGAGTTATCCCTGCACGACCACGTAGCGATCATACAGAAAGGAGTGATATAATAAATAGCAGCAGTTAATCGTATTGCTATTTAGGAACCCATTTAAACTTCAGAAACAAGAAACAAAATACATTTATTCATTGGAAGCCGCAAAACGTTTCGTTTTTACGTAATTTTACGAAGCAGACGACAAAAGATGCACGTCAATTCTCAGTGTTTATCGCTTGCAGAATGGCTGCTCCAGCCCAGCCGTACTCACATACTTTGTGGGCCACTCTGCCACGAAACAACGCGCTCTAAAACGAAGGAGAGCAACCACTCTTTCAAGGCAGTGCAGCACCACGCCCCCGATTCATGACGTTGTAACGGGCAAACGCGTTCTGTTCAGAACAAGTACCTCCGATCGCGCGCGTGGTTCAGGTTTTACCCTTTCCGTTCATTTGTATGAATGCTCCTTTATGACTGCAAAGCTGTGCACCTAGTTTAATTGTTTACTTTAAGTAGGACTGTGTTCTTTACGCAACAACATAGTATATTATTCTTGTTTCTACCGCTGCAGTCTCTGAGTGCGTGCACTTAATTGCTATGGCCTGCATGCAGAGCGCATCTGCCTTTGCCATTATATCCAATACTTTATTGTCTGTAATAAACCAGTGGAATGCAATGGATTGAAGCAAACTTTTCCGAAGCTATCGAGGTGACCGTGGTCGGCCCTCTGGCGACTCATCCAGAAAAGGAATACATGATGGAGTTCTATATGTTGTACACTCCTTGAACAGCGAAAACGAAACAAAAAGGAAAGTTCATAGCATTAGCTCTGGTCTAAAATTAGGCCCATTGTAAAACGGCGGCTGCTTATTCTTGTCCTCATTGTTGAGAACGTTGGCGGACGGTTGTTCTGACCACAGACTGAGAATGAAGAGCAATGACATTGGCCTACTAGAACCAGTAAACACATCACTAACCAACTGCTCTTGCTCTTCTGAACGTTCGCAGGCGGTCTCTCTGAATATAAGCAGCATTTCTGTACTTCAAGAATGTTGTCATATCCTCCCCCCTTCAAGATCCGCCCGCAGATTACAGCTTGAAGGCAGTATGACAGTTGAATGACAGCAGAGAAAGAATAGAGGGATTGTCTCGGTGGTACGTCATGGCGCCGCGCGCAGTACCGAAGTTGCTTCCTTGACAAGCGACTACTTCTGTGCAGTCGTTTCACTCTTTTTCAGAAGATTGGGTTTGTTAAGGCAGCGAAAAGCGTAGGTGTGAAGGGCATTAGCTTTCGCCAGGGTTGGGGGGGGGGGGGGGACTGAATGCTTCCCATTGGTCGGGTGAAAGCGCGTCACATATACGTCATGCGAGCAATACCGGCGCTGTTGCTTGTCTAGGCGCTGGATGATGCGAGAGGAAATGTCATGCACATGATAAAAAAAAAAGGAAAAACAGCAGTGATGTGACGCTTCTCCTTTTGCCCGCCGCCCTCCTTTGGCCGTGACGGTTCGCTGCATCGAAACTTCCGGAAGCGCTGCAGATGCAAGCATGCCACGGGGAAAAAATAAGCAGCCTTTAGCCTGTCGAGAAAATCGAGGAAAGCACAACTTTTCTTTCTTTCTTTCTTTCTTTCTTTCTTTCTTTCTTTCTTTCTTCTTTCTTTCTTTCTTTCTTTCTTTCTTTCTTTCTTTCTTTCCCGGTGCTACTTCTTTTGTTGCTCATCGCAATTCCCAAGCGCGATAATAGAAGACTAACTGCACTGTCATGGCTCAGATATGTTCCCATATCAGAAGCATGGCTATGATACTTAGATACTTCCCTTAAGAGTCTGTGGGTCCGCGTTTAAACCCAGCACCAGTTACAAATTTTTTTTTCCACTCCGATTTATATACGCCGCGAAGGGTTCCACTTTTCTGGGAGCAAGTGGTTTAGAAGTGCCTACGCCCACTGCTACTCCGCCGACACAGACTAGGCAATGCAAGCTTCATTTAAAAAAAGAGGCACGGTTTGGGGCGATGATAACAGAACTGTGTTTATTATGGCGAATACATGTCATATGTATTACATTTCGAGGTGTCCTTGAAAGCATCGGCAACGACCTAGCCTAAACGCTGCCGTCGTCGAGGATAGCATGAGAAAAAAAAATCACGTGAGAATATGAAGCCCAAAGTGTGCCACACAAAAAGTCACGTGACCAAGTGGTAATGTCACCACACGATATCATGGTGACGTTGCAGCGTAAGGCTCCGTTATGTCGTCATGTTGAGGTCATAGGTGATGTCTCAATGTAGAAGAAAGCTCCGCTTGATGTCAATTTTCTCAGAGACGCGACTGCGAACAAAGCGATCTCATGGTTTTCGCAAGCTAGATAGATACATAACTGTATTGAGGACTTAGGAAGCTGCTCATATTATGTAATTAAGTGCTGAAGTAAATGAAGCATTGCCACTAATGTAGCGGGTAAAATAGAGGACTTTAATTATTTTTGGCACGAGCTCCGAGCGGCACTCTTGCGCAGCACTTCCCTTTAGCTGATTTAAAAAATCTTTATGAGATCCGTTATGAAATCAAGAACAAAAGAATATGTGTTAAGAGATGCGATATACGGGACGTCAGAGCATGGCTTTCTTTTATATAAACAGGAATTTAACCATCGAGATAATTAAGAAAAGGTACTGTTTAAAGCGTTACGAAATAAGGGCTGAAATGTAAACTCTCCTAAAGAGGACATCTTAAGAGTTGTAGATACGGCACCAGGGGAACGGTGTTTTATACTAAAGAGACATCGAATCATGAGGATAACTGATGAAAGCTAAAGAAAAGGCGGGAAAATGGTAAGGGCAGAGCGCCTCGATGGAGTGGCAACACGGGGTGCTGATACCATCCAGGTGGCTACTGTCAACGGCTTTGGTAACTGCATATCTGTAAACTGTGTTGTTTAGTAAAGACAAACTGGAACTCTGCAGTGCTGAGGCCCCGTAACGCCGTTTTAGGTCAACCAGGAGAAGCTGCGGCGAGCTCAACTCTCTGAATGCGCCGAGCCTTTAAATTGCGGGCTTGAACCGAACAGCTGTCATTTGAAAAAAAAAATTGACG